>JADRCH010000012.1:157465-227836 GCA_019843965.1 Rhynchomys soricoides
CAGGTGAGTTCAAGGCCATCTTGGGCTACAGAGATAGATCCTGGCTCAAATAGTGGGAGGGAGAGGAGAAATAAATGGAGGGAAAGAACGAAGGAAAGAAAAAGGGAAACGGAGGAGGAGGGAGAAAGAACGACAGGGCCTCTCTGTGAATGCGGCCCATCTCAAACTGTCATCAATTGTTTTATCAATTTTTTTGTTTAACATGTGGTACAGCTGGTTCCATCTAAAGAAATTAAATGAATTCTTTCTTTCTTTTCTGTTTTTTCTTTTTAATATTGGGCTGTGTATGTGCAATGAAAGTGCCTCCAGACCATGTTTTGGTTTTTGGTTAGAGACAAGGTTGGCCAGGCCAGCCTTGAATTCACTCTGTACTGCAGGCTGGCTTGAGATCTTTCTGCCTCAGTTTCCTGAGTACTGGGATTTCAGGTCTGAGCCATTGGGTCTGACCCTAGTATACGTTTATCCTGCGCCATGTATAATAAATAAGTATGTACCTAGTTACTGAAAAATAAGAAAATGTAATTGTTTTCCAGCTAATAGATAAAATATAAAGACAACCTCTGTATTGTTATAAAGACCACTGAAAAAGGGATATACTTGGACCATACATAAAAGAAGGACTCAAAATAACTAACAAAGGAATAAAAGCCATGCCTCTTTAAGGACTTATAAGGAGAAATTTCTATTTGTCTAATAGTCTGTCAAAAAATATTACAGAACATCATCAGTGGGTAACACCAGTGAGTAGAGGACATTAGAGCTACTGGGAAAATAATTGTTGCAACCATTTTGGAAAACAGGTAATGACAACATTTGGGAGTATCTAGGTTACAGCAATAAAGTCACAGTAGTACATACACACATATGTCTATGTAAACTAAAGCAATGTTTGTGGAGGGATCAAGGTAGAACCACAGGGAACACTCATTTGGTGTTGAAACGGATGATGGCAGCTGTTATACTGGATAAGTTGACCTGTCTCTGCTGGTTAGTTTCTCATTACCACAAGTGGGTATCTGAGAGGAGCAATTTAAAGAGAAAGGGTGTATTCTAGCTGATGGTCCCAGAGGCTTCCATGTGGAGGACAGCATGCTGTGGTAGAGTATGGAAGCTTTCCTTACTGGCCAGGAAGCACAATGACCAACAGAGAACTGCCTCCAAGACAGCTGTCTGCAAAGACACACACCTGGCATGCTACATTCTGTACTGAGGCACCACCTACAGATGTTTCCACTACTTGCCAGTAATTCTGTCAAATTAGGAATCCATCTAGGGATCAGTCTTGTTGGGTAGTCAGAGTTAAGTCAGTCTGTCTTAGTTGGGGTTTCTGTTGTTGTGAAGAGACAGCACTCAGCAATTCTTACAAAGGAAAACATTTAACTGGGGCTGGCTTACAATTTCAGAGGCTTTTGTCCATGATCATCATGGTGGGAAGCATGGTACTGTGCAGGCAGACACGGTGATAGAGAAGGAGCTGAGAGTTCTACATCTTGATCCACAGGGAACAGGAGACTGTGTGTGCTTAAGCATATGAGACTTCAAAGCCCACTCCCACCGTGACAAATTTCTTACAACCAAACCACACCTACTCCAACAAGGCCACACCTTCTAGTAGTGCCACTCCTTATGGGCCAAGCATTCAAACACATGAGTTTATAGGGGCCATTTCTAGTCAAACCATCACAGTCACTTCCCAAAATACCCCAGTGCAAGAACCATCAGGGGACATTTCTTCAAATTATTGGAATGGCTTTTGGCATGGAAGGGATTCAAGAAAAACATAAAATGCAGACACGCGCGAGCGCGCACACACACACACGTACATATGATAGGAAGAAAGGTAAGGAAAGAACTGTGCCATGGGATACCAGAGGGTATACAATGAGGGAGAAGCATAAGTGGAGCAAGAATGGGAAAGGTGATAGTAGGAGGAGGAGGAGCAATGAGAAAGGAGAAAGTTGAATGTTAGAAATGAAGCAAGGATGTCTAATCTAGCTGTCTTAGTTAGGGTTTTACTGCTGTGAACAGACACCATGACCAGAACAACTCTTATAAGGACAACATAAGGGCTGTTTCCACTCCCTGTTGGCAGCATTACTCAGCAGATATCCTGTGGCTCTGGCATCTCAAAAATCTCAGGGTCTTCAAGGCAACTTCAATGCTACAGCTTCTTGTTTCAATGTCTGGGATCCACACATGATCTTCCGGGCTCCTCCAATGGGCTGGTGTCACTTTTCCAGCTCTGCCCTCTGTAGTACTCAAAGCTCAGGTTGATCCACTCCACTGCCACTGCTGTTCTTGGTGATCATCCCATGGTACTGGCATCTCCAGTACACTGTGGACTTCTGCTGCAACTAGGCTTCACCAAGAGCCTCTCATGGGCTCTCTTCATGGTGCTAAGCCTCATATCCTTTGTATGACCCCTTCAGTCCTGAGCCATCAACTGCAACTGAGGCTGCACCTTCACCAATGGCCTCCCATGGCCTCTCACAGTGCCAAGTCTCACCTGTTCTTCATGATCCCTTCATGCTTCAAAACCAGTACCACCTGGGTGACTCTTACACATCACCAAGTTCAGCTGAAGCACGAGGTACAACATTGGCTACCTCTGGAACACAGCTTCTTTGTGTTCTCAGAAAACACTTCCCAGAAGATTTCGCCTCAGTGCTAATTTCTTAGCTCCAGCTAACCAGCATCAATTGTCCCAGTAGTCCTTTTTATGGCCGAAACTGCTGAGTTCTGGTGCTTGCTGGGGCTGAAACATGGCCCCCTTGTTCTTTACATTATCACTAGCTTTCTGTTTTCCAGCTCCTTCACTGCCTAAGCTTGGCTGTCTAGGATCTTGCTCTGTAGAGTGACCTTGAACTCAGAGATCTGCATGCCTGCCTCCTAGGTTTAAAGGATCTAAATTTAGGATCTAAATTTAGCTGGGTAGGATCTTGTCCCCAAAGTCCCTCTCCCTTAATCTAATATCTCCTAGAATATAGGATTCCACTCCATTTCACTTCCAGTACCCCTTTAATATTCAAACCATCTATTTTCCTTTCTAAGCTTGCTACGCTTGCTCTAAATGCTCTCCATGAAATTTAACCAGAGAACAAAGTCTCTGCTGGGCTTTTTGAGACTTCCTTTGTCAATGCAATTACTATAAATCTCTTTACCTTAGCCTCAGGCAGACTCTTCAGGCAAGGGCAAAAGCCAGCCACATTCTTCACCAAATACCACAGAAACAGACTCAGCTACATATTAAAATTCTTCTCCTCTGAAACCTCTAGAGCCAGGCTTCCACAGTTCAAATCACCCTCAGCAACAAATTCTTCCATATTCCTACTAGGATGGCTTATCACAGAAATACCCCAGTCCCAGTACCAACTTCTATCTTAGTTAGGGTTTTACTGCTGTGGACACCATGACCAAAGCAACTCTTACAAGGACATTTAATTGGGGCTGCCTTACAGGTTCAGAGGTTCAGTCCATTATCATCAAGGTGGGAACATGGCAGCATTCAGGCAGGCATGGTGCAGGAGGAGCTGAGAGTTCTACATCTTCATCTGAAGGCTGCTAGCAGAATACTGACTTCCAGGCAGCTAGGATGGTGGTCTTAAAGCCCTGGCCCACAGTGACACACCTACTCCAACAGGCCACACCTGCTAATAGTACTACTACCTGGGCCAAGCATATACAATCATACTGGCTGAAACACATCCATGCAGAGTTGCATGCATTTCAGTTTGTACATGAATATAGCCATACAAAGGAACAGTGATCTAGATGGCTGAGAAGGCAAATTTTAAGGCACTTGTACCTTTGTCCTACTTTTCCATATTGTATAATTTTAAAATTATGAATCTGAATTGCTATATTCATTATTAAAATAATTTTATAGCTATCTTACATTTATTTTAATGCTCTTTTTTATTATAGAAGATTTGTGCTACCAATGTCAGCTTACCTATTTTTTTGTTTTTTTGGTTTTTCAAGACAGTGTTTCTCTGTATAGCCCTGGCTGTCTGGAACTCACTCTGTAGACCAGGCTGGCCTTGAACTCAGAAATCTGCCTGCCTCTGCCTCCCAAATGCTGGGATTAAAGGTGCGTGCCCCTGACCGGCATCAAGCTTACCTTTTAAAAATAAACCCACAGGTGTAGTTTTTTATATCTATTTTTTCTATATTTTTTGTTTGTTTGGTTTGGTTTGGTTTTTGAGACTGGTCTCTCTACATAGTCTTGGAACTCACTATGTAGACAAGGCAGGTCTTGAACTCACAGCGATCTCCCTGCCTCTGTGTCCCAAGTGCTGTGATCAAAGGCAGGCACCACTATAATTGGCGCTTTCTGTATTCTTATTCATCATCTTTGTTAAAATTTTACCTCTCTCCTTTCCACACTTGCAAAGAATTTGTTTTAAACACTAATTTATATCTAACACTTAGATAACAGATTATTTTCTTCATGTAGTGGAAAAGCATGAACTAAGATCTGTTACAGAAGATACTTTTGTGGTATGAGAGAGAGCTGGCAAGGCGAGACAAAGAGGCAGTGCACTTTGGGCATTACTTTGATATTATGTATTTTCAGTTTAGTAAGTCAATCTTGGTGTTTTCAACTCTCTCCAGATCCAACCAGCCATATCAAAATATCCTGGCAGAATATCCCAGTGCAGGTGTAACTGGTTATAACATGCTCTCTACTTTATTTCCTGGAAACATTTATTTCTGTGAACAGACCTGTAACAATACTTCTGAATAATCCCCAATTCTGAGAAAAATGAAGTATTTTAATTTAGTTTTATTTGTTTCAAGAATTTACTTCTCTATTTGACAAAAATGCCCAGTTTTTATTATTTTTCTTGTGAATATTTAAGTATATTATGCACGCATCCTTCAGACATACAGGGTACTGTCTGAGAATGAGTGTCTGACCTTTGAGTTAAGAGTGTGGGGCAGAATGTATGGTGGTAAGAACTGGGAGGATGATTGATGTTGTTAGAGACTGCCAAAATCATCTGAAGTTTTCCTGCACGCTCACGACGGAAAGTGACTGATAGATGCTTTGAACCCTTCAGAACAGGCCCGGACAGACTGGACAGAAGCATTCAACACCTAAGTGAACCTATGAAAATATATTTGTGCTGCTAACTTTTCCTTTTTCCTTTTATGTTACCAGATTCGTTCAATTGAAGGCCAGTACGGCACACTGCAGGCATATGTGACTCCAAGAATCCAACCAAAGACCTGTCAGGTCCGCCAATACCACATCAAGCCCCTATCACTCCATCAAAGAACTCACTTTATAGACCACGACAGGTACAGAGCGGGGCAGGGGGTGGTGTAAGGTATCACATTACTCAGACCAGCCTGCTTTTATATTTATTTTGATTATAGTGTGTGTGTGTGTGTGTGTGTGTGTGTGTGTGTGTGTGTTTGTATGTGAGTGCACAGGTGCCATGGTGCAAATGTCGAGGTTGGGTAACAGCTTTAGGAAGTTGGTACTCTCTTCACTGTGTTAGTCTAAGGCATTGAACTCAGGTTGCCAGGCTTGGCAGGAGTGTTTTTACCTGCTGAACCATCATGCCTGAATTTATTTGTTTATTATTTTAAAATTTTGTATAAAATTTAATATTTTTATTTTTCCTATTTAGATGTTTTTTTATTCTTTGAGAATTTCATACAATGTATTTTGGTCATATTTTTCCCTTCTCCCAACTGCCATCAAATCCTCTCCCACCTGCCTATCCACCCAACTTCATGCACTCACTTTCTCTTAAAACAACGAAAAGCCAAATGAACATGGAGTTCAGTTTGTCTTGGCAGACTAACTCCTTAGCATGGGGCCTACCCTGCTGTGGTTGATATATCCAGTGTCATTCCACTGAAGGTTGGTTTTTCTCTGTTTCAGCAGCTATCAACTTCAAATAGCTTCTGGCTTAGGGTTGGGACTTCATGCCCACTTCCCCACTGCTATGCTAGGATGTTGCCTGGCATGAGCTTTTGTGCAGGTCTTGTGCATGTTGTCACAATTTCTGTGAGCTCATATATTCATCCATACTATTGTGTCTGGAAAAGCTGTTTCCTTGACGTTACCTGTTGCTTGTTTTACAACATGTTGCCATCTCCGCCCAGGAGCTGCTGTGCTTTGGCCCCTCCCTTTTGTTTCATCAGACTTGGCACCAGGGATCAAAACCAGCCCCAATCTAGCTTCTTTTTCTACCTGACACAGGGGGTTGGGGGTGGAAAATGTTGGTGTTGTTACACAGCTCCACCAGCCCACTCCCAAGACTCTTGCTCCAAGAGGGGTCAAGTTACCAGCCCCACCTGAGACCCTTGAATCCTCGGATAAAGGACACACACTCAGCTTATCACTTTACAGCTTGCTTTTTGTGGCATAATTGCTGGCGCAGATACCTCCTGCCTGGAAATTCATGCCCTTATCAATTTATTATCTCTGTGTCTCCCTCTGCCCTAAACTTATTGGCTAGCCTTTCTCTACCCCCCACCCCTAGCAGACACTGCAGGCCCTAGCTGCCCCGAGACCTTACATAACTGCTGCTTTCTTCTTGTTCCAAGGTGACACAAAAGCCCATCTCTCTTTCCCTGTGGCTCCTTTTCCTCGTGGGACACGGAAGTCCTACCTGTAACTTCTATCCAGCAATTGGCCCCTGGCCTTCTTTATTGACAAGTCAAGAACCAATTGGACAGAACCTCCCCTTACAAGGGCTTATTGGGGTTGGAGATTTACCGAAATAGTTACCTATCACCACCTTTGGCTCCTATAATTTCTGTTCCTTCTTCCACAAAGATTCCTGAGCCTTAAGGAAATGGATGTGATATAGATACCCTATTTCGTACTGAGCATTCCAAAGTGTCTTATTCACAATGATAAGTTGTGGGTTTTTTGGTATCAATTACCATCTACTACAAGAAGCTTCTCTGAAGAGGGTTGAGCAATGCACTGATCTATGGGAATAAATGTCATTACGAATTGTTTTATTGCTACATTTCTCTAGCAAAATAATAATAGTAGAATCCACGAACCTTTCTAGCTAAGGCTCTTAGCCTCATTGATAGTGTCAGGTATAGTTTGCGTCACATGAAGTGGGCCATAAATCCATTTTTTAAGTGGTTGGCTAATCCTATAATATCTGTGCCACTATTGTACCAAAGAGTTTATCCTGCAGGCAGGTAATTATTGTAGCTCACATGGATGAGACTAATTATCTCTTTTCTCTACCAGGAGCATGTATAACACCTTCCAGCACTGGAAACACTAACCAGCAGGAGCTAAGATATCAGTTGAGTGTCAGCTAGATTTCTCCTTGTTTTATGACATAAATATGTGGGATCTTCAACAATAGGCTTTCACCATCAAGATGTGGAAAATAATAGCACTGGCCATATTGGGTGTAAGCTATAGGATCCCATTAAGCCAACAACTCCAAAGGATGAAATCCATTTCTAGTACTGGGGATTTTATTTGGTAGTTGTCTTAGTCAGGGTTTTGATTCCTGCACAAACCATCATGACCAAGAAGCAAATTGGGGAGGAAAGGGTTTATTCAGCTTACTCTTCCACATTGCTGTTCATCTCTAAAGGAAGTCAGGACTGGAACTCAAGCAGGTCAGGAAGCAGGAGCTGATGCAGAGGCCATGGAGGGATGTTACTTACTGCCCTGCTTCCCCTGGCTTGCTCAGCTTGCTTGCTTATAGAATCTGAGTCTACCAGCCCAGGATGGTACCACTCACAAGGGGCCCTCCCCCCCTTGATCACTAATTGAGAAAATGCCTTACACTTGAATCTCATGGAGGCATCTTCTCAACTTAAGCTCCTTTCTCTGTGATAACTCCAGCTTGTGTCAAGTTGACACACAAAACTAGCCAGTACAGTAGTATGTCTAATTGGGGTATTGCTTCCCCATTTAAACTAACTAACTCTCACTGTGTGTGTGTGTGTGTGTGTGTGTGTGTGTGTGTGTATTAGGAAGCTTCTACAGTAGTAGGTTCCATGTGGCTTTTTCTTTTCTTTTTGTGTGTGTGTGTGTGTGTGTATGTTTGTTTGTTTGTTTTGTTTTGTTTTGAGACAGGGTTTCTCTGTGTAGCCCTGGCTGTCCTGGAACTCACTCTGTAGACCAGGCTGGCCTCGAACTCAGAAATCCACCTGCCTCTGCCTCCCGAGTGCTGGGATTAAAGGCGTGCGCCACCCTGCCCGGCCCATGTGGCTTTTTCAAAAGGCCTTCAATGTTACTTATTCCTCTCCACACTCCCTGCCTTCCCATCATCCCCCACCATTTCATCTTCCTGCTCTAATCCCCCTTTATCCCTGTATAACACTGTTTTTTATTTCCTCTTCCTTTGAAAATCCCCTCCTCTGTGAGTATTCAAAAAGGAACATACATATCTAAAGCATAAAAGTGAAAATCCACATATGAGAGAAAATGTTATATTTTTCTTTCTGGATCTGGGTATCTCACTCACATGGTTGTTTTCTGGCTCCATCCATTTACTTGCAAATTTCACAATTCTATTTTTCTTATCAGCAAAATAGTGTTACATTGTATATCTGGTATTTATATCAACATTTAAAAGTTAAAAATTATTTTAATTTAAATGTTTAATAATTAGCTCTGGCTTTAATATTTCTAATAAATACAAGGTACTTTGTCTTATTTTGGAAGCTGTGTTGAGTTAGACTTCCCTGTCATCTATTGCTGTTCTGAGATCACTGGAGCAGCAAGTTTCCTTAAGTGCCTATCAAGAGCAAACAGTATTTAGCATTTAGATGCACAGTGGTTCCCTATGAACAGTCTGCATGTGCTAACCTCAACATCAGATTCCCTTCTGCTGCACCACAAGTAATAGTGGTAGGGCAAACAACTATGGTAGTTCCTGATATTTCTAATGGAAGCATCTTAATGCTGGTAGTTTTTTGGGACATCATGGGATTAAGCAAAAGAAAAAGGAAAGGAAAGAGATACACAGTAATACTTTGTGATATGCGTTTTGCCAGGTGCTTATGTTTTCTATTATTTAAAAACTATTTTATTAGCGTATATTACCTTTTCATAAACATGGGTTTATAATGAAATCCTTATATTGTTCATAATACATTTTAACCATATTTGCCCGTGCCTGCTAATTCCCCTCCTCTTCCCAATTGCCTCACCTCCTATTCCCATTCTATTCTCTTATTGTTGTGTGTGATCCAGTTAAGTTCATTGGGGCTGTTTACAGAGCACAGGTACCTTACCACTGAACTTAAACTTTTTGTGTATCCTGGGTGGGGTGGGGGTGGGGGGTTGTGGGCCCCATGAGCAACTCCTTGTTCTGTGACAAGATAGAGATGGCCCAGTCTTGTGCAGATTATCATGGCTACAAGAGCCATATCATGCCCACAAGCATTACCACTTGATTTCTTTTTTTAATATATTTTTTATTTTTATTTTATGTTCATTGGTATTTTGGCTGCATAGATGTCTGTGTGAGGGTATCAGAAACCCTGGAACTTGAGTTAAAGAGAGGTGTGAGCTGCCATGTGGGTGCTTCAAATTGATCCCTGGTCTTCTAGAAGAGCAGCCAGTGCTCTTAACTCCTGAGTCATCTCTCCAGCCTCACCACTTGATTCTTAAGGAAAGACAAGTTAAGTCTCTATTTTGCAAATGGAGAGTAGCCCACTCTTTGATACAAGTAGCAGAGCTGTACTTAGAAGCCAGAGCCCATGTTCTTTCTAAAGCATCTTACACGTTAAAGGGTATATAACTGGTGTATGGTAAGAGGAGGAACCTTTCTGGAAAACATTAAAGAGAATTCCTTTTTTGGCCTTTTTTTTTCCTTTCCTTTTTTTATAAAGCCTGGGGGCTCCTGTGTGGCAGATAGTCTATGACTGAGCTGTATCCTGAGACTTTTTATATCTTTTATTTTGAGGCATGGTCTTACTTAGTTGCCTGGACTAGTATTAAACTTGCAGTCCTTCCAGATAGCTGAAATTACATATGTGGCCACCAGGTTTGCTGAAAAATGGATTCTTTTTGGTTGTATTTTTTGCTTAAAAGTTAAGGTTAACATTAATGGACTCAGCATCACCATGGAAAGAGCAGTAAACACTGGGAATCGGAGACTTGGTTCTGTTGTATTCCTATGTGATGTTAGTTCTCTGACGTAGGCTTTCCATGTGCAGATGAGAGGATTACTCTAACAGGTCTCAAAAGTCCCTTCTAGCTTTTGATTCTGTATCCCACAGAAGTGCTTTGTGAACATTCCCTTCTAATGCTTTGTACTTTCTCAGCTATTCGTAATTACCCATTTGTCTTTTAAGCTCTTTTGTTTGATTGACCAATAATTATGTTTCGAAGATAGGTTCATGCTCTGTAGCCCAGACTGGGCCTTGATCCAGATCATCCTGGCTCAGCTTCCTGAGTGCTGGGATTACATATGTAGGCTACCACTCCTGCCTTTGATTTATTTTTCAGTCTCTCCCTTACTTCATTATAATAATTAATAGAAATTGTTTAACTAAATCCAGGAAAGGTAGAAGGTACTGGTCCCTAACTTGTCACTGGGTCACAACTAGTAAAGAATAAATACTCAAATCTGTGCCTGCCCTACCTCAGGCCCAGCTGCTGGGCTTCACAATTGGTTATTTTCATGAAGCGACTCATACATTTTGCAATCTGTGTAATACAGATACAGATGAATTTTCTAACAAGCAAATCGATTTGAATAATTTCAATTTAATCTATAAAGCAGGTTCCTATGAACAGAAAAGCTATGTATATCACCCAAATGTAAGATACCTATCACTAGCAAGTATAGGAATAGACAGGCATCTAGAATTTTATCTATAAAATTAAAATATTCATTTTTTGATATGTAAGATTAATTTTGGAAAGTTTTTTTTAAAGTATTTATTTAAAGCTGAGAGTGGTAGCTCATACCTGTAACTCTATCTAGCACTTGGGAGACTCATGCAAGAAGACTGACATGCTTTTGTGGTTAGCCTGGTATATGTAGTGAGTTTCTGGGCTACATGGAGAGCCCCTATATAAAAGTTTAAAAATTAACAGGACAAAATGTTTAGCAGTATTTGAAAGTCTGCTTATAAGTGTGTGTGTGTAAGTGTGTGTGTGTGTGTGTGTGTGTGTGTATTGTTTTTCCTTGATCCACACAAATGTATGCCTCTACTGTTAAACTGCAGGCCCATGAACACATTGACTCTAATAGGCCAGTTCAGCTTTGCTGAAGTTCACTCCTGGGTGGTGTTCTGCTTGCCTGAAGTTCCTGAAAAGCCTCCAGCAGGGGAATGTGCAACATTTTACTTTCAGAATACCTTTCTGGATACACAACTTGAGTGTGTATACAGGTAAATCAGAATAATTATTTGTTAAATCATCATATAAAACACCTATGTTTTAATTTGTTTTAAGACAGGTATAATTTCAAAATAATGTAATTGAAAATCTATAATGTTCAACAGAAGATATTAAATAGAATTAATGAGTGTAAAAATGTTATTAGTAAAGATGAATATGTAAAGATTATTTTTCCAATAACGTCTTATAAAATCTGTGGTAATATTTGAATTATACATATAATTTCCTACAGTTTTTAGACGCAGTGTTCTAAAGATATCTGTTAAACCAGTTAAATCTGTGATGTCATTTAAGATGTCTCTAATTTTTGCCCTGATGGTCTGTCAATCAATAAGAACGGGGTCTCTTGCTGTTCTTGTAGGGGGCTAACCTGTGACTTTACCTCTATTAATATTCCTTTTATGAGACAGAGTGGACCCATGTTCAGTTCATGTATGTTTAAAATTATATTGTCCTCTTGACAGATTGTTCCTTTAATCAATTTGAAGTTAGGAATTTTATCTTCTCTGATTAGTTTTGGTTTAAGGTCTATTTTGTCAGATTCTAGAACAACGACATGTGCTTATTACCTCGTTTGCTTGGGATACATTTTTCCTTCCTTTTACCCCACAGTAGCCTCTGTGTCTGATGGTGACATGACACATGGGCTTTAGAGGCAACATGTAGATAGTTCCTGAATTTCAGTCGACCCTGTTAGTCTCTGACTGCTGACTGGGAAATTGAGAGCATTAATATTCAGATTTATAACAGAAAGCTACGTATGATTGCCTGTCCTTTTGCTGATTTTGTAGTATTTAGTGTTTTCCTTTTCTCTCCTGGTTAACTATTATTACTGAAAGGTGGTTTATCCTTCCCCTGGATCCCCATTTATGTGTTTGTCTTTTTCTTCAGTTGGAGAATTCAATCAAGTATCTTCTGTGAGTTGGCTTAATGGTCATGAATTGGTTTTTTATTATGAAAAAAATTCTTGCCCCTTCAATTATGATTGATGGCTTTGCCGGGAGCTGTAGTCTGAGTTAGCAATTATTCTTTTCAAAACTTGTAAATTCTAAGTTTTCTAGGTTTTTAAAGTTTCCCTTGAGAAATCTGCTGTTATTGATCAGCCTACCTTTATATGTAATTTGATGATTCTCTCTTGCTTCTTTCAAATATAATTGAATTTTCTTTGTTCTAAACATTTAGTGGTTTAACTATACTGACAAGGGGTTGTTCTTTTCTGGCCATGTCTGTTTGGCATTCTGACTGTTTCTGTATCTGCATAGCCATTTCTTTGACTAACTTAGGGAAATTTTCTGCTATGATGTTGTTGAGACTGTTTTTTATGTCTTTGAAAAATAGTTAATTCTCATAACTCATAGATTTTAAATTTTCATTGTGTCCCAAATATCTGAAAGTGCAGCTTGAACCTTATTAATTTATCCTTGTCTTTGGTGGGATGTTCTAATTCCTGAGATTACAAATGTGCTCCATTTTTCTAGCATGAAAAGTAGGGATTCCTAAAGAAAACTAAGGGTCCTGAGACCATAAGTTGTGGCAGTAAATGCTATTCCTGAAAAATACCAAATGTCTCTCTTTCAGGTTGGATACCAGGTTTATTTTAAGAATAAAGCATACAGTAACATAATTTATTTGTGTGATTATATTATAGAAAAACATAAGTGTGTATGTGTGTAAATAAGCAATTCTAAATACATTTTATATATGAGGTTTTCTATTGGCAATATTAATGTCCACGAAGAAAATGTTTTAAATGAAGTACTTAAAAATTCTCATCTTAAAAGGTGCGTGTGTAATAGAATATTAAGTTCTGCGTTCAGAAGCTGACTTGGTATGGCAAAGGTCAGAATACATGTGTATGCTTTACCGTAATGATATATGCAGACCATGTAAAATCAAATGAAAGCTAAACACTAGCTAAACATATATACTAAATATATATACTTATGGGGTCATTTGCTCCTACAACTTTTCCTTAAAAATATATTGGTTTTGTAGAAAAGGAGAAGGAGTTTTTAAATCTGACAACATTTCTACAATATCCATCCTAAAAGATGTGCTTTCTAAAGAAGCTACAAAAAGGAAAATTAATCTCAACATATCATACGGTAAAAATGGAAAATTGTTCATTCCAGTTTTTTACAGTTAATAGCAATGTTTTTCATGAAAGTGACTTAACTGTGCCTGACCAACTTCTTCTAGAGATAAATGAAGTATCAGTCAAGCATACTCTAAAGCTAATTCACCCCAAGCTGGAGTATCAGTTGCTTCTGGCTAAGAAAGTGCAGTTAATTGATGCCTTGAAGGTAAGAATGTGTATCACTGAGTTAGCTCTGGGCTTTCTAAGTTATAAACACATTGTTACACTACTTAAAATCTGACCATTAAGATGCTTCTGTTTCTTTTTTACTTTGAATAAGGAATTGCAGGTCCATGAAGGAAACACAGACTTTCTGATTCCAGAGTATCGCTGTATTCTAGAAGAGGCAGATCATCTACAAGAGGAATACAAAAAGCAGCCTGCACATCTTGAAAGACTCTACGGTGAGTGGACCTTTCTAGAAAAACCTGCTGTGCTTCTTTTTAGTAGTTATTTGGGTTTTGTTTGTTTGTTGTTTGTTTTGCTTGTTTGTCTGGGGTTTTTTTGTGTGTTTTTTTTCCCAAATAGTTGTGAAAGGAACTAGGCAGAGACCGCAGCAGCCACGAGAGTGGCAACCAGTTTACTATACAAAATATTTATGTATTTTTCCAAGGTGGCCTCACATCTTAACCTTTCTTACTTTAAAATGCAAATAACTGTGAAAGTGGAATTACCCCGTGAGCATCATGTGTATAGTGAATAGGTGTTGCAACCACACATCCACACTGTTTCTCACAGTGATTTTCAGGTTCTGTTGCTTCTATAAAAAGTCAGCATTTAACCTAATTAGGCAAAAATTAGTAGGGATATTTATGTGATGTTTAAAACTTGTCTTGCTTTGGTGATGAGTTGGGACCGTTACAAACTGTATTGAAAGAAGGAGAAAAGACCAAGGGAAGGGAAGGTGGAGACGGAGGGGAGACTAAGAAAAGGCTTCCATAGCAGACTTTCTCTAAGGTCCATTGTGGGCAGCAACTGCACCATCTTCTCTGCAAGGTAGATGGTTTTATCTTCACTTCCAATAATATTTAGTTAAAATATGAGAGTAAAGTCTGCTCTCACACACTGAGTTAGTGGCAAAGCCTTCATTAGGCCCTTCTCTCCCTGATATGTAGGCCTGCTGCCATCATGACTGGTATCATCAGCCCACACTGATCCACTAACTGCCTACAGAACTTATTATGCACCCAAGACTTTCTCACAGATGAACAGCCCTGAAATCCTAGTGTTCACTATATGGCAAGCACAGGGTCTCTTTTACAATATCTTTACATGATGGTGTTGCAGATCCACCATCTCTCATCTGTGATTCCAATCCAGAACTGGGCTTTGGAAACCAAAGTTTTACTTTTGTAAATCATTTACCAGCCCAGTCTGTCTTAATCTGATTGACTGCATGACAAAAGCTCATTCACACTGACAGGAGGCTTTTTCTAATCTTTTTCTTATCCCACTGAGTGCAAGGATTCCTGAATACTTTATGGTAAAAGCACTGCCATTTTGTTAGCAGGTAACAGCACTCAGTCAGTCCGGTTGGGCCAGTACCATCCACGGAATAGTCTCTTCCTAAAATATACTTTTCTCAAGTCTTGCATAAATAATTGACAACATGAGTTGTCTCTGTTTTACATCTTGAAAACTCAAAGGTGAAGTCATTTTCCTAGACCTCTGCACCCAGTAAGGCCATACGTGGAGTGTTTCAGTTCAAATGCCGCTTCCTGATGGAACAGTAGTCGCTGTGATGCAGTGTGCACCGAGAGAGATTCAAAATGGCTGGTAGTGGCTTGTCTTGAGTCAGCAGTTACAACCCTTTGTTAGGAAAGTTATCAAATATTTATGTCTTGAAAGTTGCTTCAACCCTTCCCCACATACACATCTGTTTTTAAAAGCACTAACTTTTTCTAGGCTTGTATATGTTGAATAGTGGAATTTCAGGTGCTGATAGAATACCACATGCATTGTTAAAAGAACTTATCAATAACAAGAAATAATATTTTTCTTTCTAGGAATGATTACTGATCTTTTTATAGATAAATTTAAGTTCAAAGGCACAAATGTAAAAACCAAAGTACCTGTACTCCTGGAGATTCTCGACAGCTATGACCAGAACACACTGATTTCTTTCTTTGATGCAGCATGAAAGATAAATAAGGTAGGCCCAACTGTGTAGCCTACTTAATTAAAACAAAACAAAACAAAGCAAACCAACAAAACAGGTAAAGGAGAACAACATTCTTACTACATAAAATATCCATGATATTATAACTGTTAAGTGGTGCTCCTACTTACTGGAATTGTCCAACAGTGAATACACTTTTCTTTTTAAAACACAAGTGGAGCTGGGTATGATGGATAGTGCCTGAATTCTTGGCCCTCAGAAGTCTTAGAAGGGACCAGGTCAGCCTTTGCTACAGAAGAAGACCCTGTCTCAAAAGTCCAAACAAACCAACATAAGTAGAATGATTATAAGAGTTATTAATGACATTTTGGCAAGTGATATTTTAATTTCTAAGTTGAGAATTGGAAAATAAAAAATATATAAATATATGTAAATATGTAAATGTCATAGCTCATAATGTATTTTACCTTTATATCTATATTACTTGATCTTCCTGACTGTTCTGCAAACTCATGACTAAGAGACCATGCTAGTACTTTATGAGGCTGGGACTCTGGTTATCATAAAGTAGAAATAACCTACCAAGTTTTTCCTAGGATTTGGAATGGATTCCCATTTTCTTTTCCTTGGTGACATGATCCTCCTGCAGTCTGAAATACTTGGCTTAGTGCTGTAGACTGTGGCCAGTGAAGTAAGCAGAGCCTGAGGACCTGAGGACCCTCAGGTGGATGTCCTATGTGTAACCAGAAGGGTGATGGCTTCTAATATTTCCCCTACTGGTATCCATGAAACTCCTTTTTATTTTATATGTGAGGAAAAAGAAGACGTTTTAGTCATTCATTTCAGAGGAATATGGCATTGAAAGTCTTAAATACTGTAAAAATAAGAGAAAATAAGCAGTCTGTCGTTTTCAAAGGGTAGTTATGAAAACAATAATTACATTTTATTATATTTTATATGCAATTCTTAAATATTAAATGTGAACATTTAAGGCACATGTAGTTGGGTCTTTATTTATACTTATTGAGGTTCTCCCCCCCATCCCCCGTGTGTGTGGGGGGGGGGGTTGTTTTTCAAGACAGGATTTGTTTGTGTAGCTGACCTGGAACTAGCTCTGTAGTCCAGGCTGGCCTTGAACTCAAAAGAGATCCACTGCCTCTGACTGAGTTGCCTGTATTACAGGCTTAGCCACTGCCTCCTGGCTGCCCCATTTCCTTATGAACACTTTTTTTTTCTACTTTTGAGACATGTCTCACTACATAGCTGACTTGGAACTAACTTCAACTAAGAGATCCAGAACTCTGGGATTAAAGTATGTACCACCATGCACTTCATTTCTAAATGTAATATCTATTTGGGTCAGTGGAACTTCATGGTGTACTTACTATTGTCTGATGTCACAACCAAAGATTAGCAAAATTAATGGACATTTGAATTTCTTGTAACACACCACTTGGTATCAACATTAGCTCAAGTTGGCATTTTAAGTTGATCCATCTTTATTGGGGGGTTGGTAGGGGGTTTACTGGAATGCCAGGCATAGTGACATGTCTTTAATCCCGTAACAGAACTTGTGAGGCTGAGGCGGGCGGGTATCAGTGAGTCGCAGGACAATTGGGACTGCATTATGAGACCCTGCCTCAAAAACATATACAACAAAAATATATACAGGAGAGGCGAAGCAATAGTAAACAGTAAAAGTACCAGAGTTTCCCTGTGTTGTATGGGCAGCACCACAGAGAAAGGTAGGATGCCTGGTAATCGAGCAGCTAGTCAGCTGAGTCGGTACGCTCCTGCCTAGGCGCCACCCAGCGACCAGGGGAAATCCTTACATCCCTTAGCTGAGGGAGGGGAAATCCTTACATCCCTTAGCTGAGGGGAATGCTGACACTTCAAGGCCCCGAGGGCGTGTCCTGGCCGCCCAGCTTCTCTGGCAGGATCCTGAGAGGTTACAGACCCACTGAGCAGCAGAAAGCTGCCTATGACTGCCGCCAGTCCCGCCCTTTTCTGCGCAGGCGCATCCTCCGGCGCCCGCCCTGCCAGATTCCCGTCGGGCCTTCGCTCCCGGCGACCGGCGCTCCTGGTGACGTCACGGGCTCCGGGCGCCCTCATTGGTCCATTTCAATAGTCGCGGGCTACTTGAACTACAAGAACAGCCGGCGGGCAGCGCGCAGCTCGAGGCACCAGGGCTCTGCGCTCCACCTTCCTGCAGCGCCTGCTCCGCGGGTCGGCCGCCGGGGTCCCGCGCAGCCCGGGAGCGGCGGGCGCCGTGCACGCTCTGCCGCCGACGGATCCCGACCGGAGCCGCGATGCCGGGCACCTCGAGACAGTCGGGTCGCGAGGCGGGCTCAGCCCTGCTCTCGCTGCATCAGGAAGACCAAGAGAATGTCAACCCCAAAAGAGTGGCGCCAGCCCAGAAGCCGCGGGAGCAGATGGTGCTGAAGGCCGGGAACGTGCGGGGACCCGCGCCGCAGCAGAGGCTCAAGACTCGGCGGGTAAAAGGGCGCGAGGGTCTGTAGGAGGGCCGGGCGGGAGCGGTCCTGGGTTTAGCACCCGAGACGGCCAGAAAGCACGCTGAGCTTTCTAAGGGGAGTTGGGCTGCAGTCTTCGCGGTCCTGGTGTTTCTAGTATGAAATAGCCCCACGAGCTCTGCCGACCCGTGTGTATGCTGCCCTTCTGCACTAGTGGCGCTGTCTTCCTAAAAATGCCCGGGGTCATACCAAGCTATGCCACCCGCGTGTCGACGTCCCCCAGCTGTGTACCTTTCCCTCCACTTTTAAAGCCAGGCAATGCCTTAGGATGTAGATCCCTTCCCCCTCACCATCTGCTTCACAGATTACTACTTCAGGGAAGGACATAAAGCAAGTATTCTGCTTGGCAAATTCCGCCATTTTAGCCAGACTTGATGTTTTGCTCCACCCTGGGGCTTAAGTTTTGAATCAGTTCTTTCCCCTAACTTTAGTCTTTGATTAGATTGGAATTCCAATCCGTTCTATTTGTAGACTAGGCTGTGACAAATCGGTTTACACACCTTACCTGGGCTTTGCCTCATGAACTTATATTTTTCTTAGAGTATTTGGAAATAAAAAACTGATACCCACAGGACAAGAAGCAAAGTTGTATTTTAAAAAATTCCTCCTCTTTAGGTTGCACCTCTTAAGGACCTTCCTGTAAACGATGAGCATGTCGCTGCTATTTCTTCATGGAAAGCAGTCAGTAAACAGCCTGACTTCACCATTCATGTGGACGAAGCAGAAGAGACTCAGAAGAAGCCAGCTGAGCTTAAAGAAACAGAGTGTGAAGATGCCCTGGCTTTTAATGCAGCTGTCTCTTTACCTGGAGCAAGAAAACCACTGACACCTCTTGATTATCCAATGGATGGTAGTTTTGGTAAGGTTGCTTTTTATTTACCAATCTCTCTCTTCCTTCTTTCCTTCCCTCCTTTCTGTCTCCCACCCACCACCACCCACCCCGGAGTTTTTTGAGTATCCTTGACTGTCCTGAAACTCAACTCTGTAGACTAAGCTGGCCTTGAACTAAGAGGTCCACCTACCTCAGCCTCCCAAATGCTGGGATTAAAGGCATGTGCCACCACCCTTTGCCTTTTATTTTTGAGACAGGATCTCAATTTGTAGCTCAGACTAATCTTGAACTCAAACCATCCTGCTTTAGCCTCTCAAATTCTAGATTACAGGCCTGTGGTACCATACCTTGCTTGGTACACTCTAAAGATTGTTATCAAGCTAAGAAATATAGTTACTTGATTGGGTTAATAATATTTTGAGTTTTAAGATTATGTCTTACCTGATAACACAGTTAAGATTACTACAATGGGCTTAGAAAGGATATCAGATCTCATGACTAATACTCAGATCCACTGACCTATAAAGGGACTCAAATCTTTAACCGGCAGGGAGGGCACTACAAACCTACATCAATTTTAATTAGATCGTAAGTATCTATCTTAATCTGACTTTATAAATGTTTGGCTGGGAGAACAGATTTCAGTTTTATGTATGACTCACTTCTTAACATGCCAGTCCTAAGAGTGCTCCTTGAGACTACAGTATTAAGCATGACATCTGCCATTCCTTTAAAACTAATTTGAATGTTCATCAGATTGCAGGTCAGACACATGGAAGGCAAAATAGCTGCTGTCGACAGCTCTGTAGTTGCTATGACCTTACTGTGTGGCGACCAGAGATGTTGTTATCTGTCATTCTCCACCGTATGCTATGTGTGTCAGGGTCAGGAGAAGGGGTATGCTTGCCTGTCCTACTGTACATGTAGAGGCTAGAGGAGTACTTGACTTTGGGTATCTTCAACCACTCTTCCATCTCATTTCTTGATAACAGGTCTCATTGGAGCTCACTGGCTTGGCCATCGAGCTACCGGAATATGACTATTTTTAACCCTTTTTCCACTCCCACTCCTAGGGTTACAGATAATGCCACATCATCTAGCTTCTGTGTGGTGCTGGGAATGCAAGCCATATCTTCACACTTATGCAGCAGGCACTGCACTAAGCCATTTCCCAGCCCCTTCAGTGCTCATGGGGAGGGAGGGTAGGGAAACAATTTATTATTACACAGATTCCCCCATCTCAAGGTAATTGAAACGGTAAAACCTAGAGCTGAGTATATTAATGCCTATAAGAAGCACTCAGGAGACTGCAGCAAGATTGCCAGCCTAGGCTAGAGTGAATTTCAGGCTAGTCTGGCCTACAGAATGAGACCCTGTTTTAACAAACATCAAGTCCCTTACAGATTATATAGTTAGTCTCTTTGAACATGATATGACAAACTTGATATTTTTACTAACATTTGTTAATCATGCCATTTACCTGATTCTAATCACTCCCTCATTATGATTTGACTATGTCAACCTGTGGGATCTGCAATCTCTCTTAAGATTAAAAAAAAAAAAATTATTTAAAAACTTTGCTGTTAAGTACTTGTCCTAACAGAATCATTGTATCATCCACTCATCTCTTGAGGAAGATGATACTGGTAAGGTAATTCTCTGTCCTCTTGGTGGCCTATTGGTGTACATGCATACATTTATTTCTTCTTTTGGAATTAAGGTTATCCTAGAGCTATGACAGAAGTCCTAAAACCAGGATAAGCTATTTTATGTTGCTTTGCCATTAGGGTCTTCTTAATTGGAAGAGATAAATATTTTGGCTTTAATATCATACACAGAGTCACCACATGCTATGGATATGTCTATTGTCTTAGAAGACGAAAAGCCGGTGAATGTTAATGAAGTGCCTGACTATCAAGAAGATATTCACACGTACCTAAGGGAAATGGAGGTAAGGCTCTGTGAAGTAGAGAGGATGTTGGTGCCTGCTAACTACTACTAGCAAGTTACTCTGATGCTAAACTTGAGATTACAGTGTATGTTAATAGCATCTTTGTGAATGAAGTAACCTAATAGCCTAGTTAACACTACTGAGTTTTTCTTCAGGTTAAATGTAAACCTAAAGTGGGTTATATGAAGAGGCAGCCAGACATCACTAACAGTATGCGGGCCATCCTTGTGGACTGGCTAGTTGAAGTGGGAGAAGAATATAAACTACAGAATGAGACCCTGCATTTGGCTGTGAACTACATTGATAGATTCCTCTCCTCCATGTCTGTGTTAAGAGGAAAGCTTCAGCTTGTGGGCACGGCTGCTATGCTGCTAGCATCGTAAGTCCAGCTAATTTGGTTCAAAGTCTTCACTCACTACCCCTTCCCCCATTTATATTTAATTGGGTGTATTGCCTGCATGTTTATCTGTAGCACATGTGTGGTGCCTACTGAGGCCAGAAGAGAGCGTTGGGTCCCCTAAGCTTGGTGTTATATACTGTTAAGAGCACCATGTGGGTGCTAAGAATTGAACCCAGGTTCCAGCCAGTGCTCTAACCCCCAGGTTTTTTTATTTGTTTGTTTTTTGTTTTGTTTTGTTTTGTTTTTTCGAGACAGGATTTCTCTGTGTAGCCCTGGCTGTCCTGGAACTCACTCTGTAGACCAGGCTGGCCTCGAACTCAGAAATCTGCCTGCCTCTGCCTCCCAAGTGCTGGGATTAAAGGTCAACCCCCAGTGTTAACACTGACAACATTAGGGATGGCTGTGGGATGATTCTGAATAGACGGTAGAACTTGTTTTCTAGTCTAAAACACAAAGCTTTCTAGATGTGGATTTCACGTGCCTTAATGAGCATAGATCAACCATATTTTATTACACTAGGTTAAGGGTTTGAAAGTGTGGCTCTTCCTCAATAAAGTGCGTTCTGCAATATAAGCAGTATCTTCCTTCCATCTGGAATGAATTGTATGCAGGAGACAAATCAGAAGTCCCTTAGTGATTTGGGCCTTTGAATTGGTTTTTAATCATCTCAGCTAGAGATGGCAGTCAACTGTCAGTGGGAATGTGGTTGATATAAGTAAGTAGAGTCTACAGTCTATGCAGTGTAGATTAAGATAAGACCTACTTTTGACAAAACTCACAACTTCTTTTGTTATAGGAAGTTTGAAGAAATATACCCCCCAGAAGTAGCGGAGTTTGTGTATATTACAGACGATACCTATTCCAAGAAGCAGGTTCTGAGAATGGAGCACCTAGTATTGAAAGTCCTTGCTTTTGATTTGGCTGCACCAACAGTAAACCAGTTCCTTACCCAGTACTTTCTGCACCTGCAGCCTGCAAACTGCAAGGTTGAAAGCTTAGCAATGGTAAGTCCAGTTTGGGCTTTGGTTTTAGGTTGCAATTAGGGGCAAGCTCTAGTTTCATGGTATAACACTGCTTAAGATAAAATATTTTCAGACAGTTAGTGCTCCAATACACAGAAAATGCTTCTGGCTCCGCACTTATGGAATCAATGAACAGAATCAAGGTAGCTGCCTATGCATTGGATAAGCACACACCAATCATGTGTGTTGTCTATTTTGTATTACAAGTAATTTAGTGATAGTCTATGTATATAGCATTAACTTACGAAAATGGCATGTGTCTTTCATATGTTAAGAGACTTAAGTATCTGGTGTCCATGGATAGGGGCTGAAAGGTCTAGGAGAGAATTTTCCAGTGAATACCCAAAGGTGACCATGCTGGAAAAGCACTAACTAGTGGTTTAAAGAGAACAACCTAATAGATTAGGGGTAGAAATGTAAGCTGAGAATAGAACAAAACGTTGAAATAACTTTCCCGGGTCTGATACAGAGCCAGTGACTGTCCACAACAGTAGAAACTGGTCAGGGAGCAAGGATTTAAAATCTTGAGTCTTATGTGTGATTATAAAGTTTTTGGGGGGTTTGTTTCGTTTTTTCATTTCAGTTTTTGGGAGAACTAAGTTTGATAGATGCTGACCCATACCTCAAGTATTTGCCTTCAATTATTGCTGGAGCTGCCTTTCACTTAGCTCTCTACACAGTCACAGGACAAAGTTGGGTATGTATTAACAGTTGCCTTCACAAGTACTGGTGCCGTTTTGATTTGGGCAGAAAGCTTAGCCATAAACTTGCATTTGTAAGCTCTGCTTCAAGAATCTGGGCCATCTACCTGCTGCTAGCAGGGACGTAAACGATCAAAATAAAAGATGGAGTGAGCTAAAATGTGGGGGAGGGGGACACCCTCTCAGGCAAGGGGGGAGGAGTGAAGGATTGGGGGGGGAACATTTGGAATGTAAATAAATAAAATAATTTATAAGATTAAAATAACATGTCGAAGATTAGTGCTAACATTTAGATCAACTGAGCTCTCAGTCGGTGCCCTGTGCTATTACTAAAAACTCAATGGTTGTCTCCTCTCTATAGCCTGAGTCATTGGTACAACAGACTGGATATACTCTAGAAAGTCTTAAGCCTTGTCTTGTGGACCTTCACCAGACCTACCTCAAAGCACCACAGCATGCCCAACAGTCAATAAGGGAAAAGTACAAGCATTCAAAGTAAGAATCATATTCTTTACTTATTTAAGGATACAGTAATCTGCCACAGCTACCTCAGTAAGATTTCACCACCACCACCCCCACACCCCAAGACAGGGTTTCTCTGTGTAGCCCCGGTTCTCCTGGAACTCACTCTGTAGACCAGGCTAGCCTCGAACCCAGGTCCTTCTGCCTCTGCCTTCCAAGTGCTGGGATTAAAGGAGTGTGCCACCACTGCCCAACCCTCAGTAAGATCTTAAGTCATGTATTAGGAAGCTTTTGTGTCTTTGCTTCTGGTTAGAGATGGGTAATCAAATGTTTTTAAACTCATTAGTCTAATCAAATAAAAATAGCATTTCTCCAGTCTTGGAGTACATGAATTGTTCTGTGATCTCCCCAATAAATGTATACTAAAAGGTTCTTTTTTTCTCTGCTCAACAGATATCACAGTGTTTCTCTTCTCAACCCACCAGAGACACTAAATTTGTGAAAGACTGACTGCCTTTGTTTGAAATGGGAGTTGCTCAGAGTTAATGCTGTGTACAGTTTTTATCTTGGGTTTTAATTTCACAATCATTTCAGAATGTAGATGGTATAGCCACAGACAAATTATGGTATCCATTGCTTTTAAAATGGTTTTAATTTGTATATCTTTTGTACATGTGTCTATCTTAGATATTTGGATAATTTTAATTGGTTTATTAACATTGGTGCTGCCAACTGTCAGGATAAGAAGAATAAATTGATTTGGAAATCTTTGCAAGTCAAAGTTAATTTGGGTAAAAATATGAATGATAATGTCACTTGGAAGCTAATTTGATTTGTTCAGTGGTGGGGTAGGGAAAGCTTTTATAAAACTGAAATATTTCAGGGAAAAAGACTTTAAAATTCTGGCACTGATATTGATTATTCTAAGAAACCAAACCAAATTGCTGACTTGGTCGTAAATAACCAAAAGTAGACAAATCTGTTTTCAGTGTAGCAGGACTCATTTGGCTCTCACATGTTAGAGATCTTTTATTTATCAACTTTTACAAATAAGGTTTTACATGAGTTGGGAAGCTTTTGTGCAACAGATGTTTTCCAGAAAGTTTATTCAAAGCATAATGCTAAAGACAAAACAGTTTATCAAGAAGTTCAGCTTATAATAAAAAATATCCAGAGCTGTTGTTAGCACTGAGTAGTTATATATTTTATATATATATATATATATACACACACACACAAATGCACCGCTTTAGCTTAATTAGCAGTTCTCTTCTTTTTCCTCCTTTTCCCTTGACTTTTACTTAGTGCCTTCTGGTTTGCACTGGTCTGAGCTCTGTGAATAAAGTAATATAACAGCTCACTGTACCCCATCAATCCTGCACTGGGTCAGGGACTCCGAAAGGTGTCCCATTTTATAGAATCAGTTTTTAATGTATATTTGAAAGAGACCAGAAATTTGTTACCTTATTTTCTTTGGACTCTTCTCTGGCTCCAAAATGATCATTTCTTCTTCTTCACTGTCTGATAGCACTATAGGGGCACCTTTAGAAAATTCCAAAAAATTCCACGTCAGAGGTCCTAACGCTCCCATTTCTATGCTAAGATGGCTCAGGCTAAGCTGCCTGGTGGCTGATGCATACCATTTCCAAATCTCACCCTATTCTAAGTAGCTCCTTGCAGCTCTGAAGATTTGTAACAATTGATGTTCTCTATAAGCTTTTCCTTTTCTCCCAGAGGGCACGTAGGCCAGGATGATCTAGTCTTGCTACCAGGGCTGACAATGAAAAACGTAGAAAACTGCTTTGTTTGCCCATTTTTCTCTTGAACAGTAATTATGTGTGTAAATAAAGCATGCGAATTAACCCTTTGCCCACTTGGCTGGCTGTGTGTTGTCTCAACTTTCTTCATTCACATGTCTTAGAAAAGCTCTACCTTCACCATCCACTTATCTTAGGTCCACTTTCATTGCTCAGAATTCTTAAAACCACAAACAAATGAAAATAGGTACATACATGTGCAAAGATACTTGCACCGTAATAGTGAGATGACAAATAGCATTACTGATGATTAAACCAACTGGATAATTCTCTATGTAGCATTTAATAGTCTTAATTAGGACCCATCTATCTAATTAAACCAACACTGGGTTCCCCTGCCAAAACAATACCACCAAAAGGCTAATTAACAATTCCCTTCTATGAAGCAGGCAGAATGTTCTTTAGAGTGCATACTGCTTATGAGTTCAGGGAATAGCACTCACCCGGGGACACCTCACAGTTGCCTGCAACTCCAGATCTGATGCCTGACTCTAGCCGTCAAGGCACTCATACCTAATGTACCCACAAGAGAATCAGAGGTCAGTTCCTGGCATCCATATTGAGCTGCTCACAACTTCCTGGGACTCTAGCAAGTTCCTCTGAACTCCATACATACCCTGACATACTTGTGCACATACAGATACATATATAAATGTAAAAACATTAAGTAATACCTTTCTGGGGACTTTTCCCATGTTCTAACACTAAACCCTAAAAAGATAGTCACTGCTAACAATGTGGCCATACATACTTAGACTTCTCAGACAAGCCACATTTAAAAATGTTCAATAGGTGAACAGCAGTGGCTGCTACCCTAGCCAATGTACATAAGTAACATTTCTTACACAGATATTCTGTGTATGTATGCTTGCACCTGCAGAGGCCAGAAGATGCTGGCAGGAGCTGGAATTATAGAGGGTACTGGATCTAAACTCTTTATCATGATTGAGCATCAAGTGTCTCCACAGCTGAACCACCTCTCTGGCCCATGTCATGAGCATTTTTATATTTGAATCAAACTAAACAAGGCAATTGTCAGGAAAGAAATGGAAGAAAAATCTTTAAATGCCCATGGATGTATTTTTGTGTCTCCACAGTGCTGGGATTAAAGGTGTATGCCACCACACCTGGCTACATGTAATTTTTAAAAATTGTTTAATTAGAAGTATCACTAGTATGCCAAAGCATATTACCAGTTTACAAAAATAAAAACATTCTTCAAAAACTGGTAGTAATCTTTCTATTAACTTCAATCATTTAATTAAATTTTAATTTAAATCCCAAAATATTTAGCCTTCCAAACAGGAAATATCCCTATGTATGATATATAATCTCCATACAAAATTTTATCTATAGTTTAAATATCTCAATTGTAGCTGTTTCTGTACACATTAAAAGCATCACCTACCTTGGCTCCCAATATCAGAAACTTCTCCAGTGTCCATCTTTGTATCATCAAGAATCACAGCTTCATCAATGCCACCTTCCTCCTCCTCTTCCTTCTCCGAATCTTCAAGATCACCCCAGGAGTTTTCAATTCCATCTCCAATCTGGGCAGTTCCAGGAGTCCACAGCACAGGTTTAGAAACACTTTAACACGTTAAGAAAACTGAATATCCAAAACACTGCTATTTAATGGGCTTCTGAGAAGAGATCAAGTTTCCTGTAAGACTGCTTCATATGTTCCACAAATTCTTGGGAATTAAAACTATACTATGGACTGCTGGATAACATAACTGCACATGATCTCAAGATTATGTAACAATGCATAAAGAACTTGGCCATGTCATTAATATTAAAGTACCATTTCTCAGGGAAATGAATGCTGGATTTTTGTTCGTATTTTCTTACAGTGCTGGGATGGAACCCAGGGCCTTACACATAGCTAGAAAAGCACAGCACCAATGAGCTACATCCCCCAGCTCTAAGTTGGTTCTTAAAATAGAAAAAGTGTCCAGTTTTTCGAGATAACGAAGAGAAGCTACAAGTTACATTATCAACTCAATTTGGCATATTTTTCTCTTATGAGTTTCCCCAAAACAAATTTCAATAGGTACACTCTAGCCTTAAAAAAAATTAAGCATCTTATTACTGTAAAAACCACCCAATAAAGATACACTTCTGGGGGCTGGAGAGATGGCTCAGCGGTTAAGAGCACTGACTGCTATTCCGAAGGTCCTGAGTTCAAATCCCAGCAACCACATGGTGGCTTACAACCATCCGTAATGAGATCTGATGCCCTCTTCTGGGGTGTCTGAAGATAGCTACAGTGAGCGGGGCCAGATTGAGAAAAAGTGTCTGAAGACAGTTACATACTTACGTATAATAAATACATAAATCTTTAAAAGAAAAAAAAGATACACTTCTGGAGGAGGTTCAGCTTCAGCAATAATTTCTTCTGCTTTCTCCTCTATGTTGGAGGTATCAATAGAAGCCTTCTCCATTTTAAATGCTGTGATTCTCTGATTTGCTATAGACTCTGCAAAGCCAAATTTTCCACCTTCTTTCCTGTAGATGGGTTTTTGGTAGTGGTTGTTTTGGAGATTAAAAAAAAAAAAAAAAATGAAAGAAAACAAATTAATAATTTGTCTTGGTAGATAAGAAATGACTTGCTTCATTACTAGACTTGATAGCTCTAACTAAACTTGACACAGCCTAGAGTCACTTGGGAAGGGAGGCCTTGATCAGACCAGGTATCAATGAAGGAGTATCTTGACTGTTAATTATGAAAGAGGGCTCACCCCACTGTGAGGGGCACCATTTCCTGGACAGGTGGTCCTGGGCTGTAGAAGAAATGTAGATAAGCACGAGCCTGTGAGCCAACAATCAGCATTCCTCTGGATCTGACCTTGTACCTCCTTGGCTCTGAGTGAGTTCCCTGATTAGAGGGAATGCTACATGTGTAGTGAGGAGACCTAACTCCAGGTTCCTCACCACCAGTGGACTGTGATCTGGAAGTGTAAGCCAAATAAATCTTTTCCTACCCTAAGTTGCTTTTGGTCAGTGTTTTATCACAGCAACAGGAATCAAACTAGAATACTACCATAGTTATCAAGATATAATAGTCATCATAAATATTTATTGAACTTCTGCTGCACATGTGTGAGGCACTTGAAGTCTATTCACTACTTCTCAAATCAGCTGTAGCAGAAGGCACCAGGCTCCCACAGAACAAGAACACTAAAGTTGCTTAAGGTAACAGGAAGCTGAGCTGCAAACCAACATGTTTGTTCTATTACTTTAGTAGATTCTTCTTTCATTAAGAACATATTAATATTTAAAGAAAACACTTCTGTAACTTTTTAGAATAAAGTCTCAACCAAATACTATACGTACAACTGAGATTAAGTAAGTAAAGAGCAAGCATGAAATTATATGGCTGCCCTTGGGTGAAAAAAACTTAGAAAACATGGATTTAAAGAGCATATAGTTTTGAAAAATGGTACTTACCTAACTCTCTGGTCATTTTCCAAAGCTTTCTGTATTAGCTCTGTGATTTCTGCTACTTTCACACCAGCTATTTTACTGCACCTGAAAACCTGTTTGTAAACACATGCTGTTTCAGACAACAAACCAAACAGCTTTTTTTAATGAACCCCAAACTATGACATCAATCTCTACTTTTTCAGTTTAAGCATTTCTTTTCCAAATACCAAATTAAGGCACAGTAAGACAAAATATATAAAGACTACAAAGACCACAGATAAAATGTGTTCAGGAATACAGACTTCCTTTCTGTGACAATAATCTAGGAATCAATAGTGATTGCAATCCTAGTACCAATAGTGCTGGTGACAATAATGGAAATTATATTCACTGAGCACTTTGTATCTAGATGCCTACACACTCACTCTTCAGTCTCTTCTATGGTGCCAGCAATAAAATAATTTCCTAATGTACAGATACACTGAGACCCAGAGACAAGTCATTTGCCCAAAAGCTATAAACTTTAGTTACAATATGACTTAACACCTCTCCCTAGCATTTAATATTTATAATAGATGTAACATGGCACTCTATTTTCTAATATCCTCCATGTGATCCTGATATGTGGCTGGGTTTGAGTATCACTGCTGGTTTTATCCAAATTCCAAAAGTAAAATTTATTTTTCTCTTAATTTCTACATTTAATGCTTAAAAATAGTAATAAAAATCTTTGTTCACTGGCCTGGGTTCCTTGCCAGATCCTAGAACCATAGTTCTAAACCTGTGAGTTGCAACTCCTCTGGGGGGTGTGTGTGTGTGTGTGACATATCAGATATCCTACATATCAGATATTTACATTTCAATTCATAACAGCAGCAAAATCAGTTATGAAGTAGCAACGAAATAATTTTATGGCTGGGGTCAGCACAGTATGAGGGACTGTTTTAAAGAGTGGCAACAGTAAGAAGGTGAGAACCACTGTCCTAGAAGGACAGATACAGGGAAAGGCAAGGAAAGAAGACTCCTCATGGCCACTTTGACAATCCATGGCCATGTAGTGACTATACTAAAACCAGATGCTAACATAACTAGACACAGTCATCTAAAGTACCCTCGTGGCTTTTGGTTAAAAGTTGATTTTAGCAGACAGGAACCTAGCATATCTGTCTCCTGAGAGGCTTCATCCAGCAGCAGATCCACTGCCAAACATCAGGCAGAGCCTGGGGAGACTTGTGGAAGAGTGGCGGATAGAAGTAAGCAAGATGGAGAGTGAAGGAACCACAGGAAAAGCCACAGTCAACTAATCTGAGACCATGGGAGCTCACAGAGCCTGGGCCACTAACCAGATGTGATGGTTTGTATATGCTTGGCCCAGGGAGTGGCACTATCAGGAGGTGTGGCCTTGTTGGAGTACGTGTGTCACTGAGGGTGTGGTCTTAAGACCCTCATCCTAGCTGCCTAGAAGCCAGTCTTCCACTAGCAGCCTTCGGATGAAGATGTAGAACTCCCAGGTCCTCCTGCACCATGCCTGCATGGATGCTGCCATGTTCCCACCTTCATGATAATGGACTGAACCTGTAAGCCAGCCCCAATTAAATGCTGTCCTTTATAAGCTTGCATTGGTCATGGTGTCTGCTCACAGCAGTAAAACCCTAACTAAGACACCAGGGAACATGTAGGAGCTGGGCCTAGGCCTCTACACATTAGTAGCAAATGGGCAGCTTGTTGTTCATGTGGTTCCCCTAACAAGGGGCTGTCTCAGTCTGTTCTCTGCCATTGGGTGTGCTGCCCTGACTTGGATTGCCTGGTTTTGTCTCAGTGGGAGAGGACGTGCTGGCACTATGGCACTAGATCCCACAGGGTAGGGTGGTACCCGGGGGGGAGGGGGGTTCCCTTCCCTAGGGAGAAGGTGAGGAAGCAATGGGGAGAGGGATTTGTGAGGTAAGACTGGGAGGAGAGAAGGGAGGGGGCTGTGATCAGGACATAAAGTGAATTTAAAACATGAATAAATAAATAAAATTAAAATATATTTTAAAAAACAAAATAACAATAAAACTTCTAAAAAGAGACCTCTTACCGGGAAACTAGTCAAAGCACTGACCTGGTCTTTCAGCAGCATTATCCCACCACTAGACTGAATAGTACAAATTTCTCGATGCTTATTCATGGCGATCACCAGCAAGCCATCCATTACTCGTTCTTCACGCTCACTGGGGTCCACCAATAAATATGTTCTGAAACAAATGTTAAATGGTCCTGAACATATCTGAAGCTGAGTGCTGTTTCTAGAGAATGGGTTTGTCTTATTTTTTTCAGTTAGCATTCAAAGTCAATACTGAAGGATTTCAGTCACTTCAACTCAGTAACTTCAGTTACATGAAATCTATGTCTCTCTGGCCATTATAATGAAGTCACATTAAGTTCAGATCAAGACTTAGATAAATTAGTTTGGTTCATTTTAAAGTGGCACTGAGGTCCTGTCCTCTGAGTTCTAGAGTCTGCCTGCCTCTGCAGTGTCCTTTTCCTGATAGAGAATCACCTACAGTGCCTAACAGTTGAAACCTTTTCTCTAGTTCTCATGCACACAAGTCTCTCCTTTGCTGAAGATCCAAGAATCACGTTTCACTTAGAAGCACATTACATGGATGTATAAGCCTCCCCATTTTATACTGTGAGAGTTTATCAAGAGTTGTGAGGAGAAGGCTAGGCAGCGGAAGGAAGCAAGTTCTCTGGCTTGCCAATCACTTCCCCTTGCAATGGGCTCCTCAAACTACTCCCTGTAATATGCCTCGCACTGCCGATGTCCTATTAGTCCACAGTAACCCTCACCCCACGCACAATCCTCAAGGCATCTGTCTAGCTCAGGGAAGGGTAGATGCTACCAAGCCACACTAAAGTCACACTTTCTAAGTATGCTGTGAGCAGAGAAACGATGGAAGGTTTATTCATAACAGCTGAATTTGTCAGTTCTATTAAGAAAATCCTTACAAAGATAGGAAGAAACCAGTTGGTGGTCTAATATTAAGGCCAGCAGGTCTATGCAGATCTGAACAGAGCAATAAAGTTCTTAGCTTGGAGCTGATATATCTCGGCTGGCAGAGTGTCACACACCACACACAAAGCCCAGAGTCCAGTCCCCGGCACTATATAAACCATGGATAGGGGCACATGCCTGTAATCCCAGTACTTGGGAAGTGAAGGCTGAGGGTCTGAAGTTCAAAGTCAACCCAGATATCTAGCGAGTTGAGCTACAAGAACCAATCCAATTCCCAGGTATACTTACATTTTCAACCCATGACAAGGTTAACACTCACCCTTGCTGGAAGAAAGCAAAACTGACACAAATGGGCATATGGTGGATGCTCAATGGCACAGGATCACGCTCCTCAGGGGTATACTGTTTCAGAAGTAAAGGCCAAAGTCTTAAAGTCAGCAAATGAGAAAAATACGAAACACTAGGATGTGAAATTCTTGACAGTGAGTAGCTAAATAATGTCTTTTATAGTTACCTGTGTGACTCTGACAAATGTGTGCTACTTAAAACATCGATCTTATGTCTAATCTATCCCAGAGCTTCATTCCGGTGGCCTTTTTAGGAAGGTATATGTCCAGTGCTTCAAAGGAGCCCTGGAAGGGCTCAGGACAAGGGTCTACCTCTGTGTATGACTAATCACATTCTAATTTTTTTTAACTTCTTTATGCTCTCCTTCCTTTGTAGGAGCACTGCTCTTGCCTTCAAACCTTCAAATTTGTCTGGCAAAATGCCTCAAAGGAACATTCTCAATGGCTATTCAGAAAACTTGGACATTAGATGGTTCCCTTTGCAACTCAGGGCTCAACAGTACACTTTCATTATTCTACCATGCAATATATATAAATCAAAACTGTCCACCCTGGCAAAAAGAGAAGAACAGCATGGAGCATCTGGGTACTCTGAGTTAGTGGTATAAGTTCTTAGGTCCTACCTCTAGCCTCCTCTATAAGCAGAGCCTAGTGGCACGCTGTTAACAAGCCCTCCAGGCATGTCTCAGGAACTTATGTCATCTACTTTGCTTAATGAACAAAGGGCCTGAAGAAACATGAAAATCTAGCAAGCCAAAGTCCTTTTCAGGTACTATATAGGCCTCTCATGTTGACCTACACAGAGATCAACCATTTCCTCTAGTATTCGATCCAAAGAAAGAGCCACAGTTCTATTATAGAAAACCAAGCTGGGTCATGTCATTACTGACAGACAATTCTGTGAGAGAACTTGAAATTTCTAGGGCAATTCTGACCACTTGCAGTTTTTGTCTTGTGAACAAAAACTAGAATAGATCTAAATGCTATCTGCCATATGTCTCCACTTCGAACTACCTGTCTGTACATCTAGGGTGCCCATTCGCTCACAGGAACAATTCTGATCTGAACCCTGGAAGCTTACCAGTGTTACTTCCTCCCCTTGGACAGAGACATCAGGTCTTCGGAAGTGGCACAAGGCTACAATTGCAGCAATGCTAGCAGCATCAATAATGTTTCCATCATGATTTAATAAATGTAGGTCTACACGGATCTGCCAAACCTGAAAGTGAATTTAATACAAAAATAAATCTTAACTGATCATGACCAGTGGCCACTGGGAAAGTAATACTGCATTTTTTTTATAAAGTATACAGTTAATCCTTCCAGTTTATCCAGTAAAAATGCAGTTAATTTTAAGAAAAACAGTTAACTTTTCTATGTTAACTTGAAAGACTGAGAATATGAAAATAAATGGAAGCATTCCAGCATTTGAAACTTAATTATGTTTTTGAAAAACATTTACTTGTATTTTTCACATAAGCGCATGCATGTATGTATGTACCACTCATGCCGGGTGCCCCAAAAGACAGTAAGTGTTAGAGCGTTTGGAACTGCAGTTACAGATGGCTGTGAGCTGCCATATAAGTACTAGCAACTGAACCCAGGCCCTCTGCCAGGTTTCCAGGCTCCTAATTATGTTTTAACTGTTTCTGAATCAACAGTAGTCACTGTTAAAATATTTTCAGCATATTTCTCACCTTTTCACCTGCGACAACACAGAGAGATTCGGTGTCTATACACTTTGAATTTCGCAGACACCTTTCTAAGAGTCGATTCAGCTTCACCAAGAGATCTGACTGCCTATGGAAATAAGAATGAACTAATGTCATAAACGTCAATTGTGAGCATTAAAACAACATTTCACTAATGGTAAGTTCGTCTATGGCTAAAGCAGCTTACAAAGAGTGAGGTACCTGCCAGGTTCAAAAGCTGGAGCAGCCATCTGAGAAAGCTCAAGGTTAAAAAAGAGGATACCTTCTGTTGCCCTATTGAGTTTTGGAGAAACGAGTTCACAGGAAACCTGTCCAAGGACTCTGCAAAAATAAAGGTGCAAAGCAGTCAACTAAACATTCTTATCAATTAAAAAAAAAAAAGAGGTGAAGATACCTAAAACAGAAATCTAAAAAACCTATTCTAAATTACACAATGTGACTTAAGAGGCAAAAGTTATATACAGAATGTAGTAGACTGGGGCCAGCAAAGTTACCTCCACACACACAATAGTGCACAAACTCAATAATAAAGGTTTTTTAATGTAAGTAGATTTCATGTAGAAATGAAAAGTATTTATTTTTATACATATTATAATACACATGTATACATACAAATATTTATTATTATACATAAAAGGATGACAGAAAGGAAATCTCTTATTTCTTACATCACTTGAGAATAAAAGGGAAACTGAGCTTACTGATGACATGATCGATACACTCCTCACACTAGAAAATGAGACATGCAGATATGCTGTGTGATCAATGTTAGCTGCCTACAAGATTTATAAAGGTCACACGGAACTAAGTTACTCGTACAGCAGAAAGCACTTGTGGTTGAAAGTTAAAGTGTAAGCACAAAACTAAAAAGGCTGGCATTAAAGAAACATACTTCTCAGCGGGGGTGGGGGGTGGGGGGTGGGGGAGGGATGGAGGGATATAGCATGTTGGACTTCGGAGATGCTCAGTAAACAACCAAGTCACTGTGGTGTAATTTTCACACCTCCTGTTGCATTATCTTACTTGAATCCCGTTACCTTGTTTTCCCAAGTTCTACAATACAGCATCCATAATCCGTTCCGAATGAGATCCTGATGTTCCTGTAATCATAGGTTTGTCTGCCATCCAGCCTCTGTAAGCAAACATCATTTATTTCTTTAACACATTTATGAGTAGCAACTGTGTCTGTCTGGTCCAGGTTCCCAACATCCCTGTCACTGAATACTGTTGGCTTGAGGCTCAGAGGAACTGGTCAGGGTAAAATACTGCCCTGAGGCTTGGGGAATGGGCAGAGTCCGCACTGGGAACCACCAGAGTCCACACCACAGGCCGAACCGACAATGAATCCACGGACAACCCGAGTCTACACCCAAAGCCACCGTGTCCACACCGCAGACCTCGCACCTTCTTCTCCTCAATTGCGCGAAGCAGGAAGCGGCGCTCGCAATTGGAGAGCGGCGTTTCCTTCATAGTGGCGGGCCACGCAGAGGATGGACCACACCGAGACAGGTCCGCACACCCGCTCCTTCTCGGCGCGGAAAACCGACGTCATCCAGGCGCAGCTCAGGGGCGTGGTGTAGGCGGGGCTAGAGATAGGGTACGGCTGAGGCCAGGACACGCTATGTAGCTAATCTACGAGCATTTCCCGGGTTGGTCCCGCCCGGCATCGCAGTGGAGATTAGCATCTGCAGGGCAGTCCTGTTCCTACTTTTTATGGAGTCAGAATCTCTATCTCTGACTAAACTAAACAGAGACTTACCTATCTCTACAAGTCGTAACCGTTCTTGCTTTGTGGGTAGGATGCAAAGATTTCCCCAGCTCTTGGCTCTAGATGCCTATCATCTTCCAGGCTGACCTAAGTATCGGGATTCCTTGGCACTCCACCACAGAGACAGTCTACAGAGGATGCTGACTTTGTCAGAGAAAACTGGAAGGGTGGTGCGAATCGGTGGAGAATCTTTGTAAGGGCTTGGGACGGATGGTGAGGACCAAAAAGGCTGGGAGGGTGTAGCTTGCTGAAGGTGGTCCACATTGGACCTGAGGACAGGAAAAGAAATGAACTTCGCTGACTGAAACCTCGTTTACTGCTTATATCTCATTTTAAATCGACAAGCTTATTTTTACAGACGGAGACGTGTCCTCCATCTGCTGGCCGGTGTCCTGGTCCACCCACATCAAGAGATGGTATTTGGCAGCTTGGGCAACAGTGAGGCAGCAGTAGGTGGTCCTTTAGTGCCCAGGCCCTCTGTTTCTCCCTTTTTGTTGTTGTTGTTTTATTTTATTTTAATTACAGAGTCTCACTTTGGATCACTGGAACTAACAGAGATCCGCCTGTCCCTACAAAGTTGTAACAGCTCTTGCATGGGTTTAAAAAGCAGGGATTTATTTCCCCAGCTCTTGGCTATGGCTAGCTAGCAGCTTCCAGGCTAACCTAGTTTTGGGGATTTGCAGCAACAATGCTACAGCTCTTGGCCCAGGGTCTGAGACCTTGGCCCCAAAGATTTAACAACTCTGAAACTTTCCAGTTGTCAGGACTGTGGTTCTGGTCTCCCTCTCTGTTCTCTCCAGCTGCCGTTTTCTTGAGCTGCCTTTCTTCCAGTCGGGGCTGCTTTTGAACTGTTCAGCTGCTGCTATCCCGGCTGTCTAGCTAACGGGCCTTGCCATTTTCTCAGCCTGGCCACCAGACTGCACAGCTGCGTCTGCTGTCACCACTCTCTGCTGCCCCAGCTGCTTTTCAGGTTGCCCCCTCAGTTCACAGAACAGAAAGAGAGGAAAAGCTCACATGAGAGAAAAGTTTCCTTGGATCAGATGCTCCAAAATCAGAGAGGACGGCACAGGACAGTGCCTTCCAAGCAGCTCACTAAGCAATCTTCTATTTTTCTGGATTTTTTTCTCATGTAAACATAATGGTTTAATTATGGAAAACAAAGGATTTAATATTTTTCTACCATTATTCCTTAGCATGTACTAAATCAGTATACCTTCGAGTTATATTGTGTTACATTGTTTGGTTTATGGGCTGGAGACATGGCTTAGAGCTAAGAACAGTTGGTCTTCCAAAGGATCTGAGTTACCAAACACAGCACGCACATGGGGTGCTGCACAACTATCTATAACTCCAGTATCTTGGGATCCTAATCACTCTTCTGGACTCTGATAATTCAGCACACACGTGCAAAAACACATAGTCACACACTCACACACAGGTATTTTAGTATTTTAGTAGTATGCAAATTTACTTTTATCCTTATCATTGAAAATGAGTTTCTTCTTTGTTTGCTTGTTTTCTCGTTAGAGGATGAGAACAATAGCCGGGCAGTGGTGGCGCATGCCTTTAATCCCAGCACTCGGGAGGCAGAGGCAGGCGGGTTTCTGAGTTCGAGGCCAGCCTGGTCTACAAAGTGAGTTCCAGGACAGTCAGAGCTACACAGTGTAACCCTCTCTCAAAGAACCTAAATAAATAAGTTCCCTCAAACTTCGTTATATGTTTTATTTGCATGCATACTTTACATACCTGCATACTTAGGGCTACATAAAAGTTTCTTGGGTGAAAACAGGGCAAGAGTAGGAAATGTTTAAGATGCCCTAACATGGAGTTCACTGAGTCACGTAATACCAGAAAATCTGATCCAAACTGTTCCTAACAGCCATGGCTGAGTTCAGAAGACAGACAACCAGCTATAATCAGTATGTTGTGTTCTCAATGTCAGTTGGTATTCAAGAAGGCTGGTGCTGGTGTAGAAATACAACTGACTGGTTTTTTAAAAAATATTTTTAAATATTTCTTTCTTTATTTTAAGTGAATATATCGCTGTCTTCAGTCACACCAGAAGAGGGCATCGGATCCCATTACAGATGGTTGTGAGCCACCATGTGGTTGCTGGGAATTGAACTCAGGGCCTCTGGAAGAGCAGTCAGTGCTCTTAACCACTGAGCCATCTCTCCAGCTCCCCCCCCCCCAATTGATATTCTTTTTGCTCAGGCAACAGGAAGAGCTGCCTGAATAGAGAGTCATGTTGCCCAACCCCACTGTCTTTGCTTATTTAAAAAAAAAAAAAAAAAAAAAAAAAAGAAGGAACGCTTACTATAAGAACACTAATACCACTAATAGGGCCTTTCAGAGTTTTGAGGCACCTAAGAGCATTCAACACCTATCTGCGCTCTAGGAAGAAGCAGCCCCCCTCATCTATTGCACAGAAACTCTGGTGATGCTGTAAGAATTAACACTCATGTGGTGGGGAAGGGGGAGTTTACAAACAAAGTAATTAAAAGCAAGAACTCGAGATTGTTTGAGTTGGACTACTGCAGGGTACAGCCCTGTCCTAAAAGAAAGAGGAGAAAGAGAAGAAAAGAAATCTCTGCTAGAATAGGGAGGAGACAATTCCCTCAGTTCAGAGAATTTAGAGTCTCTCTTCAAGAGACAATAAAATCCTACACAAATTAATAGTTTCACACACTGATGGGTGTTGTCTGAGGACTTGACTGTTTAGTAGGATTCTAGAAAGGAGTGACTTTAAAAGGTGTTTCAAACAGAAAGAGTTTGCAAAGACCAAGGCAAGATGGGCTCATCTGGCCAGGGGACAGGAATTGTGCCCACACACTTAGTTCCTTAGTGTTTGAGATAGCCAGCAGGCTGCAGGACACAGGCTCTTTGAGCTTTTTGATGACAGATTTGTGTTTGCAGAACAGTCTCACACACCGTTGGGTACGCTAGTCATTTGAATATTTGCTCTCTCACAGCAAGCACTCAGCAATTTCTCTCTCTCTTTTTTAATCTTTGTGTGCATGTGTGTGAAAGTGCATGCCACAGCATGTGTGGAGGTCAGAGGGCAACACGCATGTCACTCCTGCCTTCTGGGCTGTTTGAAATGTGCTCTGTTGTTATTTGTCCCTCTGTATCCCAGGCTAGCTGACCCAAGGGCTTTTAGGCCTTCTCTCATTTCTGCCTCCCATCTCTCCATATGTTCTGGCATTATAGACATGAGCAGTTCTGCTTAATATGGGTTCTGAGAATCCAAACGTGGTCCTCGGACTTCTACTGTAATCGCTTTATTCCTTGGTCCTCTTCCCAGCACATGTGATTTGTCTTTCTTTCTGACATAAAACGGACTTTTATAGACATAGTCTATTCTTTCCTGCAAGACAACTTGGTAGTAGGAAAAACTTGTTTTGTTTTAATTTGGTTTGTTTTGTTTTGAGACACAGTTTCATCATAGCTCAGGCTAACCTGAAACTCACTGCCATCCAGGGTGTGAGTAGCCCAGGATAGCTACAAACTCATGATAATCCCCCTGCTTCAGTCTCCAATATATTGCAACTATAGACATGAGCCACTATCCCCAGAGAAGATAATTTGTATTAAATGCTGCTGTTATTAAACTTTAATGTTTAACTTAATGCCAACCATTACATTTCTACAAATATGATCATACCTTAAATTTTTATTGTGGTGTGTGGTGGTTTAAATAAGAATGGCCCCAATTAGGCTCATAGACTTGAAGGCTTAGTCACCAGGGAGTGGAAGGACTTTGAAGGCTTACAAGGGAAGGAGTGTGAAAAGATTATAAGGATTAGGAGGTGTGACCTTGTTGGAGTGGGTGTGGTCTTGTTGGAGGAAGTGTGTCACTGGGAGTGGACATTGAGGTTTCAGATGCCAACTATAGGTCCAGTCTCTGTCTCTCTGTCTGTCTGTCTGTCTGTCTCTCTCTGTCTATCTCTCTTTCTGTGTGTGTGTGCGTGTGTGTGTGTGTGTGTGTGTGTGTGTGTGTGTGTGTGCGCGCGCGCCTGCCTACAGATCGGGCTGTAAAGCTCTCAGCTACTGCTCTTGGCAGCATACCGCCATGCTCCCTACCATGATAATAATGAACCAAGCCTCTGCAAGTGTAAGGAAGCCCCCAATTAAGTGCTTTCTTTTATAAGAGCTGCCTTGATCATGGTATCTCTTCACAGCAATAGAACAGTGACTAAGACATGGGATTAGCTGACTATAATGCACATAAATGTCAAGAGAGTTGCAAGGTAGGCAATCTAATGGCCTTTTTAAAGAACATATCCTGATTGCTGAAAATGGTGAGTATGTCACTTAATGTGGCAAATGTTTTGAAGCTGTGATTAATTGGAATTTTGAGGTGCATGAACTATCCTGAATTATCTATCTGCAAGTCTCTTGTAATTACAAGAGTCTTTAATGGAAAAAGACAGGAAAAGGAAAGAGACTAGGGCATAGTTGTGATAGGAGCTGAGGTTCAAAAACAAAGCAGGCACTGTCCAGCTCCCTTTATAAATGAAAAATGGTTTCTAAACAGAAGGCTGCCTTATGAATACCTTTTAGATTTCCAACCACCAGAGTTCTACACTGTTGTGTTGCTTTGAACCCTTGAATTTCTGGTAACTTGTTATAGTCATGTCTTAGTTTAGACCACTGTGATAATATGCCATGGGCTGGGTGGCTTATAAACAACAGAAATCTATAACTCACAGTTCTAAAAGCTTGGGTATTCACAATCATTGCAAAGCCAAGTTGGTATCCAGTAAGGACTTGTTTCCTGACTTGCAGAGGTGCTCATTTTGATTCTCACACAGTAACAAGGTACAGGAGTTTGAAGGTCTCTTACAAGCACAGTATCCCACTCACTAAGCCTCTCATCTCAGGTCCCAATCATCTTCCCAAGCCCAATTTCTCAAACCATTGAATGTGGGGTCAGGATTTCAACACACAAGAATTGGCAGTTGGGGGCAGGGAACAGCTAATACAAATGATTCACTGCAGCAAGCAAGAAGCAGAAGTTTGTTGTCAGATAGCATAAAAGATGTGTACTTAAAGTGGAATTTCAGATAAATACACTATTTTGTTAATATATATGTCCAAATGGTCCCAGATATTATGCAGAATATACTTAGTTGTTAGGAGCACAGGATGAAGGTCTATGTGCCCACAGATCTCCAGGGAGAACCAACAGTGTTGAGCAACCAGGGTTGTCCTCTCAAAGGAATAGATGTGAAACCTGTTCTTCCACCCAAAGAGTGGAGAATTGGAGATGATTAATAGCCTGGTGATAGCTATATGTTGAGTGGTGGACTGTGACGGGCATCCTGGCCCCTGGTGGAGCACAGGCCTAACCCCTGCGACCCAGTGGGGGCTAGCCGTGCAAGGGACCAGAAGGCATTTTGCCAACACTCCCGGGAGGCCCTTGGCTCCTGTCAAGTAGCTACAGCCCCCACAGCCCCCTGTAGAGAGGTCTGTCTAGTAGGAGCAGCACACCAAGCCCTCCCACATGCAGATAAGGTATCCCCAAACTCTCAGACCAAGCCAATGGGAAGTCCTCTGTTGTCAGACCCTGACCCATCCCAAACTGTATATGAGAGATCCTATCCAGAAGGAATAAAGGTGTGAGAACTACTCTGCCGTCTGAGAGCTTCTATCATAAGAGCTGTAACACACTGCTTGGGAAGAGGTCTGCTCTCCCGAAATGCCACTAGAAGCTTTCCGCACTCTCCCCTGCTAGTGGGCCTCTTGTGGGCTCAGCCTGACTCGACTCAGTGCAGGGTGGCCGGTGCAGTGTCTTGGAGCAACTGAGGTGGCAACTGCAGAGACCAAGGTGGAGGTGACTCCTGTCCCTGCGTGCACTCTCCCCTTTGCCTGAACCCTCCGCACTTAGCAGGGCCAGAGATCCCTGTGGAAAAGCTCCAGCACTCAGACCCACAGTTAGCAGCACCCCTCCATGGCCTCTGCATCAGCTCCTGCATCCAGGTTCCTGACCTGATTTCCTTCAGTGATGGGCTATGATCTGGAAGTGTAAGTCAAATAAATCCTTTTCTCCCTAAGTTAATTTTGGTTAGGAAGGGAACAAGATGTGAGGCACATGGCCTCACAGCAATAGTAACCCTGACTAAGACACTATCTTTTAATGTGAAGATTTAAGCATTCCTTATTTGATTACTTTGCCATCTCCCAGATAGAGAACCAGCTGCTGTCATTAGGTTATTCAAACTCAGTTCACATAAGTAGGGCTCTGTGCTGCAGAAACATGACAAGCTTTAATGTGGCCCAGTGCATAGGCAAGGAAGAGTATAGCACAGGACCTTCACTGTAAAGAATAGAAAGATTGATCTTCAAGCTCAATGGACTCTTAAAAAGATGTTACACAATCTTGGAGACTCCATTATTTCTAAACTGTTGGGATGCTGAACCTGTATCACACATCTACTGGTTGTACAAATTACCAATGTAGCACTGACTTTGTTTTTCATCTTCTTAAAAGAAGCTGCTGCGGGTTTAGAAGCTGCAACTTCAGCAGAGGCGGGACACCATCAGAGAATTCGGACTTTTAGGGATCATGTGAGCACCATCCTGCAGCAAGCAAAGTGGCGTTATATTGAGAAAGCATATCAGTGGCTTGTAGCCTCTAAGAGGGTCCCTGAGAGTCCCACCTCTGAGTATTTAGAGCTACTATCATCTGTTTTTCTTGAATAATTTTCTTCACCCTTTTGCAGATCCCTTCTCACTGTTAGCTAAGCAGAGACCAAGTGACTTTCCCAAGGTCACACAGCTCTTTTAGGAACAGTCAGGATTTCAATGCAGGCTCTCTGGCTTCTCGTCTGTGTTCTGAAGCCTTCTCTCCTACGACTCTTGCTAATAAGGGTTTCCATTTCACAGAGACATATGTATTACAAAGAGGGTACCTGAGCTCATGGTACAGCACAAGACACAATATGACAGCTCAATAAATATTTGTTGAATGTTTGACTTTGTAAAATTATATCCTTAGGAATCAAAATTCCTACATGTTTGATTATAACTAAATAATTATTTTGTTTATAATAACTAGTTATTTTATGGTTTTAGGTTCCCTGAGTGTGTTACTTCAGCTTTGCAAATTAATTTTGTAAACATAATCTGATTTTACTTGGACATTAGAGTATCTGACAAATTTGGCTCGGACTGAGCCCATGCTGGCTTCTCATCCAATTCGAAGAGTCAGCAGACCATATTTTTGGAAACCTGTTTTAGAATATTCTCCAAACACAGTAAAAGGGGTTTTCCCCCTTTAATTTACAGTTTTGATGCTTCTAGATATTTGAGGACTTCTGTTTGTCTCCAGATAAAATGATTTATATGCATAAGCAATGAGGTCATTAGACATTTTCTTCATAACTTTAACTTTTTCTAAGAGGAGAAAGATAATGGCCCAGCCCTGAAGAACCTTTAAATATACAACAATGAACTGGTGCCCATTTGAAGCTATAACTCCATCAAACTCTGGGGATGAGCCAACACAAAATTAGATCATCTGTTAGTAAGAAAAGTTCCAACAGGAAAATGTAGGTAGTACGTGAGTCATATGATATGACATGCTCGCCCTGTAAATAAGTCCTGTTTAACTAAGCCTATGTTTGGAAGGAAGGTTTTTGTTTTATTTGTTTGCTTGTTTGTTTATGTAAAAGTGGTCATAGCTAACCCACTGACCTCTAGACCTCTTACACATTTGTCATCTCAGGGTAATGGACTTTGGGAATAGTCTGTCGTCTTCCTTGTAGAGGCCATGATTTACGATCGTTAAAAGCCAGCAAAGAATTAAGCCATGCATGTTTTCCTTTCATTGTGTTGCTGTTGTTATTGTTTGTGTTTGGATGGTATGGTCTGACATGAAGGCTAGTATTAACGGCTATAAAATATTAAAAGGCAGAGCCCTCCCTTACCAGTACTGTCGTTAGGAGGTAAGGTTTAAACTCCATAATGTCGGCTGGTCAAGCTAGCAGCTTGCAGAGATAGCATTTTTAAAATGATGTTTTAGCTTAAAATGCTTCCGCTGGGCATTCCAGCCAACAGCCTGAATAGGGAACCACTGAGAAGGGCCTGGCTGTAGCTACAGAGCTGTGAATCGCACCCCACGCCCTCTTCTCCCTCTCTTCTGCTTCCAGAGCATGCAAAGGTCTCAGCTGAGTCATGGAACAGCTACAAATGGTGGAGGCACAGGAGAGAAGCGAGAAACAGCTCTGGGATCCAGAGGCAACACTAACAAGGCATGATGCTCACACCATGCTGTGTCCCTGCCATGTCTGCATTGCAGACTGATGCTTGCTTCTTGCTGTCAACTAATGAAAACCTGGTCTCCCTTACTTGATTTTTCTGTATCATGTGCCTTTGATGACACTTCCTCTCCTTCATTCTAGGGCAATGTAGTTTCTCTCACTTTTTCTCTACTTGTTGGCCACTTCTTTTCTGTGTTCTTTGGGGATTTTCTTCTCCACAAAATGACCAGGATGCAACACATTTGACCTCTTAGCTGAACTCTGGATGCTTCCAGATGTCCTATAGGTATTTCTAGTTCTCTCTAGCCATGTGACTTTGATATCTTCTCTACAAAATTGCCAGCCTTTGGGTCCCATCTGGTGGATGGCAACACCCTTAGAAACCAGTGTTTATACTTAATTTTCAGTTCCTCTCTCACCACTCCCTCCTTTCCTCATTAATCCACTGAGTCCAGCCGACTCGAGCCAGGCTGGTGACCTAAGACTAATAAATTGTTCAGAACTGAGAAATTTCACATACTATAAACCATCCTAAGATAGCTAACCATTCACAAGTTCTTCTACACAACAAGTTGTCTTGGACATATTAGTGAATAAACAGGTTTCCCCATAGCAACTCAAAATTGCTTTCTTCAACGAAGGGGACCAGGACTCTCTGATCCTCCCTGTTCCAGAGACAGCCAAATCTTCTCATGCTGCAGTCCCAGTGCTAGCCTTGTCCCTTAGACATGATGGTGAAGGTCGAAGTGAACAGATTTGGTTGTATTGGGCACCTGGTTGTCAGGGTTGCCTTCTGCTCTGCATCTGGCAAAGTGGAGATTGTTGCCATCAATGACCCCTTCATTGACCTCAACTACATGGTCTATATGCTCCAGTATGACTTTCCTCCTGGCAAGCTCAATGGCACAGTCAAGGCTGAGAATGGGAAGCTTGTCATCAATGGGAAGCCCATCAACATCTTCCAGGAGTGAGATCCCAATGCCATCAAATGAGGTGATGCTACTAATGAGTAGGTCGTAGAGTCTACTGGCATCTTCACCATCATGGAGAAGGCTGGGACCCAGTTGATAGGTAAGACCAAATGGGTTATCATCTCCGCCCCTTCAATCTGTCAATGGGTGTGATCCATGAGAAGTATGAGAACTCAAGATTGTCAGCAATGTTTCCTGCACCACCAACTACTTACCCTCACCCTCCCCCCAAGCCAAGGTCATCCATGACAACTTTGGCATTGTGGAAGGACTCATGGCCACAGTCCATGCCATTATTGTCACTCAGAAGACTGTGGATGGCCCCTCTAGAAAGCTGTGATGTGATGGCTGTGGGGCTGCCCAGAATATCATCCTTGCATCCACTGGTGCTGCCAAGGCTGTGGGCAAGGTCATCCCAGAGCTAAACGGGAAGATCACTGGCATGGCCTTCTGTGTTCTTACCCCCAGTGTATGCTTCATGGATCTGACATGCAGCCTTCAGAAATCTACCAAGTATATGACATCAAAAAGGTAGTGAAGCAGGCATCTGAGGGCCCACTAAAGGGTATCCTGGGCTACACTGAGGACCAGGTTGTCTCCTGAGACTTTAACAGTAAACCCCACTTCTCCATCTTTGATGCTGGGACTGACATTGCTCTCAATGACAACTTTGTAAGGCTCATTTCCTGGTATGACAACGAATACAGCTACAGCAACAGGGTGGTGGGCCTCGTGGCCTACATGGCCTCCAAGGAGTAAGAACCCTGGACCACCCACCCCAGCAAGGACACTGAGAGCAAGAGAGAGGCCCTTGGTTGCTGAGGAGTCCCTGTCCCAACTCGGCTCCCAACACTGAGCATCTCCCTCACAGTTTCCATCCCAGACCAGACCCCTATAACAATGGGAGGGACCTAAGGAGTCTTACTCTCTTGAGTACCATTAATAAAGTTTGCTGTACCCACAAAACCAGAAACAAAAAAGAAGTGGATCGTGTTGCTGAAGTGGTTTTAAATGGAAACACTCAGGTTTTATCCTGAAAGAAATACATGCCTGTGTACTACCATTGTGTATATACCACTGTATATTCATAGCAGCAAGTACCGAGAAGACTGATACATAAAATTCAACCCAGTGAATGCACCAGAGTGGTGAGATTTGTTTGGTTTTGATATTGTACCCAGCATAAATAAAAATCAGGAAGACACAAGATCTGCTTAGCAAGGCCTTCCTAAGAGAACACGTAGCTCATTTTCTAAGTAGATTCAACAGCCCTGGGAATTGTAGATGGGTGGATTCGCTTTGTGGTTGTTTCTTGTGAGCTTATACATTCATTGTGCAGAGGGAGGGTACGTGTGTGTGTGTGTGTGTGTGTGTGTGAGTGTGTGTGTGTGTGAGTGTGTGTGTGTGTGTGTGTGTGTGTGTGTGTAGACCAGAGGTCAACCTCAGATGTTGTTTCTCATGAGTTGTCCACCTTGAGATGGAGTTTCTTCATGGCCTGGGACCCTGTGATTAGGCCAGGCTAGGTGACCAATGAACTCCAGGCATCTGCCTTTCTTCATTGCCCTAGCAATGGAATCATGGTCATGCCACCACACCTACCTTTTTAAGAAGGGGCTAGAGGTTGAGCTCAGTCCTTTTGCTCCTCGAGTCTCTACAGACCTGTTCTGACTGTAGACTTAAGCATTGGTTAGCAAGACTTGATTCTGTCCCAAGGTGCCCAGCAAACTGTGGTGGTTGGTTAGCTTACACTGTGAAGACTTGTGCTTAGCAGTATAGCCATGTGCTCACACTTGGTGATACATGCTGTCTATTAAAGAGCCTATTGGGAGCTCAGAAATACACAGAAGGATGCTTCTTGGGGTTAATCTCACCCTTCTCTCTCTCTCTCTCTCTCTCTTTCTCTCTCTCTCTCTCTATCTCTCTCTCTCTCTCTCTGTGTGTGTGTGTGTGTGTGTGTGTGTGTGTGTGTGTTAGGAAACAGCTGGAGAGAGTTAGGGCCATTGGCAGTAAGCAGACTTGATGTCAGAACCCTTTTGGCAAGGAGCATCTGTTGGTGGCTGTAGGAGGAGTGCCAAGATTTTTTCTGAGCTGCCAAGAACAAGTGTGTGGGGGTGGGAGAACAGAGGCAAAAAGAACACTACTAGTCCATCTTTGACCATGAGTGGGAATAAACAAAGAGATGATGCTCCAGAGATGGGACACAGTCGTTGATAGCTTTGGGATGGAGTACATACGCAGTGGGTGTGCTACAGACAGGGAAGGCAGAAGAATGGCCAGACCACAGAGACACTCAATGATAAAATCCCCAAGAAGCCAAGAAGAGCTTCCTCTGACTCCAAGCCAGCTGGATGAGGGAGGCAGGGCTGCCGCAGCATTATCTACTAAGCAACTGGCCTTTGCAAGAGTGGGAAGTGCTCTTCACGGCTGATCTGAAAATCTCACCAGACCAAAAAGTTAAGTTTTTAAAGTTTCTCGGGAACTATTGAGAGGTGTGTAAAACTGAAGAGACCACACATTTCCTAAGGACACCAGGGACCAAGCCCAGAGGGCTTATCTTCTCATCCTGCGCTTCCTCAGGACAGCAGAGCCCCAGCATCCAGGAACTCAGTGGAACAGCACTGCACAATGACAGGGATTTCTTTGAAGACAGGAATGGCACCCACTCACCTCTACACTGTCCATGAGTCCACTAGGAAAGGTAAGACTAGCTGCAGTGAGCCACTGCCAAGTGACAAGGAACTCCAGGGAATAGGGCCCTCAGTACCATGAGGTTGAACTATATCTTGCAACAAGGAAATGCCAGAAGCTCTTTGCAGGCCTCCGGCTCTGTCATACAGCTGATACCTTCCCACTGTTTCAGATCTGAGTGTTGCCTGGGGCCTCATGGGCTATGCCCACTACATGGGCAATCTGCTCTGAACACTATTGGATCAACTTCCTCAGATGCAGGAGGAGCTCTGCCTTTAAAGCAGGATGTGGGGCACAGTGCTGCCAGCAGATGCCAGGATGCTCATGATGCACACCATGGAGCTCTGAAGGGTTTCCTCAGCCAGGTGTCAAAGCGGCTGGGGCTGGGACTTTTGGGCTGCTGCCTGGAGGTGGTGGGAAGGGTGTGGCCATCCAGGTGAAAACATTTGAAGCTGAAAAGGTAGAAAAGAGAGGAAAGGGCCCCTCCCACCCTCCAACTTCCTGAGCCTCCGCCTCCCACTCTCAACCCACTAAGTGCTAGCATACTGAAGCAGAAAGACATGAGCAGACTACACTGACGAATTCACCCTCATCCTACCAAGGATTCCATGTTGGCTGAGAATCTCCTTAATTTGGGAGCCGAGAAGAGAGATGAATAGAGTGGGCTATGGAGACAGAGTCTCCCATATGTCCTCAAATTTGCAACCTTCCTGCCTCAGTCTCCCACATCCTGATATTGTAGGTGCAAATCACTACAACCAGTTGTATTTTTTAAAAAGTGATTTTTATCCCTTCTCGGTGACGACGTAAAAATCACACTGTTTGAAGCCCATTGTTATGTGTTCAAAACTTTAATAAACTTCTATTTCTTCTTCTGTTTCAACTGCCATTACTCTTCCTATTTCCCCTTAGTATTTTATCTTAACAAAATATACTTATGCTGAAAATATCTTACTGGTTAATTGTATCATAGTTCATTATAATCATATCCAATGAACATAGCTGCAAAACAATTTCTATTGTACTGACTTTCTGTTACAGGTGCTATTAACCTACTAACTACAATCTTAATAATCATGATGACTTGATAAATGGCACGGATAACACAGGAAATACTAAGCAATGCTTCCAGGAAGTCTCAGATCCAAGTGGTGGCACCGGAGCCCATGCACCAGGACTCTTTCAAGCTCAGCCCACAGAAGAGATGTTCAGCTTCGCTATCCCTTTTATGCAAATCTGAGAAAGGAGGGAACTCTTATTTGACCAGGACCCCGGCAAGCTTGCTGGAGGTGGGTTACGGGGAGGCAGCCAGTGCTTAGTGAGGCTGGCATCAACAAGAAGCATCATTACAGTATTTGGGTTGGCACACCATTAGGCACCTGATGTTCAGGAGAAACACCGTTGTTACATGGCCCCTGCTTGTCCCTATTAGAAGACAGACATCAGAGGAGGTTTAGTTTTTTGAGAACATCCTCTGGAAGCAGATTGAGGATCCTTGTCCCTTCTGTTTTTACACCCCAGCTGTGATGTAAGGACTTTGTGCCACTGTGAATGCTTCACTCTAATGCACTGCTGCACCACAGGTCCCAAAGCAATGGGCCCTAGAAACCATGAGCTGTCAACAAAGCCACGACCCAAAATAAAACTTTCCTTGTAAACTTTCTTTCACTGGTAAATACTGAGACTTAAAAGGAGGGAAAATTGACTTGTGCCTTGTCTGTTTTGCAGACAGGACAACTGAGCAAAGAGAGTTGGAGCCCCCACTTATTAGGAATGAAGCCAAGGCTTCCAGGGCTCAGACATGGAGTCACCACATTCTAATGAGAAGCAGAGTCTAATGTTATATGCTTCCTGAAAATGCTTCATTTTCTGGGGTGGCAAAGTTCCCAAAGTTGTATCTACAGTAATAAATTTAAGCAATTTCATATTTCCATTAACAACCCCCTAGACAAAAGATTATCTGTACTAATAATTCACTTAAAACATACAATTGTTTTTACAATTATTTTTGTATGCATTTCATAACTGGAGAGTATAGCCAGCATTATTCCAAAACTTATCTCACAACTTAATTTTACATTATAAAAATAAATTACAGTGTGAAGAGTAGTTTTATACTGTCACTGTGAGTGAGCTGATTTTTACAAATATTTATCAATAGTGTTCTATAGAATGGCAAATAAAATAATTATTCTTTTATTAATATTCTGTTTATGTTCAAGCTGAGTGTATATATTATTTTTCTGTGGCAAAGTGAATTTGTGAAATTCACTAAAAATGCAATTTATGGATAACCTATCAAGTATACCAGCTTTCTGATACTTCTGTAAAATGATTATTGTGTTATAAAAGAAAACACAAATCACAGATTGCCAACTGCTTGGCGACAAATATTCTTCAAGTATTATTCACTGTTTCAAAAGAAATATATAAAATGAGATGAATTTATTCTCAAAATTAGCTGAAGATTAACTAATAGAAACCTTTTCCTTTGGGTGGTAAAAATGCAGGATTCTTGAATCTTAAGCCTAGACAACACATATGTATGTGGCCTAAAGACCACAGGAACAAACTCACTGCAGCTGTGGTTATCTGTACAAGATCTGGATAAGAACACACCCATCTTCATTCCATCATGGATTCTTTCCCTGGGCAGACATGAACTATGTCGACTCCTTCTTCCTACATTCCCAAGGACAAACCAAAGTACAATTACACCAAAGTTTGCCCCAGGTAACCAATTGTTTTATTGCACCTACTCACCTATATCATGGGTGAAGGGTTGCCTGCCAGAGCGTAAGTGACCCCCAAAGCACCTTCACTGGAAAGACCTTACTCAGCACAAATAACGGTTTCCCTCACGGGTGACCCCCTTTCCTTAACCTTCCCTGGAGTATGTACTTTTGTATCTATCAAGACCCTGAGGTCACACGCACTTAGGGAAGGATTGCAGACAAATGCCTCAGAGGAGCTGCGGACTCTCAGGTAAAAGGCCAATAACTCTGCTAGCCCCTCTATGAGGGAATGTCAGTGGTCAGCAAATCTGATGGTAATGGACACCATGCAAGCAGGGACAGCAAATCTGACGAAGTTAGCAAGGGAATCGCCTGGAGAGCCAAGGTCTACAGCTACAAGGGAGGGACCCATGAAGCCCCTTGCCTCCCAGAGGGACAGTGATGTAGCCATTGACAAGGCCTGTGCTCCAGTAGAGAACCTCATAACCATTCTTATACTGGCAACTCAGTGGGTCACACACAGAAAAAAAGACAGGAAAGTAAGAGGGGGAGAAGGGTTCGGGTGGGGGAGGGAGGGGGTGAGAAAGGAGAATGGGTGAAACTGATTAAAATTTGTTATATAAATTATGAAACAAAGAGTCAAGCATGATGGCACATGCCTTTGATCCCAGCACTGGAGAGGCAGAAGCAGGCAGATCTCTGTGAGTTCAAGGTCAGCTTGGTCAACAAAGAACATTCCAGGATAGCCTGGGCTACACAGAGAAAACCTGATAAAATATATTATCTATTAAATATATATCTATTAAATTAAATATAAATTCAATACACGTATATATGAAATGAATTAAAAAGGCTGAAAACAAAACATCATACAAGCCCAAACAACAACAACAAGACACAAGCAAGCAATACTGCTCACCACAGTCAGTATGTCATTAATGCGGCTGTCTTTCTCACACCCTTTCCAAGTAGGAAATGCTTTGGGCTTACTCAAGGAACTTGAAGAGGTCAGTGTCAACAGCTAGGAGCCTCTGTGGGAAGAGTCTTTTTGATTTTAAAGAGAATCTGATACCTCAGCAGCTAATTCAGGCTGGTGCCCGGGTTTTCTACAAAACGAAACACAGGAGAGAGACATTTCACCACAGAAGAAAGAGTTCAAAGAAAAGCAGGGCCTACCCCTGTGGGCCTTGATGATTTCCTCTGGGGAACTGCCATGCTGTGCTCAGTCTTGCTTCCTGGTTTACAGTAAAGTAGCTGGTTAGAAACAACTCATTACATTAAATAACTACTTAAAAGCAAAGGGAATCATGTCCTGGCTTGGGAGTGCAGAAGTCTGTTGTGGGTCAAGGTCCTTCCAAGAGCAAATTGCTCTCCAGAAAAAAAAAGGCACTGTGGGTTCCAAACCATGCCTATCATCACAGCAGCTGGGGACAATTCACCCGGATAATCTCCTCTTCCACCACCCCTGGTTTTGGCAGAAAGAATGTAAGCCATTTGAGTCTTGGAACTAGAGGATGTGGAGATAATTGTGTGTATGTCCCTAATTTAGGGGAACAGAGACACAAAGAAGCTACCACCATGCCCAGAGTTCAGGACTTGTGCCAGCAAAGACTCTCCAGAATGTTGGCCCCTTAGGTATGGTAGTGTCAGAGTTGAGACCAAACACTTACAGAGACCACAATGTTCGAGGCAAAGATTTTAACTGAGCCAGGCCATGTGCTCTCCTTGGCATCAGGACTGAGCAAATGACCCCCAGCTGCAACAGGGAGAATCTTATATAGGTCTTTCACGACCTTTGCAAGCAAACAATGCTTAATAGAAGCGGGAGGCTTGTGATTAGCATTTATATAAACACACGTTATAAGTTTTTAAGTCATTGTTGTCAACCATTTTCAGAAAGCCTCCGTTTTCAAATCAAGGTGATCTGGCTCTCAGGAGATATTTGTGGTCTGTTGGTTTGAAAAACAACCTGCATAATAGAAACATAAATCTCCTTTTATCTGAGAAATAGAAATACCAAGACTTGGAAACAAGTTTGGAAGCTGAACAATAGGGAGACTGGAGACCCCGTTATTATATAACCCATATTGGTGAAGGCAGAAATGGAGTCAGTTTCTAACATTAAGCTTCCACCTACTTTTTCTACATCACCTGAGAATCCAGGGGAATTCAGCAGGGGTGGGGGTCACATGGTAAATAACCAAGGTGTCAGCAAACAAAGCTGATGTCTGGCTGGTTTCCTCCTCCAGAAACCCTTCCAGCTGACAAATACAGGAGAAAAGAGGGAGACAGGTGAGGTATGGCTGTGCAGGGCACCGAGTTGTGAGGGATGGCGTTGGTACAGCTGGGATGGGTGGAGAAATTCTTGATGTATGGAGAAGTTCAGAGCCTGAAGCTCAGCCCTACAACCCATGGAGAAATTGATTATAAAGAGCACAGATGGGTGCCAGAGGAGAAGGAACATGCTCTTCCTTTGGGTATCGCAAAGTTTCCGTTTTATTATTGAGTAATTGCTGTAAGAGTTATGTGTAGTCCAACCAAAAGATTTCAGATAGAATGAAACCCACAGGGTGTATTGGTAGCCAAGTGCTGTTAGGTTTGTCAGTACCATGAACATTTTCTCTTTACATGCTCTGTGGGTCATAAAGAAAAGAATAGGACAGTCTCTTCGCTGTTGAATTTATCACCCACGGCTTTTGAACTTACGGGAGATGGAAAAAGGACTAGAGCCCATTACGCCTCTGAAACTGGACAACTTGTTTAGGGGTTGAGATTTACTCCTCTATAGGCAGCACGTACAATCAGAGTGTGCATAAATACAATGAAAACTGTGCTTGTTGAGATCTCCAGAGGAAAAGATCCCAACAGGCTGTGTGTGTATTTTCTTTGCTTGCTTCACACACTAGTCCACTTAGTTACAATCCAACTACTGGATGTCTTTAAAATATTTTAGCCTCATTTGACATAAGAAAAGTGGTGATTTCTGCAAAGTACTCTCAGAAATACCAAATTTTAAAATGATAGAATGTGGTTTTGTCCAAAATAGGACAAAAACAAGCTTTGGGGACTGGTTGGATTGCTAGCCCAACAATGCCACCAGGGCTGCAGGCTCTGTCTGTTTGCTTTGTCGTGCTGCATTTATCAAGTGAGTTTACCCTGTGGCTGTTTCTGGAGGATGCAGGCTGACTGCCAGCAGAAACTTGGATGCAGTTCTGATTTGCGTATATATGGAGAGAGAGGAGAGAAGAGAAAGGACCGGACAGGGCGGGAGAGAAGAAAGGAGAGAGGGAGGAAGGGAAGGAAAGAGAATCCTTAAATGTGAATTACAAGATCACATTAACAACCTTCAAGGTAGAAACTTTCTTGGGCTTCCTATGTCTTCTCCCTCTTCACTCCTGTAAAGAACATTTGGACCACCTGCTGTGGAGAAAACCTCCCTGCCTCCTGGCTTCTTGAGGTGCCTTGGGAAGAGGCAGATAACTGGTCCTTGGCTCTTGCAGAAGGATTCAACTCCTCCAGTATTTCGGTGGCCTTCCCAACACAATGACAATGAGCTCTGTAGTACGGATCAGTCCTTTGTGCCTCTGGCCCCGGGCTGTGATTTTGTGGTATCTAGACTTCACTGTTTTGCGCCTCTCCCCACTCAACAGCCTGTATGCCTACAGATGATGCCTACAGAAGCGTTGTTCAGCTTTTGGGAAGGCTTACTCATATATTTCCATTAGATTAAGTCAATGTAGGCCATGGGCTCTCTCATGAACCAAAAATAAGAAATCATTCTATTCTCTGAGTGCATTTTTAGACCATTCAGGACCCACTTCTCTGAAACAATTTTATCCGTGCCATAAGGGAAGAGGGAGACTACTGAATCAAGTCAGAATTCTGATTAAGAACATTGGGTCTTGGTGGTAACTGAAAGTGTCCAGGAGACCCAGCTGGCAGGATATATTGCCTAAGTTAACAGCACTTGAAATACCAGGGCAACTCACAGCACTGTGTCACACAGAAAAGGATAGAGTGTGCCTTAAAGTGGTGGCGCACACCTTTAATTCCAGCACTCGGGAGGCAGAGGCAGGTAGATTTCTGAGTTTGAGGCCAGCCTGGACTACAGAATGAGTTCCAGGACAGCCAGGGCTACACAGAGAAACCCTGTCTCGAAAAAAAAAAAAAAAAAAAAGATAGAGTGTTCGGGGCCAGGGCTGGGATCCAAGTCTGGTTGTCTTCGTGTTCACTGTGGATGTGTGAACAACAGCTTGGAGTACCAGATGTGAGCGCTCAGGCTGCGGCTGTGAGAGTAGCCAGATCTGAGAAGCTGGTGACTCACCAAGGAGGCCGTGGGTTATAAACGAAGGGCCCTTTCCCGATTTCTTTTCCTCATGGGGTAGCCCATTTTAGCTATGATGTACCTGTGCTTGTGCGCCCACAGCTCCCAACATCATGAGCTCCTATAGAGTTTGTAGACCTTGTGAGTGCCAGCAGCCTCACCACTGTTATTAAAACTGGGTTGAACAAAGATGTGTTGCTCAAGAATGCTAAGATCCTTTCTTTTGCTCCATGGCAGTATTGATCAGGTTAACCACAGTCATATCGACTCCAGTTTTCCTGGCTAACTTACCAGAAAGACTCTAATGTAATGAAATCCTGCTCGGTCATGATTGCACTCTGCCACTTAATGTGTGTCTTCAGTAATGGACAGATTTGATACATCATCTGTTGTGTTTAAGGCACTCGAAGCCAAGAACAGAACCTAACTGGGTTTTGCAGAAATATCCTAAGCAATAAATTCTGGGATCATCCTACAGCCCTGAGCTGTCTAGTTTTATGTCAACCTGAGTCATCTGGGAAGAGGAAACCTCAGGTGGGAAAATATCTTCATAAGATGGGGCTATCGGCAGGCAAGCCTGTAGAACATTTTGTTAATTAGTGGTTGATATAGGAAGGCCCAGTCTATTGTGGTGGTGCCATCCCTAGGCTGGTAGCCTTGGGTTCTATAAGAAAGCAGGTTGAGTAAGTCATGATGAGCAAGCCAATAAGAAGCACCCCTCCATGGCCTCTCCATCAGCTCCTTACCTCTAGGTTCCTGCCCTGCATGAGTTCCTGTCCTGACTTCTTTCAATGATGGATTATGATGTGAAATATAAGCCAAATAAACTCCTTCCTCAGTAACTTAATTTTGTTTTGTTTTGTTTTTTATCATAGCAACAGTAACCCTGAATAAGACAGACCCTCACAGAATCTCTTCCCAGGTGTCCTTGCTTCTTTCTTGTCTTCCCTTCTCTCTCCCTCCTCATTGATATCCCTGGATGGTTACATGCGACCACCACAAGTAGCTCATCACAAATGTTTTGTTTCCTGAAGAGTATCTCATTGTGAAGCATTGCATAATCACCTCAGCTATTCCCATGGGATGGAGTGGAGAAAAGAAGGCCTAGGGTGTGGATACTGCTGCTGAGCGATGTGACAGCTGTTGATTAGCTAACTTTATACAGCATCTTCAAGTAGAAGGACTCACTTTTCTGACCTCCCACAGATGTGGATATTCTCACAGCTTTTCCAATCACATCTGGCATACAACAAGCCTGAATAAGGAGAGTTTCAAGAGACTCCAGTTTGAATCACTTAAAAATGGACAAGGTGCTGTATTGGTGAATGAACCAGAGGCAAGGAAAATGTGTGTATCACAATGTTGTGGGCGGCATGGCTGTAATACATCTGCGATATTATCTGCCACAATGACTGGGGCTGCTTTTGGCCTTGACTGGCTAGGACAGCATGTCCTGGGGCCTGGAGACATCCACAGAGTATGAAATCCATCCCAGAACCTAATGAAGAGCTCTGAAAGCTACCTTATCTAATCAGAGCTATCTACAACTAACTCAGTTTTCATGGCTCGCAGCACCTAGGAAAATGTGTAGAAGAATCCAGTCCTGTCAAGCACGGTCAAACCATCTCTCAAGATCAGAGCGTGGAGCACTAGGTTTCTTTTAGTTCTCTTGTTCATTTCAGACCAAACTGAGCCGGCCTTATAATGGTTCTGGAAGCCTCCTGCTTCTTGGTCCCCTGCCCTCTGCCCCCCGCCCTCCGCACCCCCACCCCCGTCCTCCGCCCCCTGACCCCTACCCTCTACTCCCTCCGCCCCCACTCCCCCACCCCCACCCCGTACCCTGCTGCCCACCACAAAGCTGCCTCCATCCTGTAGTGGCCCCAACAGGTAAGCCTAGGGACTAAAAAGTGACCACATTCTATTCCGGTGCCCTTGGAGTTCTGAAGCACAACCGAAAGACAAATAAGCTCTTGTGGGCTCTTAGCTCTTTCTGTAAATGTCTGTGGTGCAGGTTAACACATGGGATAGTAGAGAGGAACCAGGAAGCCAAATAGCTTTCAATGAAGCACCAGAGTTGGGATCTGGAGCAACATTCCTGTGGGGAGGAAACAAACAAACAAAAGGCTTGAAAATGCACAAATCCTGATGGAAGGGGGGGCGGTTGGGAGTGTGCACATAATCTACTTCGTGGGTGGTGGCATGGATTCCAGCGTTATATATGCCTGTTCATTATAAGGGCTCTTTTTAGCTGAGGAATGTGCATAGTTTTAATCTGTAGTGAGCTTTTCTACCTTTAAAAAAACATAGGCTTTCTTTCAGTGGATTTCTATTAGGAAGAGAAAGATTTGTTCCTTTGAGCCATCTAAATCTTGGAGCCCAAAATTCAGATGACCTTATATGATATAAAATGTTATCCCAGCCTGGGAATGTGGGATAAATTAAATGTGTTTCTTGTGGTAACAAAGTTAAAGTGCAAATCCTATTGAGAGTGGAACAAATATTTATTAATTCTTATAATTTTTAAAGTAAGTTACATTTAGGAATGTTGAAGTGAATCTGAGCCTGGCAACATAAAACCTTTTACCCTTCAGCCTTTTCCCAGCCCATTCTTCAGGCTGACACTAGTTCACTTGAAGTTTTGACCTTTGAGGGTTTTGTTTTTTTTTTTTTTTTCCTGAGGCAGGGTCTCATGCAACCTAGGCTGCCTTCAGATTACTGAGCCTCCTGATTCTCTCAAATTCTGGGATCACAAGTGTGCTCCACCACATCCACTTCAACCTTGAAGATTTCCAGGAGAGGGTCCCCTGCCCTTTCATCCTGGTCTTGCCAGGCTTCTCATTTGTTCTATTGCACCCTGCCTCCAGGAGCTCCTCCTCCTACCCTACCTTGCCCATGGGGACTCCAGCTCTTGGTGCAGACCCAGGGTCCCCTTAGCTCTTTCCTGCCAACCTATTTCAGCTCACCATCACTCCTTTGAGCCAGCTTCTGATCTGCAGAAGCATTTCCTACCAGGGACCCCCAGTGGCCACACCAGGCTGGAATAAAAGTAAGCAATTTTCACTATCCTTCCTGCCCTTCATTCTGTTCTCACCAGAATTGTTCTTAGTCTTCTTATCCCACCTCCATGTTCAGCCTCTCCATGAGAACCCTAGTCCCCCCACCCCCTCTCCCTCTGTGCTCTCAGTCATTTCTCCTAGCCCAGCCCCATTCCTTTGTGCCATTTGCTAAGCAACATAAGCACTCTGTTCCAGGGACCCCAGAGCCACCACATTTGCCTGGGTTTCAGAGTAGGCAACAGGAACCAAAGAATAAAACACCTACCCAACAAAACCAAGACCAGATATTTATACCAAGAAACACTTCAAACCCTCCGGACTCCTAGATCCCAGCACAAAAACACAAACGTGCACAGTCAAGACAATATGCTTCTTTAAGAACCCCATTACAATAGGCCTTGAGAAAAGCAATTTAACTGAAGCACAAGACAAGGACATCAAAATAGCAATTATAAATATGTTTAAGGACCTTAAAGAAGAAATGAAGAAATGCTTTAATGAAGACCATGAAAACACAAACAACTGAATGAAATAACAAAACATTTTAAGACACAAAAGTAGAAATAGAATCACTAAATAAAAGTCAAATTGAAGTAAAACTTGAAATAAAAAATTAAGAAGTCAAAAACAAACAAACAAAAAGACCTCAAAGGTCAGCCTCACCAACCAATTAGAAGACATGGAAAGAAAAGCTCTCAGATGTTGAAGACAAGGGAAGAAATGATTAGCTCATTTAAAAACTGTAAAATGTAAAAAAGTCCAGGCACAACACATCCAGGAAATCTGAGATGCTATGAAAAAGCCGAGTCAGGGCTGTAGAGGTGGTTCATTGAATGGGGGCACTGGCTGCCCTTTCACATGGCAGCTCATAATTGTCTGTAACTTCAAGATCTGACACCCTCACACAAACATAGTTGCAGGCAAAAGCACCCATGCACATAAAATAAATAAATTTTTAAAAGGGGAAAGAAAAGACCAAATTTAAGTATAATAGGAATAGAGGAAGGAGAAAAACACAGGTCAAAGGCACAGAAAATATTTTCAACAAAATCATAGAGGAAAACTTTCCTAACCTTAAGGAGATGCCTACAAAGATTCAAAAAGCATACAGAACACCAAATAGATTGAGCTAAAAAGGAAAGTCACCTTGGTACATAATAACCAAAACACTAAACATACAGAACAAAGAATGGCTATTATAAACTGAAAGGGGAAAAAGACCAAGTAACATATAAAGACAGATTTATTAGAATTACACCTGACTTCTCAAGGAAAGTGCTAAAAGCCAGAAGGGCTTGGATAGATATTCTACAGATCCCAAGAGACCACCCACAGATGCCAGCCCAGACTGCTATATCCATCAAAACATTCAATCATAGCAGATGAAGAAAATAAGACATTCCACAATAAAGCCAAATTTAAGCAACATCTATCTACCATGCAGCCCTACAGAAAGTGGGAGAAGATCAACTCCAATCTAAAGAGATTAACTGTATCCAAGGACACACAGTGGGTAAGTAATCAGGTCATGGAATCTTTCTGTGCTTCAGTTTTCATTCTTGAAGCCAGTGGATATCTAGCTGGCATATGATTTTTTTTTTTTTTAAATCAAACACCTTGCTGACTATGGTGCTTGCTTTCTTTGTCAGACAGCATGCTTATCTGCAAGCTGTCTTTAGCCACCTTACCTAGCTGCAGGAGGAGAATCCCTGGAGTACTTGGGAGCTTACAGAGTGGAAACAAGGCAAAGGTCCCTGTTTGGGAAAGGCCAGGAGCCAGGCTGCTGTGGAAGTGGGTGGCAAGGACCAGGTCCTGACTCTGAGACTGTTCTTGATCTCAGAACACCAGAGTGTAATCATATGGACATCTCCAACCATTACCCCAGTCTGTCCTTTCCCAAGTGTGAGTCTGGCATAGAGGATGTTTAGTCACATTTCTGGAATGATGCTTCATGCCCGTCTCTCTGCACTGTGACAGAGTAGGGTAGAAACTATATCTGATACCCAGGTTTCCATAACAGGATGAGGAAACGGAAACTTATCTTGGGGATCTGTTCTCCTGCCAAGATTATATAAAACGGAGAAATCTACCCAGAGGAACATGTGGTGCTTCCAGCTCTGGAATTCTGGAAAGTCAGAACTCTTAAATTCGGATAAGAATTTAGCCTCTACTCAGTAGCCTTGTGACAGTGGGTCATTAGATAACACTAGCAATAGGCATTGGTCCTGGTTGGCCCATTTTCTAGGGTCAAACTTTCTGCCTTGTTTGAATTTTTGTCCTGACTTCCTCCAATGATGAACAGTGACATGGAAGTGTATGCTAAATAAACTCTTTCTTCCCCAAGTTGCTTTTGGTCACAGTGTTTCATCACAGCAGTAAGAAACCCTAACAAAGACAATGCCGTCACTGAGCAAGCATGGTTAGGAAGAATCAAGCAAGAGTATGCAGCAGACCCATCCGACAGCAGCAACAGACACATCACAAGTCCATTAGTAATGGGGATGCATAGAAAAATCAGTGGGAGGATGAGGCTTGAGTCTAGTCATCTGTTGTTAAAATTATTAATTTAGAGGATATAATTTCTAATAATAGATGTATTTTAGCAATTTTCTTGAAACATTTAAGAATAATTCCTAGGAGCCAGCTCCAACATAGATAGCCCTATCTACAAAGTAGATCTATACCCCTATATCTCTGTATCTCTATGTCTCTATATCACTATATTCTATATATAATATATACATATATATAGTGTGTGTGGAGAGAGAGACAAAGGAAGAGACAGAGAAATAGAGACAGAGACAGAGAGATAGTGAGAAGAGAGAGATAGTGATGGATTACTACTATCTATCTATCCATCTATCCATCCATCCATCCATCCATCTATCTATCTATCTGACTGACTTTGTGCCCAGTAAGATGCTTGCATCAAAGACTTGTAAAAATTTAACAGTATCCTGTAGTATTGGAGGTCCTAAAAACAGAATATTGGTACATGACATACATATAGAAAATGAATTGTTAACATCCCAATCATTTTGACCCTCATAGCAAATCCAGAAATGTAGGCAAAGGGAACAGAGAGACTGGGAAGCCATAACCATTGCCAGGTAGAGCGAGACTAGAACTTAGTCCTGAACCCTTCAGTTTACTCCCACCAACCTGTCTGTATGACTTCTGACATCACTGAAATGATGTCACTTACTGTGAGCACTTACTGTGCTCAGGAATTACATAATCTGAGATATGTTTGTCAGGCCTCATCCACAATCCCTGTCTTGGCAGCTCTCAAATCTTTACACATAATGAAATAAAATTGGAGGTCTGGGAAATAGCTTAGGTAAACTTTAGTGACAGCCAGACTTGAAAGCCTCCAGGAATCTTTTCTCTGGAGTACATGTCCCCAGATCCTAAGGATATGAGCAGTTTAGCCATTAGGGCTTTGCAGAAGCAATGACTTGTGATTTCTGCAGCTAGTGGGCACAGGCCCTACAGCCTCTGCCTAACACTGGCTGCTGCCTCACCTGCTCTGCCAGATACTGGTGCCTATGGAAGCCTATGAAGAAGCCCATTTTGAAGGGACTGATGCCTCCTACCATCAACCAGCATTGTTCCCCAAAGCTGTAAGTTATCTGTCCTCACAGCCAGGGAACCTGGGCTACAAGAGCAATCCTCAGTCAACACAGCATCTGAGAGTCCCCAAGCTAGAATCACCCAGATTTTATCACACACACTCGCACACACACACACACACACACACACACACACAGGATGGGGGTGGATGTTTAGGGTCAACTTGGCCTAGAATTTGCTTTGTAGTCCCAGATAACCTCAAATTCATGAGCCTCCTGCCTCAGCCCCCAAGTGTGTGTGTGTGTGTGTGTGTGTGTGTGTGTGTGAGAGCACACCTGACTGAAAGTTTCAAATTATTCTCGACTCACAGATACTTGGGAGAAATTAGCAATATTCTTGGTGATTTTAGCCACTGAGTTTGGGGTAACTCGTTACAGTGTTATGATTTGGGAATGACATGTCCTTCAAAAGTTGCAAGTGCTGAGGGAGTGGGCCCCAGATGGATGTGGCAATTGAGAGGTGGCTGAACTATGAGGACACAAACTTTACTGATGGATGAACGAATTTATAAATAAACTCAGGCCAGAGTGGGCCCTCAGAAAATGGGGCGTGGTTGGAGGCACTAAACCACTGAGGGTGTGGCTTTGAAGACCACCTGCCTGTTCTCCCTTCCACTTCTGCTGTCCTGGGCTTCGTGGATGGTACAAGAAGCCTAAAAATAGTGGAGCCAGCAAACCAGGGCCCAAACTCCTGCAACGATGACTCCCAACCACTCTGATCTCTTAAAGCTGATTTCTCTCATGCTTTTTGTCACATAGATGACCACTGACTGGCACACTCAAAAACTAAGAACTTCGTTTCTCTCAGAGCTTCTCCACGGAGGTATGGGTAATTTCAAATATGGAGCTCTCGGGGTCTCACAAAGCACCTGGAAGACTTTATGTTTCTCTCTCTCTCTACACACACACACACACACACACACACACACACACACACACACACGTTGAATTTCAAGTCAACAGAAAGCTTTTGTAAAATCTCACATTCGAAATGCCTTTTGCTGTTAGTGCTCTGTGAGGACACACAGAGGGGCACTCTGTCAATGCATGCCCTCTGCAATTCTAACAGGCCAGGCAGTTTGAAGTGGAACTATGGATGCATCCGTAGTTTTACCTCACAGCATCTCCCAACCCTTCAGATGGCACCTTCAGGCTCCTTTTATTTTTCTGTGTCTCTTTTGGAAAGGTGCAAGTGGCGCAAATTACGAAGAACCTTAATTATGAAGGGAGGGGACAGAGGTTCCACTGGCTCTCCCCAATGGGAGTCTTAAAGACACCTGCAGCCAGCCAGCTGCTGACACCGGGGGACACTGGGCTGGGCTTCGTCTCCACCCGCTGAAGTTCGCTCTGGAGAAGCGAGCTCGCATCTCCACACAGAAGATCCACGGCGCTCGCAGATCTGGTCCCGGGTCCCGGCGCTCCTGGGGAGCCGCGGAGGCCGGGCGGACCGCAGCGGAGCTGGGAACTCGGGGGCGAGCGTGCGGAGCCTTTCCAGGCGAAACGCAGCGCGCACCGCCCGGGCGGCGCCCAGCATGGAGTGGAAACTGAATCTGCTGCTCTACCTGGCGCTCTTCTTCTTCCTGCTCTTCCTCCTGTTCCTCCTGCTCTTCGTGGTCATCAAGCAGCTTAAGAACTCGGTGGCCAATACGGCCGGGACCCTGCAGCCCGGGCGTCTGTCGCTGCACCGGGAGCCGTGGGGTTTCAATAACGAGCAAGCGGTGTAACCCGGCTGGCAGTGTCTCAGCTCCACGGGGATTCAGGTACACCTCTCTAGAGCGGCGACAAGAGGACACACTCTCTGTTCCTCCCGGGTCTCTGGACCCGCTACAGTGCAGGGGACCGAGGGCAGAGGAGTCTAGTCCCGGAGTTCTTCTAGAGTAAACCTGATACCGAGAGAGAGGAGACTCGCGAAGAGAGGACAGCTTTGGGGTCGAGAATGGTATGCACACCTGAGAACTCTTCTTCCCAGGCCAACTTCACTTATATTTAAGGGAGTCAACTCAGTTCAGCCACTTCCAACAAAATTATCTAAATACCGAAGAGCGGAGCTTTGAGAGGCGTTTCAATGGTGCTGCCTGAGAGAAATGATTCAGTAGCCTCTTGGGGATGGGGGGAATTTCCTCTTATTCTTGATTGCTCTTCCTAGTCTAGCCTGAGGTTTGTCAAAGGTGGGCTTAGACTCTGGGACAACAGAGGGCGAATATGAAAATGATTCTCTGGAAGATGACCTTTGGATGGTGGCTTGGAGAACAGACAAGGGGTCTACTTTGCATAGTGTAGGAGGAGCAGAAAGCAGGTGTCCGGGGAGAGGCCTGTTTGTGGCTAATGTATCAGACCTTTAGGAGAAGGCTGATTGTCAGGAATAAAACTTATCCGTGCAATGTTAGTTTGAGAGATCATTTCGTCCATCAGATCCGATTGCTTTTCCCAGATCTATGTCATCTGGACCCAGGCTGGTGCCCTTGACAGGTGGCACTCGGGACCGAAATTCCTAATACAGCCTAGGAACTCTGCAAAGCTGGGGAGTGGAGAGAATCTTACTAAAGGTATGTTGGGGCCCCTCACTATGATTGTCTCAAAATCCAAGGTCTAGCAAAGAGAGGGGTCGGGATGCAAGAAACGGGTACCAGTTAATTAAGGATTTTCTCCTGCTCTGAACTGGAGAGCTTCCCTCAGTATCAAGAAGCCAAGGTGATTTCAGAACCTTTGCAAAAATCAGAGGAGACTGGGGTTTGTGGGAAATAGAAAGAGAAGCCAGGAGCATTTGCAAATTTAATGGCCACCCCTTCCATCTATTTTGAAAATAGTAGAGGTGTGGATATCATTTGTTTTCAGTAGGGAGGACTTGGAGTTAATTTTCTCAGGATAGGACAAACTACGAAATGGAAACACTTATTTTACACACACACAAACACACACACACACACACAGAGAGACAGAGACAGAAACAGAGAGTCAGAGACAGAGACGGACAGACTGGAGAGACCCTCAACATTAAATTTTGCCTAGGCTGATGATACAGAGAGCTGTTGGTATTTTAAACAAAAGGGAAAACAGGCCCATCTAGGTGGGTAACGATCAGAAATGGTTTGGGTCTGAGACAACACGTTGATTTCTTACATATTCTATTCCATTCGGACACAATAACGCCGGTCTTAAATGAAGACAATGGTTTATTTTATGTCTTGAGTAAATTTTTGTCTCCTTATCACATCTTTATCAGAGCTACAGTAAGGCTTGCTTTTGATTACCAGTCTGGATTCCAGACTTAGCAGACATGAATATGCTTTGTGATTTGCACAATAATCCTCTAATTAGCTGATATCTCTGTGGTGATGTTCTGTTATAGGCCTGCACGGGTAATATGAACGTGGACAATAAACGTGGGAGTGATTAATGAGCAATTCTGGTTGTTTATAGGGACAGGAAATAATGATTTCATATGTGATAAATAATTAGAATATAAACTATTTAACCACCAGTGTGGCTTCTTCACTTTGTGATCTTTTTATCTTCCTGGGATCCAAGAGAGTAATCCATCCCAACTCTTCACTGACTGGAGAGAACAGAAAACTTGGGCATCTCAGTATTAGGCTGAACTCTCTGCAGTTTAATAGACAAGTTGCTAAGAAAGAATTGTCTGCCTTTCCATTTTGGGCTCAGGGCCATTTTAATACCACTGCACTAAATTATTTGTTAATTACTAAGTTCTTATTTACATAGCCACGCCCAAGCCACGCCCAAGGATGTGTATTCTTCTCAACTGGCATCTACCTGGAACTTATTTCTAGACAACAGGAGTTAGGACTCCACACATCTGTAAAACGCATTGCTGACATCTTCTGCCTGCTCTTTAGTTAGTAATTCTGCCTTTGAAAAGTTGACATTTGTAGAAGAAATGCCTTTCCTAATTCTTTTATCCAGCCACCATTGTCCAAGACCCAGCACAAGATTGATCCCCCAAAGCAGAGAAGCTTCTCCTTCATTTGTTTGCCTGAGGCAGAGACTTGCTTTGTAGTCTAGGCTAGCTTGGAATTTGCTTTGGAGTCCAGATTAACCTTGGGCTTTTGGTGATCATTCTGCATTCTGGTATTACAGTAATATGCCACCATGCTTGGCTTAAAAACTTGCATTTGAACTAGATCTAATGAGCTGACATCCACAATACCACTTCTAGGTATTGATTACTCAATTCATTGACCACACCATGGTTCTGATAGCCCTGTTAGTTCTAAAATGTGTATGAATAAGATAGGGCCTCATTATGGAGTCCAGGCTAACCTGGAACTCACCATCTGCCTGGTTCATCCTCCTGGTAAGGATGTACCACCATGCTTGGCCATATTTTGAAAGATGAGTCAAATATGAAATAGGCACTAAAACATTTGGTAAGTCAGTGACACTTAAAATAACTGCTCATTTTGTAAATGTAATCTTATTTTGAAATATTATTGTTTCATTTTCAACAAAAGACCTCCCAAATGTTAGAACGCAAATTTCCTACATTATAAGGAAATGGGCCATAATGATAAAATGCATTATTAGTGTTTTAAGTGTTGCTATTTAATAACTAGCTATATATTTTAGTTGTTTAAAATGACTTCCCCTCTTATTAGGACAATCTTGATTATTCACTAATTTCCAAACGTGTAATATCTAATGAATCTACAGTTCTGACTAGAGAAGGTCATTCTGTTGAATGAGTGATGTCACATTCCCATTTGCAAAATCTAAAATGTCTGATAAAATAGATTCCTATGCCCACACTTCAATTGCAGGTTACCGGTGTAGCTGCAGGCCTGATGCCATCTGGTACAGCCCTACAGCACGGGGGATTTGCCCAGAATGTGCCCCACACTGACTTCTGGGGAGAAAGGGTTTGTTTTTGGTTCATTGCAGAGGTAGAAACTTGGAATAAGGTACGCAAAAAACACGCAACACCCTATTTTTAATGTGACATTCTAATGTTCCCAATTTTGCCTAGTTTCAGATTAAGTACACTAGAATTCAGTTATAAATGGTGTGAATTTTGAACATTGTGAATGGTTAAACTATTTAAAGAGAGTAGGAAATGGGGTTTTCCCCTTCGGAACCATATGATCTAGAGACTTTTAGAATTCTAGCTATACTAATGCAGAATGTAGAAAGTACCTGCAGAGATCTGTATATTCAAAACAGCTTTAGGAGCTAGTCTGAGCTACTTGTGATTCTTTAAGCTCAATCCATAATTAAAACTTTAAAATCACTAGAATTAGTCGGGTATCTGTATTACATACAAGGGCAAAGAACTGAGTTGTTGGTATAGTGGGGTCTTGTTTGTTTTGTTTTGTTTGTTTGTTTTTTGCTTGAATCAGTCACACAGATGTTTCCAATATCCATTTGCTATTTTGATTACATAAATAAATAAGGACCCATATTAAATGCCCCAGTAAACGGGGGCTTGAACAAAATAGGGGTCTTGTTATGTCTTACGTAACTCATACTTTATATGAAGTGGTGTTTGTTTTTCAGGTTCTTACACGGTCTCCATGGATCCCCACAAGAAGGAGGAAGTGGGGAGGAAAACAGAGCACGCCTGTCTGAGTCTACTTCCTTCTGAAGAGATTCTCAGTGGCCAGGACTATGTCACGGGCCTCTGTCTTTTAACAATATAGATGCTGCTGCCTCCAACCAAAATCCAAGTTCTCTAGATTATGATAAAGGATCTTGGGTGGACACGATCCAGAAGTCTATGCTCTGGGTACACAGCACAGTTGTGCAGAAAGCAGCGTTCAGGAAAGATGAAACTCCTTCACGGTTCCCTCACAGCCATAAATGATGTGGCTGAGCAGAGTGATGATGTCTCCCTAGTTCTCAAGAAACGTTTGTCAGGACTGGCTTCCTCTCTGGTCAGATGACTCCCCTGTATCAGGATTTTCTAAGTCTGCATATTTGTGTGTGTTGGGGGGTCCTGGGGGTTGAGGGGGTCTTCACAAACTCTTCATGGAGCTTTGGTATAGGATCAATATAGGTTGTTTTCTTTTGCTCCTTTTTTGATCCCCTCTATCACGTTCCAGTTAATTATATTTTGGTGGTAGATAAGTTTGTGTATTTGATCCCTATAAAAGCCCCCCCTTCCATACACAAGGAAAGGCACTCTGCTCAGAAAGGGTACCTCTCTTCCTTCTGCGACTCCCCCCTCAATCCAGGAATATCCCTGGAGATCGCCTCTCTGCTTCTACTCAGCCTACGTACTGGCCAAGCCGAGGGAGAAGAAACACTTCCCACACCCAGAGCTGTGCAAAAGAACTTTCTGTGATAGGGAACTCTTCTCTATCTGTGGTGCCCAATGCGGCAACTACTAGTCACATGTGTCTAGTAAACACTGAAATATGGCTAGCGACAGCCACACAGGGCTGGTGGCTGCTGTATGTACAGTTCACACCATTCTCTTGTGTGTGTGTGTGTGTGTGTGTGTGTGTGTGTGTGTGTTTGTGTGCGCACATTTTAGAGTCAAAGCAGGGAGCTGGCTGCTAGCCATGGACTCCACAGCCCATGGTCTTCATTTCTTGCTTTCAGTTTTTCTCCTTGAGGAAAAAGAAAGTCAGTATGTTAGCTCTAAATTGAGAATGCTATCATCTACCTATTGCATGTCTTCCTGTACCAAATGGGATAGGTTTTAGTGACAATTGACCATGGTTAAAATGGCAGTGTTGATTCACTACATTCCCATGTTCCCAGTCCTTGCCCCTGACCAAGGTCACGTTGTCTTACGCAGTTTATTCCATTTTAGTTCCCTTTTTAATATTGTAAATCCCAAACGATTATTGTGTATGTTTTTCAAAATACCTAATGGTTTATATTTTTTAAGGTTGTGAAATAAAAAATAACAATAACATGTAACTCAGGTTTTGTGTGTATGTGTATGTGTGATTTTTAGTAACTTATTACCCGAACTTTGCTGTATTGATTAGGATATGATTAATAAATGGAAAGTGGTATTGATTTTTATATCATATTTCCATTTTAATAGACATATTTATAAGCCAATGAATGTTATACTTCAAAAACATTAAATGAGTCTCCTGTTATGATCAAAGTTTGAGTAACGTATGTTGTCTCCAAGCTCCTTGCTTGGGCTGTTGTACTGAGTTATAGAAATTATTAGACTGCCCTAGATATATTCCTTTCACAGACACATTCTCTCACCTGTGGTTCATCTATGGATTTAATTGGAAAGATTTTTAAAGGTGTATTATTAATTTTGAAGTTTTTAGTTTATCCACATTTTGTTCACTGCTTTCTATGTCCTCTTTAGGAGACATTTGCCTACCCTGCCCTCACCCTGGTTACCAAAAAAGATTCTGCTCTGCTTTTTCTACACTAGAAGTATAGTTTTAACTTTAGTAAGTGTATTACTCATCTTGAATTGAGTTCTGTACATGGCATGGAGTAAAGAATGATTTTCCCTTTTTGTATAAGTAAACCGGCTTTCCTAAAGAATGTCCCCCTTTCTCATTCCTCCGCTCTTTCTTCTCCAGCTCCCCTCTCTCTTCTTCTTCCCTCATTTGTTGAACACACTTTACTTCCCCACTGTCTCACTGAGCCTCTTTCATGGCACCCAATGTTTGAGTGTTCCATGGGCCCCTCCAAATGCCAATGTCTTAGTCACATAGTAAGTCTTATCATTTACCATAAATAGTATGAATGGAATTATTAATACAAGCTCAGGGGGTGGAGAGATGGCTCATCGGTTAAGAGCTGCTCTTCCAAAAGTCATGAGTTCAAATCCCAGCAACCACATGATGGCTCACAACCATCCATGATGGGATCTGATACCCTCTTCTGGAGTGTCTGAAGACAGCTTCATCGAGCAGGGCCACAGCAAGCGGGGTGGGAGTGAGAAGAAAAAAAAGTATCTGAAGACAGCTACAATGTACTTACATAAAATAAATAAGTAAGTAAATAAATCTTTTTTTAAAAAAAATACAAGCACCTAGTCAAAGGCTGACAGTATACATTAGGAAGCTTGAAAACTTTGAATTGAAATCAGTGAAAAAACTCCATTGGAGACCAGGCTTCCTTCGTTTAAATCTGAGTCCTGATCTGGGGTGTTTCTTGGTCAAGAAGGGTGCCTCACTGTCCTGCTGGTACAGTTGGGGCAAGCAGCTTCCAAGTCCTGAAGTCAGAGCTCAAGGATGAAGCTCTGAATTGTGTTTTACTGTGTCTACACATAAACTTTCTTAACCCAGTTTATCGATGAGTACAGTTCCCCATGTCCATGTGATCTACATTGCTTCGAATCTTTGCACAGTCTTGTCTTTGTTGGATGATGTGGGACAGGTTGGGTTAAAGATACAGGTAGTATCTGTATCTTTAACTTGCTTACTGTCTATAAAACTATTAACTTACTGTCTATAAAAGTGGTTGAGGATTGAATGGTGTCCGGGAAGAGTATATGTTTTTGTGTTTCCATGAACAGAGCAAGTGTGCCCATCTCACTACCCATGCCATCTCTGCATTTTGAGGATCTTTTTGTCTATCAGCATGATCTATGGAGGGAGGCTTTGTTGTCATTGGCATTAAATACATTCCTAATTTCTGTTATGTACCCTTTTATATGTGAAATACATGTCTATATATTAATGCATATATTTACATTTTAAAATCTAAATGACAAACTATATACATATTTTGGACTTTGTTTTAAAAGGCATCAAATATTTCATATTCATTTATTAATCAATATTTACTGAAGACCTAGACATAATTCTAGTTTGTTAGGCTTGATTCATAAGCAAAAAAGACAACAGTTCCTTTTTCATGGGGCTTTCTTATATTGTACATATGTGGCTGCCTCTTTCTAATGATTTTGTAGTTTTCCCATGTGAAAGAATCATTTACTCAACTAACGCTTTCTTAATGTACCTGTAGTTGTCTAGGCTTTTGCCATCCCTTGTGGCACTTCAGGGTACATGTGTTTCATAAAACTTTGTAATATAAATCTTTAAAAAATTTCTAAAAGTAAAAGAAGCAAAAATTTTCTCTCAGTTTAAAATTTAATCTATCTATCTGCCTGCCTGCCTGCTTATCCATCTATCTATCTATCTATCTATCTATCTATCTATCTATCTATCTATCTA
>JADRCH010000012.1:227846-265855 GCA_019843965.1 Rhynchomys soricoides
CTATCTATCTATCTATCTATCTATCTATCTATCTATCTATCTATCTAGTTTTTTGAGGCTCTGTGTAGCCTTGGCTGTTCCAAAACTCACTCTGTAGACCAGGCTATCCTCAAACTCAAAGAGATCCACCGGCCCTCTATCTCCAGAGTGCCGGGATTAAAGGCGTGTGCTACTACTGCCTGGCTTAATTTATTCTTTAAGCAGTTCTCACTGTTTGAGAGAACAATTTTAGGATTACTGAAAAAAAAAAAAAGTAGAAAATAGAGAGTTTTAAAATATACCCCCTTCCCTGAGTGACAGTCTCCTCTATTACCCTTAGGATCCTGTAGTAGTGTGTCATATTTTGTGTGGATTTAAGTTTTAAACCTCTGTGGGCAGATACCCAGGAGCTCAATGCTGAATGACCATTGCTTAGCTGGCATTGTTACCTCGATGTTAACTGGTGTCTGCAAGGCTTACGTTAAGATTCACCCTGTGTTGTCATTCTGTTTTAACAAGCTGATGTGACATGTATTACCATTACTACATCATGAAGAGGTTTCATTGCCCTAAAATCAATGTTCCTTCTCTTTATCCCTTCCTCTCTCCTGTAAGTCACAGGCAACCACAAATCCATTTCCTGTCTACAGCTTCTCCCTTCAGAGAGTCATGTAGTCGGGATCAGGCAGGGCTGTGGCCTTTCTCAGATGACTTCTTTCACTCAGCAATGTGTGTTTGAGCTTCGTCCCTCTCCTGCATGGCCAAGGGTTCATTTCTTTTGACCTCTGACCAGTATTTCAGCAATACAATGTTCATTCACCCACTGAGGGACATCTTGCTTCCTTTCAAGTTTCGCAATTATGAATAAACCTTCTGTAAACTTTTCCATATAAGTTACTGTGTGAACAAAACACATGATGGGTAAACACCAAGGTGCAAGACTGTGGGAGTGCATGGTCAGACTACTTTAGTTTTGTAAAACGCCTGTCTGACCTTTCCAATATGTGTTCCAATTACTCTGCTGGGGGCATCTTCACCAGCATCCACTGTCACCAAAATTTTCTATTCTCATATTTATTGATTTATTGTGTAGGAAAGGTGGAGGGGCACATGCTACAGTACACATGTGGAAGCCAAAGCACAACATGTAGGAGTCGGTTCTCTCCTTCCACTGTGTGGATCGTAGGGATTGAACTCAGGTTCTCAGACTTGGTGGCACGTGCCTTGGACCAATGAGCCACCTCACCAGCCCCCAGTGCTTTCTGTTCTTGAGAGTTAAGCAGGTGTGCAGAAGTGTGTCATTGTTTTAATTTGCAGTTCCCTGGCAATGTGTGATGCTGAGCATCATCCCACATGCTTACATGACATATGCTTATCTTCCTTGATCCAGTTTATCTTTAGACCTTTTGCCCATTTTAAAGTTGGCTGTTTTCTTATTGTAAAATTTGAGTCCTTCATATATTAGAACCTTATCAAGCTGGTGATTTGTGAGTATTCCTGCTTTACCATCCCACACTTGTCTTCTTATTCTCTCTACAGTGTCTATTGATGAGGTTTCCCATTATGATGGAATCAGTTTATCCTCTTGTGGATTGTGATTTTGGTATTGTGTCCAGGAATCATTGCCAATTCAAGGTTATCTACATTTTCTCATAAGCTACCTTAGAGGATTTTATTTGTATTTTTGTTGTTGTTGTTTAGGTATGTAATCCATTTTGAGTTAAATTTTATGAAAATTATGAAGCATGAATTCAGATATTTCTCTTTTTTTCTAGTTTTGAATGTAGATGTTCATTTATTCCAGAGCCATTTATTACAAAGAGTAATTGGATTTTTGAAGCAAAATACGTTATCAAAAAAATAAATCTGGGGCTGGACAGATGGCTTAGTGTTTAAGAGCACTGGATGCTCTTCCAGAGGATCCAGAGGACTGGATGCTGCACCCATGGCAGCTCAGAAATGTCTGTAAATCTGGTTTCAGGGAATCTGACACTCTCACATGGATGTGAATGCAGACAAAACGTGAATGCACATAAAATAAAATTAAATAAATTTTTAAAAAAGCAAATCTGTATCTCTTCATACTTCAAATTGCTATCTATTAATTTGTTCTGTCTCTGTCTCTCTGTCTCTCATTTGCTGTAACCCAGGCTGGCTTCAAATTTACAGTACAGTCAAGAAATACCTTGAAATCCTGATCTCCTGCCTCCACCTACCCCTACGCCCCTCCTGGGCTGGAATTTCAGGCATGCACCTCCATGCTCCGCTTTGCTTACAATTCTCTTGCTTAACCAAAATGGTGGTCATGTTTTGAACCTATTAAATATTTAAGCCCTTAGATTCTTGCTTAGATTCTTGATTGGCTAGCCACTATAGGCTGAGACATGCTTCCTTGACACTACTAGGTTCAAACTCAACCTGGGGCAGCAGACAACAGGAAATGTATTGACCTGCTCAAGGAAAGAAGTAGATTTAGTTAAGGCACAGAGTCCTACATAAAATTATGAGCTGGACATAGTGGTGCTTGTCTTTAAGCCCAGGGTAGTCACACTTTTTAGAGCTCACACCCACCTGTGACGCCACCAGTACTGCTGTTCACTGATGAGGAAACTCACTGTACTGGCTGGTTCTGTGTGTCAACTTGACACAAGCTGGAGTTATCACAGAGAAAGGAGCCTCCCTTGAGAAAATGCCCCCATGAGATCCATCTGCAAGGCATTTTCTCAGTTAGTGATCAAGGGGGGAGGGCCCATTGTAGGTGGTGCCATCTCTGGTCTGGTAGTCCTGGATTCTATAAGAAAGCAAGCTAAGCAAGCCAGGGGAAGCAAGCCAGTAAGCAGCATTCCTCCATGGCTTCTACATCCACTCCTGCCTCCAAATTCCTACCTTGTGTGAGTTCCTGTCCTGACTTCCTTTAGTGATGAACAGCAATGTGGAAGTGTACGCTGAATAAACCCTTTCCTCCCCAACTTGCTTCTTGATCATGATGTTTTGTGCAGGAATAGAAACCCTGACTAAGACACTCACTCAAGGTAAAGACTACATCCTTTACCCAAGGTCAAAGTCTAGAAGCTGTTTGTCAAACAGAGGATTCCACCAGACAGCTCTCCGGGATCTAGCAGCTGCTTATGTCAGTCATCACCTGACAAGGCCAGGTGCACCAGGCTAAGGGCCCCTAGCCACCCCAGATGTCTCTCCGCCATCCTGTCTTCATCTTCTCCCGTGTTTCTACCCCCCTTCTCTGCCATCATGTCTCCTCTTCTCGAGTGTGTCTCTGCCCTCCACACCTTTCTCTCTGTCTCTCTCTTTTTCTCTCTCTATGTCCCCCGCCCCGTTCTTTCTTTGTTCCTTCTCTGTCTTCCTGCCTCCCTGTCTGCATGTCTGGTTGTCTGCCTCTATCTCTCCTTCATATCCCAAGATGCCTTTTGCTCTCCCCTCCCCCAATAAAACACCAGATGTGTTGTGTGGCATAATTTCTCAGAGACATGGCTTGGCGTGTGTCCACCAAAGGTACCCCACCCCTTGCTCGAATTTTTATCCTATCAAGCAGCTCACCCTCTAACTAGTAGGGAACATAAGGTCAAGAACAAGCATCATTTTGAACTAAAGTCCTGCACAGACGCCAGGGACTTAGTCAAAGAGAATAAAGAGACTGGCTCAGGCTGCACACCACCAAGCTGAAATGAGCCACTCATCTGACTTGGCAAGACAGCAGCCATGTCTCCCTTGCAGGCCAATTTAAATCAGAACAGCAAAGATGCTGTCTCTTCTGGTTTTAATTCTTGCACGAAAGAAACAGTGTGAAATACCCCAATGTTCCTGTCCTCCTGATTCACCTCTGCATTACAAGCAGGGTAATCTTGAAACAGCCAGTGTCCTTTTGCTTTGTTTGTTTCTGTTTCCCTCAAGTTCTTTTTTGTTCATAAAGCCAGTCTATTCAGCTCACTGGAGCAGTATTCTGTTTTACAGAATGAAATGTTGTCTGATTCTAGACTTCAAAGTAAAACCATAGATTCAAATGTCATCAAAAATCCAGTTTTTCTCTCAGATCATCTCCCAACTTTTCTTTGGGTATTTGACTCTCCCTCAGTCATATTTATTGAGCACCTGCTTTGTTTCAGGCACTGCTTAAAATGTGTGTGTGTGTCTGTGTGTGTGTGTGAGTGTGTGTGTGTTTACATGTACGTGTGGAGGTTGAAGGTCAACCTGGGATGTTGTTGCTCAGTTGTCTTTTGAGACAGGTTCTCACACTGACATGAACCTTATTGACTAGGTTATTGACTAGATTGGCTGATTAGTAAGTCCCAAGGATTCACCTGCTTATTCTTTCTTAGCACCGAGATTATGATAACCCTGAGACTGCTCTTCCCAGCCTTTGCTCCTGGGGAAGAGCTCAGGTCCTTGTGCATACATGGCAAGGACTTTGCTAATTGAGTTACCTTCCCTACCCCCAAGTACTTACTTTTGATGAACTTGTATTCTGGTTTTAAAAAAAAAAATTCTTTTAATTCTGATTAGACATGAGCATGCCCTGAACCAGTCACCTGGTCAGTGGGATACAATGTGTTGATACAGATGGTCTGGGCATGTTTCTCTGCTCCACCTTGAGCATTGAGGACTGGCCTGCATTTGATCTTAAGCCAGAAGGCTGAGAAGGGATAGAGATGGGTCTGCATCTAGATCACTTGGATTGAGTGTGTGCAGAGCTTGGGGACCAATGAACATCTGGGATGTTTCTGAGAAAGGCATACTGCACGTTGAGAGACATATTGATCCCTTCATTAATATATTTGGGACTACTCAGAAGTTTGAGGCGTGAGGATCATTGAAGTTCAACACCAGCCTAGGCTACATACATAGTGAGGTCCTACATCCAAACAAAGCAAAAAGAAAAATCCAAGAAGATATCTTCTTAACAACGAGTTTAAGGGGTAGACTGTATTCTGCTTGCCCATGATACTCTTAAAGTGTGCACATCCCTGGGCCTTTGTGGAAGAAACCATATTTTGTTTAGAATGACTCTCTTGACATACAGTCTTTCCTATATTCTCTGAATTTTAAAACAGCACTTTTGGTAAGTCTTCTCCCTTACAAGAAACAAACTAGAAACCTGTGATCATCCATTCTGCCTTCTTCCTCCCCACTACCTGCATGACACAGCTGTGTGGCCTCTGGTGGCTTTGGTCCCAGCACTCCCTTTGAGACATTTGTTTATCGTTGTGGTGGGAGCTTGTGCTGAGCAAGCCAAGCAAGTGAGTTCCCTCCTGCTTTGTTTTTTTGCAAGTATAAAGTAACATGTTCAGGGCTGGAAGATGACTCAGCAGTTAAAAGCAGTGGCTACTTTTCCAGAGGATCCAGGTTTGATTCCTAGCACTCATGTAGTGGCTCACAAACATCTGTAACTCCTGTTCCTGGAGGACTGACACTCTTATCTGGCCTCTGTGAGTGCCAGGAACACACACATGGTATACATACACTTATGTAGGCAAACATCCACACACAAAAAATATGAAAGGAAAATAATGTACAAAGCCTGTTCACCTTCTCTTTATCAGGTAACAAACGCCTGAATTACTTATGTATTGATTCCTTCAGTAATTATTATGTATTGAAGTTTCTGAATGATTATTAATTTAATATTTGAAAAAGATGAACTTGTAAGCAGTATGGATGTAAGTTAGATATGAATTTATATAAATATCATATTATCACAGTACTAATTTTTATATAATAAATATAAGTATTTTTAACAGACACTTTAGAGTTATCTATAGAACCACAATGATTCAGGAAATATTAAAAAAGGACCCGGCACCTTCCTGCACATGTGCTGGCAACTCTCAGCCCCACTGTGGTCTCGCCGGCTCTGTCTCTACCCACCAACTCTCCAGCGGGACTGGAGCTCCCAAGTTCCTCTCACTGCCATGCAACAACTGTCCACCCCATGGTCAGTCACCACAACACCCATTTACCCTGTAGAAACAAGACTCTAGAAGCTTATAATTAACCAATCAGATTTATGTATCAACAAATTCTCAGTTTACAAGATGCCAATACAATAATTTCAGAACCAATTGATAATGATAAAAGCTTTATCCAAATTATTCTAGATATTATAACTACTTGTGGCTGGCTAAAGCCACTCTGGTTTATGTCCACCACCATCTTGCCTTCTTCCCCTCTCCCCTGAGATGAAGTCTGTCTCTCCAACTCTTAGCTCCGCCTCCCTGTTCCCTGTCCAATCACAGGGCTCCTACTGCCCTAATGTAATTGGACAGGGAAAATCCTGCAACACCACAATAAGCTGTGAAAAAGTTTTCAGGCTCACTTTGTAAAATCCTAAAACTGTTTTTATAGCTCTATTCTTCCTGAGTTCCAGATGCCACAGGCAACATAATAAGGATGGGTGGCTTAATGGCTGCTTCGTGCCCTGCGTCTCTGAAAGGCGCACTAATTCAAGGGTAAGACTCCTTTGGCATCATCTCAGGAAACAAAGGTGGAATTCTATAGGGCTAGACAGATTTTTGGGAAAGCAGATTGGGCAATATGATGAGACTCTCTTTTAAATGTTTCTTTCTTTGATGCTCCATTATAAACTTTTGAATGTACCATCTCAGCTTTGTCTTTGTACATTATTTGAATTGTTCTTTTTTCTATTCCAGAGCCATCTACCACAGATGTGAAGTACTTAAAAAGTTGAAGTTGTCCTTGTTAGTCTAATATAATTAGTCTGCCAGATTCTTTGTTGGTTTTTTTCATCTAGTCTTAGACAATCTCAAAAAAGGACATAATTTTTGAAACAGAACAAATTAAAATATGATTTTTAGACATTCAAAATATCCACATATCTGAGTCTATATGGTAGTTTTCACAGTCAACTGTTAGTTGCTATGGACAGCATTAGCTTCTAAATTTACTCACTGCATATGTTCAGTGGTACATGAACATACCATGTCTTAACACTTGTTTGATTAACAGAGGCAACACAAACCCAGACACCTTTGCAGGTCAAGTGGATTGTAGAAAGGCATAAGGATGTGTGTGTGTGTGTGTGTGTGTGTGTGTGTGTGTGCGCGCGCATAGATGCATTTATATGCATTGAGTGTTAATGTATATGTGGTTGCCTGTCTGTGTTGTTTGTATAGTTGTATGTCTATGTGTGCATTTTTGTGTAGCTGAGTGTATGTAATTGTACATGGTTGTGCTGTGTGTCATGTGTTTCTGTTTGTGAATTGTGTATGTGCAGGTGTATGTAAGCACATATGCACACAAAGCAAGTGCATAGGGCGAAAAGGGGGCGCTTACTAGCTTGATGCCATCTTCTTTACCTTCAAATGTCCTTCTTGAGAAATCATAAACATCATGCAAGCCAGACAGACACAGCAGGATCATGTTCTGTGGTCAGATGCACAGGGGCTGTCCAGGTTATTTCTAATAATAGGAAACTTAAACAGGCACCTCAGGAAGTTCATTTGCTTTAAGATTTCCACGTCAGATTTTGACTGAGATTTTGCAACTTCAGTGTTACATTGTATCCTTCATCTGTCTACTTTAAAAAACAACCCCCCCAAAACCCATGAGAATATTAGCCTGACCACAGTTTTAAAATGTGTGAAAATAGTTAGTCCACTGCTAAAAATTGTTTTCAACATTACTGAAAAAAAAAGTTACTATAGAAACCTTCAGTAAATATTTGACAACAAACTCAATCTGGTGGCTTCAGGATGATTAAATACAAAATAATTACTCAATGTGATAGCATGTAGTTACTTAAAAAACAAAATAAGAGGCTGATTAGATGGCTCAGCAGCCAAGAACACTGGCTGCTCTTCCAGGGGACCCAGGCTCAATTCACAGCAGCCCTATGGTGGTTCACAACCATCTGTAACTCCAGTTCCAGGGAAGCTGATGTCTTCTTCTGGCCTTCTGGGGCACCAGGTACACAAACTGCATAGACACACATGCAACACCCCCACACACAAATTAATTCTTTTAAAAAAGAAGAAATTTCAAAGTTGTGAATTTAAAATAAGAAAAAATTTAAAAATATATGAAGCCTATGTAGCAACAAAACAATATTCTAAAATGCATTATGCTAAAAGTCCTTCCATAAAATTTTGTGTTTATCATTGCTATAACTATATAAACCACATATACAAATAGGTCATAAACAAATAAGAGTAACTGTGGGCTATAGGGTTCTCTGATTTTTAAGCTTTAAAAATATTTTGCTGCTTAATAATTGAAAAATGAATTCATTACTGATAGGCATTTTCTCTCCCTTCGTGATGCAGATACAGGCCAGATTAGACCAGGTTAAAAATAGATAAAGGCAGGTTTATGAGGAGGCAGCTCTTGGATGGGTTCACTGATCTCACAGGGGGAGGTCAGTGTAGTGGCACATCTGGGCAAGGAATAATGACGTGCCAGCTGGGAGCTGGGATTAGGTTCATATGTGGTCAATAACTGAACCCCTGGGCAGACACTCTTGAGCTCAGAACTCAGAAACAAGATGTTAGCCTGGAGTTTTCTCCAAGCAGGTGGGGTTGTTTTCTTTGTGTGGGCGGGATTGGCGGAAGGAGGGCATACGGGGTCTCCCAGGGACAAGAGCAGGAGTTCCAGCCTGACATCTACAATTAAAGAAACCCACACTGTGGAACTGTATGTGTGCTTCTAGCCTAAGCCCTGGCATGCTCTCTTATAATGAGGCCTGGCCATCCTGGCCTGACTGGAGAGCCCAGGGTAGAATTTTGAAAACCTGAGTCTCTAGGACTCTTTGAGGTACAGCGCCTTCTGTATGACTTTTTATTCCTTTGGCGGAAAAATATTAAGACATGTGTTTATGTTCTTTTTCTGAATCTAAAATTACACAAAAACATTCAATTATTTTACACCCTTCACTGGTTACTATCTTTGCCCCATGTTGTGGTCTAGATAAACATGAGAAGTTGGAAGATCCGGGAAATGATTAAAGATAAAACACGTGCTGTGCAATCTCGAGGACCTAAGCTTGGATCCTCATCACCCAGGGAAAAAGCTGGCTGTGCGTAATTAATAGTAAAATATTAAAACCAGGCCATCTATCTAGCCAATTAGTGGCTGGTTAATTGTTTATTAATTAGTGGTTAAACTTCTTAATTTATTCAGCAAGTGTTTTGCGTGCCTATGTGGCTCCAGGTTGTGGGGTGTGAGCATGAACAAAATAGGGGGGCACCTCCACCTCTGTGCGGGTTATTTTGGGACAGGAAGACAGAAAATGAACACTAGGTGTAATCGGTGAGTTATTGCATGAATTCAGAGCCGAGTGAGAACTTGGTTGAAAAGTAGAGAGCCCCATGATTGTCAAGCCAGCAAGCCAAGGAGGCCCTGATGGGGCCAGATGTCAGACGTGCCTGGTGGGGATGCTGCAGGCTGGAGGGACAGACATGCTGGCTCCAGGCCGTGGCTGGTGCCAAGACTCACTGTAGATTCCCACTGCCAACACATCTGGCTTCCTGGGTTGTTAGGGTACTCACCATCTAAAACGGTAACAGGAGAGTACAACTAGAGGAGGCTGCCACTGAAGAAGAGGAACTGCAGAACTCCACCCGGAATATCAATCACTCGCACCTCCAACAAAACATACCTGACTCGTTAGCTTTCACCTGGCTTCACGGCTACCTGCTGACAGCTATCATATTGGATTTTGGTGTAGATTGAGACTCCGGTCACCTCACTCGATCCGAATACCCCAGGTTCCTTTGCCTCTGATCACATTGCCTGATCTTTGAAAGCAAAACTCTTTGCCTGCCCTATGTGTATGGTACCAACGACCTTCAGCAAGGTTCCTGTGCATCTTTGAGCTATGAGGTAAGTGAGAGGCATCCACTTCCAACCTCTGTTTCTTCAACACAAGGAGGACATTGGATAGCAGTCCCAACAGCTATGCCTACTAGTCATGACAACACTTGTCTCTACATCTGCTGGTCCTTTGAGTTGGACTGCACTGTTATGTCTGACATCTGGCCGGGATGCCCATTTCATAAGAATTTCTATTTTCTTTCTCATTGTTCCCCCACAAAAATGATCTCACCATGACTCGGCTCTAGCTCATGGATTCCCCTTATGTTATTACTTACTGCCTGATTCTCCCAGTTAGAGAGGCAGCACTTGGAAAAATGTCAGAGCGCTGACATTCTAGATTCATCCTCTCAGTTCCCATATGAAAGACAGAGATGATGTGTTTCTGTGGTGCTAAACCTCTGTGAAGCACACGTGCTAGCCTTCTAATTCCTGAGCTATAGCAGTTTTTGAGACAGGGTTTCATGTAACTCAGGCTAGCCTTGAACTTTGTCTGTAGCTAAGGATGAGCTTGAACTCTTGGTCCTCCCCACCTCAAATGCTGAGTTTGCAGGTGTGCCCCACCATACTCATCTGTGCAGGTACCGGAGCAGGTCCGAAGAGGGTGTTGCATCCCCTGGAACTGGAGTTGCAGGCAATTGTGAGCTACCCAGAATGGATGCTGGGAATCAAACACCAGTTCTCCAGAAGAGCAACAAACACTCCTAACCACTGGGCCATCTTTCTAGCCCTCATAACCTTGAACTTTTGACTCTTCATTTCAGCTTCCCAAGTAGTTTGGATTACAGGCCTGGCCATCAATAATCTTTTTGAAACATATTGAACACATGTGCCTGTGTGTCAGATATACAGACTGTTCAGTAGCTGTCAACTAGCGTTTTCTCAGGCCTTTTGTAAGCATTTATCTTTGCTATGGTGTGACACCAGAGAGCAGAGTGTAGCCACAAGATCTCCAAGCACATCAGAGAGTAACAGGGCTATTCTGCTGACAAGGGGATGGCATACACTTGATTTCTGGATCCGCCTCTTCTACCCATTGGACCCACGACACTACACAAAGTCATGGGGTGTAGTGACACACTTTTGAGGGAGATGTCCATCCTTACAGCCTCTTGTGGTGATCTGTGTCAGCAAAAGAAAGTCACAGAGAAAACTGGCTGCTAGAAGTTTCCACAGGCTGTCCGGGGCAGCCTCACATACGAGGTGACATTGAGTAAACATCCAAGAAAGAAACCTGGGCAATGTTATTTCAGTCAGGGGAGGCAACAAGGGCACAGGCCTGATAGAGGATTGTGGAGAAGGGCGTGTTCATCTTAGAGAGAGGGCAGAGACCACGACACATGGAGTTTTGAGCTCACAGTAAAATATTAGCTTTTACTCTGAATGAATTGAGAAAGTTTTGAGATGGAAAGGCACAGGAAGAGGCCTGCTTTTTCATAGAATCTTGTGGCTGCGTGTTGAGAACAAACAGGAGTGGGCCACAGGGGGGCAGAGGCACAAGCTGTGAGCATGTGTTACAGACTGGATCAAGATGCTGATACTGAACACCAGGCACCATGGTCCACACCTGTAATCCCAGCAGTTGGGAAGTAGAGGCAGGAGGAGCAGCAGTTTCAGATTGTTCTTGGCTACACAAGAATGTGAAGCCAGCCTGAGATGTATGGAACACCATCTCAGAAAACAGAAACAAACAGCTTTAAAGATGATTGTGCTAAGTTAAGACAGTGACCGTGATTCCCAGACTTGGAGCTGACTATCCCCAATATGTCCTGGGTCAATGCAGCCTCTTAGGATTATTTAATGTTGCAGATTCAGCAGGAATCTAATTCTAGAGCATACATTTTGATCTGCTGATGCAGGATGTGAGGAAGAGTTATCAAGGGTAGCTCTGGGCCGGAGCATCTGCAAAGCAGCTTCAGTTGTCAGTAACCAAGAGTGATGATTTTGGGGCTTGTGAGTAACAACAGGAAGGCAGGTGCCAACCAGTGGGTTTAGAATTCTATATTCAGCAGCCACAAACCAGGTGATGGCATTCATTGCTAAGGGGGGGGGGGGGGGACAAGAGTGTATCACAGAGATCGTGGGAGATTGTAGGCCACCAGAGGGTAATAGGAAATCAAGCACCCTGCGTGAAGACCAACACACAATGCTCAGAATTCAGGCATGAGGAAAAGCGCCAGCCTGAGAAGGAATGGCAACCGCCTGATGTAGGAGAAACCGGGCCACAGAGTTACCTGAAGCCACATGAAACCACGTAAAGAGGGTATTTAAGGAGAGACACTGGCCTGGTAGACCCCTGACATTACACCCTGTCCTTGATCTTCAGCACTGTAAGGAAACCAAAAATTCACAGAAGACACGAAGTGGCAAATATGAGGTCCTCGGAGCTGTCAGCAGGGGTAGCTCTCTGGGCTGCTTGGGCCCATAAGCAAATGACAGAGAAGTAGGTGAGAGCAGTGTTCCCCACACCTCTCCTGAGCATGGGCCACAAAGACCCAGGTAATCACCTCTATGGCACATCTAGTGTTCTGACAGAGAAGGCGTGGCAAGCCATCCTGATGGGACTATAATCCTTTTCTTTCCTTCCTTTCATTTATTTACTTTTAGTTTTTTGAAACTTGGTTTCTCTGTGTAGCCCTGGCTGTCCTGGAACTCACCCTGTAGACCAGGCTGGCCTCAAACTCACAGAGATCTCCCTGCTTCGGTCTCCAGAGTGCTGAGTCTAAGGACATGCACCATTACTGCCTGGGTCTTTTCTTTCTTTCTTAAACACCTACTTTAACAAGCTGTTTTAGGCTTTCACTTGGAAAGGTTTGGTTTTTTTTAAAAAAAAAAAAAAGCCAGAAGCTGCCTGAGCCCACAGCCTGGCGCGAATGCGTGAACATGCTGACTCAGCGCCTGGAATCGCTTGGGCCACGCACACACAGCTGGTGAAAAAATAACCAGTCAGTAAAAATAATCTAGGTGAATTCTTTGCTTCTTTGTTTTAGGCAGGGTCTCACGTAGCCCAAGCTGTTTTAAGATCCTACATAGTCAATGAGACCCTGAACTTCTGGATTTGGGATTTCAGGCATGAGCAGCTATGCCCCAAGAATATACTTACCTCTGTTCTTAACGAGAACTTGAAAAGACGGAAGAGGCAGTTCGACTTTTAAAATGTAAATGTTTTCAGAAGACAAAAAGGTTAAAGAATTTTACCATTAGTCATTTCAAGCAGAAGTGTGAAAATCACGTTTTAAAAATGTACCAGAAACAGGCAGTAGATATATATACAGGCCAGGCTTCTCTCAAAACGTGTTGGAAAGTATACGTGATTTGATTCATTTCAAACAAAGCTTAAGGCAGGAGCAACACAAAGTAGAATGTAAATAAAGAAATAACCAAGAAGGTTGAAATAGCAGGCCTTTTCTCTAGGAAGGAATGGCTGTGTCAGATCAAACATTTCTCACACGAAGGCTGCCGAGAATGTTGTAAGCACATGAGCCGTGTCTTCTTTGTATGTGTGTACAGTGTGCATACAGTGTGCATATGCATTAGTATATGTGGGCACCGATGCGGTGTATGTGCTGATTGCATGTGTGCCCCTGTGCGTGTGGAAGCCAGAGTTTGATGTCGGGGGTCTGCCTCAGCCCTTCCCATCTTAGATATTCAGGTGTGGTCTTGTACTTGAACTTGGAGCCCCCTGATTCAGCCAGTCTACCTAGCTGGGGAACTCCTTTCTCTGCCTTCTAAGCGCTGGGCTTACAGATGGGCCATTACACCCACCTGACATTTGTGTAGGCTTTGGGAGTCTGACCACCAGTCTTCATGCTTGTGTTGCAAGGGTCTTACCCACTTCTCTTCCCAGTCCCCTCTTCCCCTCACTTTTGAGACATTTTCAATGTATCCCTAACTGGCCTGGAACTTGCTGTGGAGATCAAGCTGGCCTCGAACTCAGAAATCCACCTGTCTCTGCCTCCCGAGTGCTGGGATTAAAGGCGTGCGCCACCACTGCCCAGCATCACATGTTTTTTTCTTATGAATAAGCAACTTTTACTTTCTAGAATAGTTTGGTTAGACAGACTTTAGAAAATTCTTTATTGGGCTGGAGAGATGGCTCAGCAGTTAAGAGCACTGACTGCTCTTCCAAAGGTCCTGAGTTCAATTCCCAGCAACCACATGGTGGCTCACAGCCATCTGTAATGAGATCTGACGCCCTCTTCTGGTGTGTCTGAAGACAGCTACAGTGTACTCATATAAAGAAAATAAATCTTTAAAAAGAAAACCATTATTTGTTATTAATCTCTTCACTCTCTATTTAAAAACGACCATAAACTACTTGATGTTGCTAGATTCCTGCTGTTACCTACATTACAGCCTCTGTGTGCGTTAGGAAGCTCCACTGGTCTACACAGAACCACGAATCAAGGATATGGTAGGTTAAAAAAGGAACCTGAGTCGTGACTCTATGGAGCCGCTTGGGGGCGACATCTCGCTGCTGTCTCTTGTGGGCGTAGGCAAAGTGGTGGGCCTCAAAGTTGCAAAAGCTCTTCAGAAATTTTGAGAAGCCAGTTCAGCTTCGGCCCCACTCTTTCTCTGCCCGAGCCTCTTCTGTTCTGGTGAAAGTTGTCAGTCCTGGTTCTGAAACAGCTTTCTCCACAGTAGGCTGTCTCCAAACCTGGGTTGGGTGTCTCCAAACCTGGACTGAGGACTATACTATCAATTCTGTGAACAAAGGTAGCCATCAATGTTCACCCAGGACACAGGGATTCACAAAGGACAGGCAGCTAAAAGTGGCTACCCACTAAGTCAAGCAGAAAGTCCCAGTATGGAAACTGTCTTATTTAGTGGCAACAAATAATGCCTTTCTTACTGAGATCCAGGACCCAGTGGGAAAGTGTCTCTCTGCCAGGCCAAAACCTACCTGAAAGGCTAGGCCTGAGAAGGTCACTAAACTTTGTCTTAGCGGCTCTTCTCAACACTGGCCTCTTTCACTGGCAACCAAAGCTGTCAAGAACGGCAGGGTTTCCAACATTAGGACCCAGACCAAATGTCTTCCCTTAAAGCATACACCCGTCCCCTTGATTCATTGAGAAAAACAGAGCATCTAATTCTTCTGGGGGGTGGGGGAGGATGTCTCTAAATGCAAGCATTCATGAAGTAGAATAATATAATTTGTTTATTTTTCAAATTCCTTGAGAGCAGTGAATGAAAACAAGACATGATCCCTCCTAGGTGTGGTTGAAGAGAAAGTTTTTATTGTAGATATGAAGGAGAGAAGAGCCAGAGGCATCTGGAAGAGTCTGGACTGAACATGGCCAGCAGAACAGGTCTGCCATGAGAGGAGAGAGGGGAGGGAGAGCAAGAGAGGAACAAGAGAAAGGGACAAAAGAGGGGACCAGGAGAGGAAGAAGAGGCTAGGAGTACAAAGAGTAACCAAGAAAGCAAGTGGTCAAAATGGGTGGGTTATGTAGGAACCAGAACAAGGATGCTCGGGGACTGGAGAGGTTTGTGGCGGGGTGGGGTGAGAGGGGCTGGGGGGGACAGAGAGATGCTGAGAGAGCCTGGCCACTGGTGTCCGCTTTTGTGAGTTAAATAGGCACTTCAATTAGTCATTTGTCCTGATTTCTTTGGGATCTAACAGGCAGAAGCCATCAGAGAACTGCACAGGCCTGACAGACTGAAGCAGGTCCCTTGCACACACTGAACAGAGACTTCCATGAGCTGACTCTCCCACACACTTCTAACAGAGTCCGCCAGGTGGCGCTGCTTCCTGCTATCAATAGGGATGCGTCTCCAGCCAAGAGAAGTCACAGCCCTGGGATAACAGCACAACGCTGAGGTGATTCATATCAGGCAGTTAGTAAATGTCCAGCCATGGTTGCGGCTGTTATCATTACTAAGTAAGGACAGCTAATGCATCATTAGCTTTTGGCCCTGTGTCACCTCCAGGGAGGAGGTACAGACCTTACAAATAGCTCGGCTACTCAGAATATTAAATTAGCCATTAGAGCAGGATTTTAAAAGTGATATCATTACTTTTCAGCACCCCTGACCTGCCTATTTTCCGGCCAATCTAATTTTGTCAATATATTGTGAAGCAAGATGTAGATCACCACCACAGGGCTAAGGCTTCTGACATGGAAATGTCAGTCACTTTGGTTTGGGTCCAGAGTGAGCTGAGAGAAAGTCTCCAGATATTGCTTGTTGTCTAATGGAAAATGCAGCTTCCTGGATACTCAGCTTTGGCATGACTGGTATTGGGGCTGGATACTTCCTCTTTGTCTGGGGCTATCCTGCACACTGTAGGGATGCTGGCAGCTTCCTCTGTCTCTGCTTACCAGAGGCCACAAAAAACTTCCCCTCATACAATTCGGATGAAGTTTAAAAATACCTGGTTATTTTCATGTCTATTAGTAAATGATCTGTGACTAACGGTGGGCTATAATACATTGAGACCCCCTAACTTATGTTTTATAGCTGGATGTACTACAATTTTGACAGAAACTGCTAGGGGAAATTTTATGCATTAGCATTTTATTATGACTATATAATATCTAATAATGGTTTGGCTTATAGTCTTTTTAAAAGAAATTGTATTCTGTACCTCACAGAAGTAATTCCAGTGCATTTGCTGATGGATGGGCGGAACCCTAACAACCTCAAGGTTTGGGAATTCACTGCTCCTGGTTTCTCTATAGTAACACAGGCTGAGGACCTGGAGCTATGGTGCTTAGGAGGATGAATTGAGTGCTACTCCAGGAAACTTTTGTTTATTAATTTATTCTCTCATATATTACATCCCCAACACAATGTCCCCTCCCTCCTCTCCTCCCAGTCCCTTGCCCTGCCACCTCCGTCCTCCCCACCCACTCCTCCCCCATTTCCTTTCAGAAATGGGCAGACCTCCCAGGGATATCCACCAACCATGGCATATCAAGTTACAACAGGATTAGGCACCTCTCTTCATAATAAGGCTGGACAGAGCAATTCAGTAGGAGGACAAGGGTCCTAAGAACAGGCAAAAGCATCAGAATCAACCCCTGCTCCCTCTGTTAGGGGGTCTCTCTCACAAAAACACCAAGCTAAACAACTATAACATAAATATGCAGAAAGGCTAAATAACAAGGAAGGCTCAGGAGGGGGTGCAGGGGTCTCCCTGGGAAGGAGAAATAGAATAGATATTGTGGAGAACTGAGAGCAGGTGGGCACAGGGACAGGAAAGAAACTGATTGGGTCTAACCCAGGCCCTCTAGGAAACATTGAATAACAGTCTTGTGGTTTGTTTGTTCTGTTACAACTTGAAACAAACTCACGGCATCAGTGGTCAGTGACTCACCTACGGGAGCATAATCCTCTGCAATTTAACCTCTGTCTCATTTTCCTCATCTTCAAGAATTAGAATGACAAGAATAACTTCTCTGACCTACATATGAAGCTCAAATAAAGTCAAAACTATAAAATAAAAAAACACTCACAGTACCAGCTTCATTCCTGGACAACAGAGCCCTGAAATATCATTCTCTTGTCTGTGTGCCACATGACATAGATCTGGCTGACTTTTCTCAGAGGCTCTGTTTACCAAGGACCCTGATCTCAGATAGCACTTCTTCCAGCATTGTGAGTGAAGTCTCAGTGCTGCTTAGCAGTAATGGCCATAGCAACAGCAACAGCCACAGTGAATGCACACTGAACATAAAGAACACACTCAACAACCCTGTGAAGGAAGCTCTATCATTACCTTCCTGGATGGAGATAAAAACACATGAATTATTTGTAAAGTGCCATAGTTGGAACAAGGACATCTAACAATAAAGCCCCAGTCTCCACAAACAAGTACTGAACAGATATTTGTCTCCCGTGTGTTTGAGACTCTGAGAATTGTGAATAAGATACACTTCAAATCCTCAGCAGGCTTGTGATCCAGCAGGTGACACAGACATGCACAGAAGAATGTTCATGAGACATTATGAGAACAAGAGGCCAGTGTTTGGTACAATGGAAACACTAATGGGGCAATGACAGTTTTCTGGGTACTTTTCTTAGGGAGATAAAGGGACCTTTGAATGAATGAAAAATGTCCAAGGCTGTTCCAGAATATAGAACATAGATTGCAAGAGTTCTCCATTGCTAAGGTAATTGTGAGACTTACTGAGATAGGATTCAAGCTGTCATTAGTCACTCAGCTCATTATTTTATTGCAAGGATTATTTTGGGGAAAGAAAGATAATACATTAAGACTCGAGGCAAAGTGGTTGTGTGTTTTTGCTCTTATCAGCAAACCCAGCGAAAGTGATAAGAACTACCCTGTCCTGCAAAGACAATGTGCCAGTTTGATGTTTCTGCTCTGCAGTGACTTGTTGCTTTCAGCATTGGGCTTTAAGATGATGGTCTCGAGTTTCCCTCCAAGCTGGAAGTAATTAGAGATGTCTGGGGCTGTGCCCTTCCTTCATGGATCCACTCTCTGTGTTTAATAATTGTTTTCTGCGTTGTTAGGGAAAATGTGAGGTGGTCGGGCTCCTCCTGGGGCAGGCTGCCCACCAGGCATATGTTTGTGTTCTTCTCATTTCCACTGATGGACTGGAAGAGAACTGTGGTTTTGGAGAAATGCCTTGGGTCTGGAGACGCCCATCTGTAATGCTCTGTGGCTTTCAATCAGGGAATTACTTAAGGGATGGGAAATCAGTTTCCATTTTGATGTTTCAATAGAGTGCAGTCCCTAGAAGCTGCTATTTCACTGTTGCATCCTGTGCTTCCCCACTCAAAGGTACAGTTCAATGGAAGTCTCACATACAGATCTCCTTGGGATCAGTGTTGGAATGTACAGGCAGAGTTGTAAGCATTTAAAAAGTTGTTGCAGAATCTAGTAATAGTGAGTTCCAAGCCCACTGGAGCACGCTTCGTCATGAAAGCGTTTTACGTTCTGAGAGGAGAGAGTCTGCAGAGATGTGGATAATATTAGAGAAAGGGTGAGGGGTAAATCTGGGGCCTTGAGGACTGAGGGGAGGAAAAACACACAGGTGATATTTCCCAGAAGTCTGCTGTGCACTACACCAGCCGTTTGTCACCTCGATCAGCACTACATCAGACTGACACACATTATATTTGCACTGAAAGCAACTGCAGGCTGGGTATCTGAAGCTCTCAGTGCAGGGGGAGAGTGGAAGAGATGGAGAAAAAAGGAGAAGGATGAAAAAGAGGACTTCACGGATTGAAAAAACAAGTACGTGAAAGGGAATAGAAGCTGCCTCTCCTGCTATGAAGAGTCATTGCTCGTGGGAGTTTGAATGGGAATGCCTTGCATAGGCTCATATGTTTGAATGCTTGGTCCCCTCTCAGTGGAACTGTTTGGTAAGAATTTGGAGGTGTGGCCTTGTTGGAGGAGGTGTGTTTCTGGGAGTAGGCTTTGAGGTTTCAAAAGGTCATACCAGGTTAGTCTCTCTGTCTGCCCTGGCCCCCTGCCACTTCTCTCTGCCTGCTGTCTACAGATCAGGATATAGAGCTCTCAGCTACTGCTCCAGCAGCATGTCTGTCTGCTTCCCACCATAATGGTTATGGACTAACCCTCTAAAACTGTAAGCAAGCCTCCAATTAAATGATTTCTTTTATAGGAGTTGCCTTAATCAGAGAATCCCGTCATAGCAATAGAATAATAACTAAGACCCTGACCAATTGCCATGCTTGTAGACTTCTCTGATCAAAGGCTGCTTCTCAGAGGTTGGCTGAGCTGCCTCTTATCTGTTGGTTGAGTTCCTCCCCCCCCCCCCCTGGAATTTTCCAGAATGTTACTGCTATCTCTTTCCATCCTATTGACCCTCAGTTATCAGGAGTCTAAGACTCCTTCTTAGTTGAACTTCTGCTAATCTTTCTTTACCCATCATTTCTCCTTCCCTACCTCCCTGCACAGCACCAGGGGAGGCCAGGCAGGCTGGGAAGCAGGCCTCCATATAGGATCAGCCAGTGGTAATAAGTCACTCTCCACAATCACAATCACAATCACAAGTAAGAATGCCAAGGTCACCTCCACTCAACTCAGATTTACTCTGAGGGGAAAAAAGGGGCTCTTCAGGTCATGTGTCTGCCAGTGTTTCAGTAAGTTAGGACTTCAGTGCAAGTTTCTGGACACTTGAACTCATGAAGAACTAGTCAGCCTGCATGCCCAGGAAACATTTAACAGAGAGCAAATCAGAGCAACCTAGAAGAGACTATCAGCACAGTGAAGAATCTAGACTATGCCAACACACATGACACCTTTTAATTTCACAGAGTGGGATGGCCCCAAACCTGTGAGGCTTCTAAAGATCTCTGCTATCACTGAGGTAATGGCTTGTTGTTATTGCGTTGTTGACCAAAGGCTCACACACAAACTGTAAGAGGCTTCTGCTCACTCTTATACATTGTATCTTACCTCAAAGTCCAAGTCTCTGAATGCAACATTATTTGCAATATTGAAGGATCTTTAAAGATGAAAACAAGTAACAAGGTATCACACAACAGTTATGTCAGTCAAAATGGAAGAACAGAGGAAATTCAAAACAAAAGCATTTCTGTGAGCATTCTTCCTGGACACACAAAGAAATTCTTCAGTCAAAGTCATTACAATTCATTATAAGCCGTCTGCCTTGTGCCTGATATCATCCTAAGTGTCTTCAAGCTTATGATCCCTATGAAACCCTCAACAGAGTCTGTGAGGTGGATGACCTTTAGTCTGACAATCTGTAGTTTGTCCGACAATCATCATAACAGGTGGTTACTTTATTGCAGCAAAACTTCGCAGTCCTCCTGCCATCACAGGTGGATGCAAACATCATCAAATAGTACTAACAATGACAGCTGTTTAGAAGATGCTTGAAGAAATTAAATCTAAAGGCAGGTTTTCTGGGACAGAAGGAAGCACTGAGAAAGGGAGCAGTGGTGGGAGGAGGAGAGTAGATTCCTGCCTTGAGCCCACTGTCCTTTCTTCATTTCTTCAGTGTTTATGGTAAGATGGCAGAGCCAGCATGGGCATCTATCTACAAGATAGATGTGTGTCAGTTTTACTTAGGGTAGAGAGTACATGTGTGCTGGAATTATACCCAAAGTTAGGACAAATGAACGGAATTTGTCATTTTACAGCTAAGGACACACAGAGACCAATGACGGGTAAGCGGAACATGTTTAAGTTTGCAACTTGACTTAAGAGCTTATGATATGGAGCACTCTTTCATTTGTATACTTATTTCTGTTATTTTTCTATTTTAATCTGCCTAACATTAAATGTACTTTTCTCAGTCTTTCATATTCTCAGACAATTCTAACCCAGTAACTATTGGGCAGCACTATTTTAAAAATTGCATAGCTCTGTATGGAGGTTAGTAACCTTCCATATTCTCTTGGGTGGGACAAGTGACAGAAAACAGTGACCAAAATAACACTGTCTTCAATCAAAACTGTATCACCTGTGACTGTTGTGTTTAAGTAGAACCTGGGACAGAGACGAGGGTTCTCGGGTTACACTCTCTGAGTTCTGATCCCAGCTCTTCCATTTACTAATCTTTGACCAAAACCATTTATTTAACCATCTTGTATGTCAGTGTATTCATTCATAAAGAGGAAACAATAATAGCATTTATTTCACAGGATTATAATGAGAAATTAGATTACAAAATGTCCTGCATACAATAAACAAATGTGAGAAGCTGGTTTTGGTATATATTGTACTTCCAATATATGTTTGGCTTTAAGTAATAACAGGATCTATTTTTGTAGCCCTGGCTGACCTGGAACTACTCCATAGAACAGACTGGCCTCAAACTCACAGAGATCTACCTGCCTCTGCCTCCTAAGTGCTGCACCAGAAGCACCCTGTGTAGTTACCAGTCAGCTAATAAAGACTTTCTGATTTCTTTTTTAAAGATTTATTTATTTTATGTACATGAATATACTGTAGGTGTATTCAGACACACCAGAAGAGGACATTGAATCCCATTACACATGGACGTGAACCACCATGTGGTTGCTGAGAATTGAACTCAGGACCTCTGTAAGAGCAGTCAGTGCTCTTAACTGCTGAGCCATCTCTCCAGCACCCTAATAAAGACTTTCTATTGGCTTAAACCCATGTCTGAGCAGTCTTCTGGGGTGAAGATCCCACAATACATAGTCTTAGAGTCATAGCAAAATTGGGCATAACTGTAGAGATTTCTGTCTTCATCCACACAGAGCTTTCCCTATCTATGACATCATAGATGTCATAGATAGTACATAGTAGTACTTTTACCAACTGCTGAGCCTGCATTTTCATCACAATCATCCAATGTCAAAGCTTACTACCTAGACCTTGATCATGAAGGTGCATATGCTGGTAATGCACATGGACACATATTTCATTACAACATCAAGCAGAGCAGCTCCGTTCCCTAACACTCTTCTTGCCCACCTAGACCACCCTCTTGCTCAAACTTTGGAAGCTTTGGTGTTTTCAGTCTCTATAGCTTTGCCAGATGTCATGGATGGAGTCACATCTCTATAAGGTCCCCAGAGGCTCTCTTCTGTCTCTGACTCAGCTTGTTGCAGGTGAGTTCATTCAGGGTCTACCAGGGCCTGGGTGCTCACCATGGCCTTTTCCGTGAATGTGTCTTTTTAGACAAAACAAAAGGCGCCCAGCTAGCTGTTCATTAAATGAACAATTTTGGTGTTTTTGGAGACTCAGTTCTGTCATATGTTTTTTCGGAAACTGTCTTATGAGAGGATGTTTTTGCTGAAGCAGACACACGGGAGGATGTTTTGCTGAGAACAGTCATGTGATATTTTTCTGGAAGCTCCCTGAAAAATGGGCATGTGATGTTTTGCTAGAGCAGACACTTGAGAGAACATATGATGTTTGGAAAAAGTATAAATATAACCCAACAGACGCTGTGTGGCATTGGTTCACCTTGCTACTCCTTGCTGATCTTCATTTGTCATGATTTCATAGAGAGTAATACGCCAAAGAACTTCTGGTGGTGTTTGGCAGCTTCTTGATGATTCTGCAGACTCGGGCTGATTGGCAGAGCCTTGTGGTTTCTTCTGGAGCAAATTGCCCTTGCTAATTCATAAATGGTGTTTGCGAGTGGATTGAGCCACCACTGATGGTTCATGTGAACTAAACTGCTGATATCCTGACAATGAAGATTGGATTCACTCCCCCCAAAACTATTTCTAAACAGGTCCACATCTTCCTTTGCCCTGTTAGTCTTTCTTTTCCACTACCTCTGGTGGGTGGTGAGCTAGAAGGGAGGTAAAAGCATTTAAGTATACTTAATAGAGTTTGAAAAAATAAGCCTACATGTTCCATTTTCAGAGGCTTTCTGCTTGATTTTTCATGAAGCTCCAGAATTTGGTAAATATTTTAGTTGAAAAACAGGCCAGTCTGAGCTTTACAACTTTTTGTTAGGACCCCAAAGGCCAAAATTCTTCAGTCTCTTTGCCCTTAGTGGTTTTGCTCTGGTCATGGCCTGGCTTCCGGACCTCTGCCCCAGTGCTCAGAGTGAGCAACTGTTCCAAGAAAAAGCCAGTTTCAAAACATCAACTTTCCTCTCCAGGGTGCCTCTTTCTTGCCCAACTCCCATTGTCTCAGCAATCCTTCCAAGCTTCTCAACAGACACTGATCTGTGGATCTTAGCCAGCCTTCCCAGCAGCCTCAGCAAGTCTCGAGCCCTAACCTTCATCTCAGCTGCAGGGATTTCTGACACACATTCACGACAGATGATTTTGCATTTATTATGTATTTCTTTCTATTGATTAACAACAAGAGCATGGTGACAGTGGCTGTAGCCATAACACTTCGGAGGCAAAGGCAGAGAGATCAAGAGTTCAAGGGCAGTCTGAACTACATGAGATCTTGTCTCAAGAAACAGCAAACCAAACCGGCCAACCCAAGAGATTGATAATAATCCACTATAAACGTTGGATGAGGAATCTACATGTCCCATTGACTGTGTGTTTAGTTTTACAGATGAATTGTCCTAAATGAGCATGTTGGTATATTACATACTTAGTTACTGTCCACTAAAATATTCTATGACTTTCTATGAAATAAAATTTTTTATCATATTTGTTTTTATTTCTCTGTCTGTCTCTGTCTCTGTCTCTGACTCTCTCTCTCTCTCTCTCTCTCTCTCTCTCTCTCTCTCTCTGTGTGTGTGTGTGTGTGTGCATGTGTCTTAGTCAGGGTTTCTATTCCTGCACACACATCATGACCAAGATAAAAAGTTGGGGAGGAAAGGGTTTATTCAGCTTACACTTCCAATTGCTGTTCATCACCAAAGAAGGTCAGGACTGGAACTCAAGCAGGTCAAGGAGCAGGAGCTGATGCAGAGGCCATAGAGGGATGTTTCTTAGTGGCTTGCTTCCCCTGACTTGCTCAATTTGCTTTCTTATAGAAACCAAGACTACCAGCCCAGGGATGGTACCACCCACAACCTCCCCACCCCCATCCCTAATTGAGAAAATGCCTTACAACTGGATCTCATGGAGGCATTTTCTCAACTGAAGCTCCTTTCTCTGTGATAACTCTAGCTTGTGTCAAGTTGACACAAAACCACGCAGTACAATTGACCCCTTTTCACCTTGACACACAAACACATCACTATTAAGCCTCAACCCTTACTTTCTTATTCATCCCCAAGATCTAAATAACTTTAAAAGTCCCACAGTCTTTACATATTAAAAGTTAAATCTCTTTAAAATATCCAATATCTTTTAAAATTCAAAGTTTTTAAAAATTCAAAGTCTCTTAAAAATTCAAAGTCTCTTAACTGTGGGCTCCATTAAAATACCTTCCTCCTTTCAAGAGGGAAAAATATCAGGGCACAGTCACAATCAAAATCAAAATCAAACTCCAACTGTCCAATGTCTGGGATCCACTCATGATCTTCTGGGCTCCTCAAAGGGCTTGGGTCACTTCTCCAGCTCTGCCCTTTGTAGCACACACCTTGTCTTCTAGGCTCCAGATGCCTGTACTCCACTGCTGCTGCTGATCTTGGTGGTCATATCATAGTACTGGAATCTCCAAAACACTGCTGTCTTCCACTGTAACTAGGCTTCACCAATAGCCTCTCATAGGCTCTCTTCATGGTGCCAAGCCTCAACTCCTTTGCATGACCCCTTTAGTCCTGGGTCATCAATTGCAACTGAGGCTGCACCTTCACCAATGGTCTTCTGTGGCCTCTCACAGTGCTGAGCCTCAGCTGCTCTTCATGACCCCTTCATGCCTTCAAAACTAGTACCACCTGGGTGACTCTTACACATTACCAAGTCCAGCTGCAGTACAAGGTACAACCTTGGTATCTCTAGAACGAAGCCTCTCTGCTCTCAGAAAACACTTACCAGAAGATTTCACCTGAGTGATGCTGGTCTCTTCTTCATCACTGCTAATTTCTTAGCTCCAGCTAACTAGCATCAATAGTCCTAGTAATGTCCCAGGTTTTGTTTTAGTAGTTCTAATATCTTGTTAATCACAGCTGATTCTTCAGCCCCAGCTAACCAAAACCACAGAATCTTCACAATCAAAACAGCAACGGATCTGATAAGAGTCTTTTATCTTTCCTATGAAATTTCACAAGCCAGGCCTCCATCTTCTGCACTGTTCTCAACATTATCTTCCAAGCTCCTACACAACAGCTCATAGAGCTCTTAACACTGAATGGCTCTTCTAGCCCAAACTTCCAAAGTCCTTCCACAGTCTTACCCAAAACAAGGTCAGGTTGTCACAGGAATACCCTACTATGCTGGTACCAATTTGTCTTAGTCAGGGTTTCTATTCCTGCACAAACCATCATGATCAAGATGCAAGTTGGGGAGGAAAGGGTTTATTTAGCTTACACTTCCAATTGCTGTTCATCACCAAAGGAGGTCAGGACTGGAACTCAGGAAGGTCAGGAAGCAGGAGCTGATGCAGAGGCCATGGAGGAATGCTGCTTACTGGCTTGCTTCCCCTGGCTTGCTCAGTTTGCTTTCTTATAGAACCCAAGACTACCAGCCCAGGGATGCCACCACCCACAAGGGGCCCTCCCCCCTTGATCACTAATTGAGAAAATGCCTTACAGCTGGATCTCATGGAGGCATTTTCTCAACTGAAGCTCCTTTCTCTGTGATAACTCCAGCTTGTGTCAGGTTGACACAAAACCAGCCAGTACAGCATGTTCACGTGCCTTGTCAACCAAGTAGGGAGTCCAGATAACAGCATGTGGGAATTAATTCTTTCCTTCTTTCCATGTGGGTCCCAGAGATAAAACTCAGATTGTCAAGGTTGCCAGTTAGCACCTTTACCTGCTAAGCCATCTTGTCGGTCAGATTTTTATGGGTTTAAAATGACTATTAGGTAATCAGATCCCTATATTGGATGGTGTATATGAAACTGAGGCTGGGGATGATAGCACACATCTGAAATCCAGCACGAGAGACAGAGGCAGAAGGATCACCATTAACTTGAGAGTTTGAGACTAGCCTGGTCTACATAGTGAATTCCAGGCTAGCCAGAGCTACATAGTGGAGCCCTATCTCAAAACAAAAGAATAAGGTAAAATTAACGAGCTGATCAAGAGATTTGGGAAACATGATATCTATGACTAAACACTTTAATTCTAAATTTCTATTTTACTGTGGGTGATAAAACTTAACTTCAGGAAATTTGGGGTTTTCTTGGGGATAATCTGTTCAATATATACCCCCAAGTGGGTGCTTCCTGTCTCCTCACAACCCACGTTCCCTTTAGAGTCCTGCCTTCCTCTCAACACTTTTCATTCATGAAGGGCGAAGGCAATGTCCTGCTCCTGCTCCAGTCTAAAGAGAAGAAACTGCACATGGCCTAGCCGAAATGTTAACCCTGTGCACACATAGTCTTGGGTCCAACTCCAGCTCACAAAATACTCCCAATTGTCTACATACAACTAGCTGATGATTTTTCCCCCTTTGGGCTTCGCTGTCTCTGGGGAGAGAGTCTGGGGACCTGCCTTTCAGGTCCATCTTCTTCGTTTTGAGAAGTGATGTAACACAGTATCGCAATGTTTCACCCAGTATTTTCTTTATGTTGTATTTTTAGTTTTACTAAAAATGTAAGCTTTTGACACTCAAACTAGGAACAGCCCCGTGTTTCTCTAAAGGAATAATCAGGCAGATGAAATGGAAGATGTGTAACACTTCGGAGAACCTGGTCAGTGTTCAATAGACACCACTGGATGCAGGTCCTTATGTGCTCAGCGACTCCTACTCTGTGTTAGGGTTTACAGTAGACTGAACTGAGTTGGTTAGAGGCCTAACCTCAGCCTACCCCCTGATTTAACAAGAAATACGGGTGAGAAAAGAGGTGACTTTAAGATTAAAAATGGCAGCACTAATACATGTTCATCACCATCCCTTCCAAGACTATAAAAAGTGACAGCGAAGTGATTTTATACAGCTAACCAGGCACGAGTCATAAAAATAGGCATGAAGCACATGCAACTGTGGAATTCTGGAGATGAGGAACTGGGTTAGTTTTAAAAGCTTTGGCACGAGTCAGACGGAGTGGAAAACTCAGCTGGAACCAGGAAGGCTGGAGGTCTGCAATAAGGACATTCAGAAATATTTTAGAGACATCAGAATAAAAGTCGAATAAGGGGATTCATTGCACATCTGTGAAGGAAGTGAGTTGGCAGCTGGACCTTTACTGGGAAAGCTGGCTGGGAGCAAAACCGGAAGAATCTAACAGTTAAACTGCCCAGCTCACTCTCAGGGATGTGTGACAACCTCTTTTCTACTGTCTATTTGTTTGTTTCTATGGAGACAGGGTCTTGCTCTGAGGCCTAGGCAGTCCTCCAAGGACACCTGTCACTTGAAAGCTGATACTGCAGGAAGGTATCACCAAGAACAGCTTTTTCTTTTAAATGTGAATCACTTAAAAGATATCTTGATGGATACAAACAAATAAATTTAAATACACAGAAGCAGCAGCTGAACTCAGAGGAGACGGAATCTTACAAACACACGAACACCTACAGTTAAATGACTATCTTCCTGAGAGGAAGCTGTAGTATGAAACTGTTCAGAGATTATAGCATGGCTTTGTGACACTAAATGTAATAGAATAGTTCAGAAATTTGGAGGGTGAAATTTAGGAAGTTGTCCAGAAAGTCGATAGAAAATTAAGAAATAGAAAAGAGAGATACTAGAATTCACAAAGCCCAACACTGATGGGAGGCATTCCAGGAATAGAATGAAAAACAAAATGGGGTGAGATATTTTCAGGGAAATATTTGAAAAGTTATTCCTGAGTACTGTGTGAAAAGATCCTACAGAGCCCCAGAGATTAGAAAGAGCAAGGACCAGAGTGGCTTCTCACTGCGCCCGCGAGTTACCACCTGGATGGAAAATGATTGAGTCCTTCCCAGGCCAGAGTCCCTAGTAAGCAAGTGGCAGGTTCACAGCATTTCAGATAAGGCAAGTTATAAAGGTTTACCACCCTTTCCGTCTCTATCAGGAAAAACACTGAGGAACGGACCACAAGGTCAGCAAATGAGCCAGGAAAAAGGCAAGCTAGGGTCCAAGAGCTTCTGGGTAGGCAATCACTCATTCCAGGCTGCATGACCCAAGGGGGGCTGCTGGATTTGGATCTCACTGCTAGGGAGGAGGTGGCCGGGATAGACCATTCAACTGGACAGCTGGAAAGATGTCTCCATGGGACGATTCTTGCACTGTTGTGAGTCTGAGTGTTTGAAAGGAATTCCTCCAGGGGAGAGTTTAGAGGTAAGAAAGTTGCAGACACTGATAAAGGTGTTGAGGACGTGCGGAAACAGTGGTTGAGTAGAGTCAGCTTGCTCACTGGACTCCTTTCAGACTTACACTTATTTAGCCACCGTTATGTAAGCACTGGCTATCGTTCCAACCAGGATTTGTAACAACTGAAATGCATGGGGGAGGGTCACTAGATCATTAACTGGTGTGTAGGGTCATTAGTTATATTATTCTTTTTTAAATTCTGTAAAATTACAGTAGCTAACATAGAAGTTAATTCCAGAAGGGGAAAAAAATGGGAGTGGGGGGAGGTCGGAAAATATACTTCCAGAGAACAGAAGTTAGCAGGATCTAGTAAGGCAAAAGGCTTTTTAACTATAGAGGCAACAGACATTTTAGACTTTTAAATTGCAGAGTTGGCAGGATGGCTCAGCGGGTAAGGCGCTTGCAGGGAAAGCCTGACAGCTTGAGTTCCATCCCTAAACCCACGTAGAAGTAGGGAGAACTGACTCCATGAAGTTCCTCTGAAACCTCTACGGGACAGCCGGAGCACGGAACTCCCCCTCCCCCATCGTATACACAAGCACACATTTAATAAATATGTTAAACATAATTATAATTATTTCGTGGCATAATACATTTTGAAAAGAAATGATTTTTGCAGCTTATGTTATTTAACTTGAGTTATAGAATGGTTTGCCATTTGGAACTTAAAATCTTTATGAAGTCAGATGTATTCATTTTTTTCATCATGTGCTTCTGTGCCTACATTGTCTTTATTCATTTGTTGAAACACAATGTAGAGTACACAAAGTAAGCGTGTATAATAATAGATATGTTAAACTTAAACATGCCAAACAATGCTATAGGTTGCTTTTTATTAGATCCATAATTATGAATATGTTATATACAAATAAGCATAGCAATGGGTTCTGTAGTTTTATTTTCTGGACATAAAATACAACAGTAAGGTGTGCCCTGGACAGACCCAGGGGACCACAGAAAGGTCTTTTACCTTGATAAGGAATGCCTCAGGGCAGTGGTGGCGCACACCTTTAATCCCAGCACTTAGGAGGCAGAGGCAGGTGGATTTCTGAGTTCGAGGCCAGCCTGGTCTACAGAGTGAGTTCCAGGTCAGCCAGGGCTATACGGAGAAACCCTGTCTTGAAAAAACAAACCAACAAAAAAAGGAATGCCTCAAGGCAGGCTCCTGACCTGTGAGCCAGCTGACTTGTAACCTCCTTGAACTAGGACACTGAATTGGCTTTTGCTAGCTCCCCAGGCCTCTTCTTTTGCTAACATGGCCAACCCTGTCAGTTATAGCTGCAGCACAGACGTCCCTTGAGATGCCTCAGACTAAAACTGGGAGGGCTTTGTTAGCATGTTCTCCCTCCCCAAGTGGCCTCTTGGGATTCCTGGACAATGAGTCATTTGTGGCCGGCTAACTCCTGCAGCCCACTGCTGGGCCTTTCATAACCTGGAGGGCCCTTTCTTGTGCAGCCTACGTATTTCTTTGCTAGGAGAAAAGTGAGAAGAAAGGAATGTAACCCAGCTGAGGTGCCAGGGGCTCCTCCTTCTCAACAGCAGTTTTTGAAAGTATTTGGAAACACTGGCTGTGCTTTACTCAGGTGTTCTGAAGCCTACATTTTAAAAGCACATTTTGATATTGGAATTGCATGCAATTTTACATTGTTTATACATATATATTGAAATGAACCTCATGTTTATTTACTAGTAAATTCTGAAAACATTCTTCTTTGTGACTATATTAAAATCCAGATACCTCCCATCACTTCAAAAACTGTTCTCTCTTGTGCTTTAGTCAACTGAAAAGTCCTCCCCTAAAATAAGCCAAGGAGCAGCCCTTCTGACTTATTACCAGAACACAGGTTTACAGCCCCTAAACTTCATCTAGACAGAAACAGAATTGATTCGTCCTTCCTAAGTCTCATTCCTTTTGTTCAAAAATCTTTTTCTTCCTCCCTCCCTCCCCCTCCCTCCCTCCCTCCCTCCTTTCCTTCCTCTTTTTCCTACTGAGTAAGAATCAGCTACATAGTATTCAGTCACTCACCCTACCTTCTTCAATACAGAAGATCAAAACCAGGGCCTGACAGATCAGAAAAATTCAACTCAGATTTCTTGATTTGTTTCCTAGGGGCTTTGATAGGATGCACATGGGTGTATTCTGGAAAGGTGGGAGCTCAGATGGAGAGACTGTCTGTTTCCTTTCCAGAGTCTCTAAAGCCATTTAAGTGGTGAAAGAAATTTGGAACTGTTCTTTGCATATCATTCTTTCAGACAGTGATCAGACAGCCTGCTCAAGCTATCCTCAGATAACCCACTCAAGCTGTTCCTCAGATAACCCACTCAAGCTGTTCCTCAGATAACCCACTCAGGCTATCCCCAGATAACCCACTCAAGTTGTTCCTATATAGCCCATTCAAGCTACCCCCAGATAACCCTCTGTTCCCTGTACAACCCATTCAAGCTGTTCCCCAGGTAACCTACTAGAACTGTTCTTCAGCATAATATTTTGAACCATATCTGAAAGTGAAGAAGTGGGAAAAATAAAGATAGGTCACAGATATCATTCAAAATCCATGAAGAATGAGTCCCATGACCTTGGAAGATGGCCCTGGAATTTCAGTCACGTTGACCTCCAACACAGACTGTTTGAACATTAATTATGCCCTTGTAATAGCTTACCCTCAAGGCCAGAAAATCTCACCATGTCTGTAGGTCAGGAATCCAGAACAGGCTTGCTGGGTTGTGTGACACTTAGGGCTTTCCATGTGGTACAGTCCAAGTGCTGAGATAGGATTGCCCAGCTGGGTGGCTCCTTGAGGTGGTGGTGGTGAGTCCTTCTGCAAGTGTCCTGTTTGAAGTACCAGGAACGGCAGGGCAAGGCCAAGCCCTCAACTACCCATCCAAAATGCTGGCTCTAAAGGCCCCTCTTTCAGTGGATGGCCCAACACACACATCTTGCTCATACATGTTCAGTTTGTTTCTGTAGTGGAAAGAAACATCAGAATGATTACCCCTGCAGTCTCACTCACTCATTGCAGCTTACAGGCTGCGAGCACACAAGCAGGGTGGGGCCGAGGTCTCAGTGCCTGCCCGGTACCCCCTTTCATATGTATCTTTTGTAATGGCTTTCTTAATGAATTGATACGTGTAAGTAAATCTCTTCCTGAGTCTTGTGACGCATTTTCAATTCTATATGAAACCTGAGGAAGAAGATGTGGGAAACCTGATATATAGCCATTGTTCAAAAATGTAGATGAGGGTGGCTGGAAACTCGGCTCAGCACTTGCTGCTTCTGCAGAGGATCTGGCTCGATTCCTAGTGCCCACAGAGTGATTCACAGCCCTCTGTAACTCTAGCTCCTAGGAGGTCTGACACCCTCTTCTGACTTCCTTTGGCACCCGACATGCACATGGTACATACATGATACATGAAATCGACACACTTATGTCCATAAAGTAAATCTATTCTTTTCTCTTTTTAAAATTTATTTCTTTCCTTTTCAACTTAGGATTCACAAAGGGTGTCTGAAATGAAGATGGTCTTGTGGGACTAGGCCCATAGTCAGGCAGACCTTTTCTCCAAGTAGAGTCAAAATTCAATTGGCATTTAGATAGTATCTGAAGAGTTGGAGAACTGCATATTGTGAATGGAACCCCCCATATTAATTAGTATCAGAAGTTGTTTTCCTCTTTTGTATTACTTTGAGAAAACGAGACCAATTAAATACATACGTCACACACATACACAAAGAGACTGATAAGAAATTGCTCATGTGACTAGAGAAGCAAAGAGTTATGCCATCTGCCAGGTGTATGCAGGAGACCCAGAGGCTAGTGGAAGAGCACAAAGGAGAATTATGGGTAGATCTTAATTCCAGTCTGAAGGCCTGGACCTGAAGCATGATGGGAGGAAGACTGTAGGGCAGAAATGGACCAGGTCCTCCTGGCCTTTTGTTCTATTCAAGCCCTTAGCAAAGGGAGGTTAGGCCTACCAGAGAGGAGTCTGCTTTACAGAGTTTACCAATCCATTGCTGTCTACCTCAGAAATGCCCTCATAGACACAAAGAGAGGCAACATCTAACCTGGGTACCCTGGAGCCCAGCTATGCTGACACACAAACCTTCCTATTACCATGAGGAGCTTTCCCTGACTGACTCCCTCACTACCCAGTAGCATATTTAACCTGTCAGGCTGAGTGTTAGCTAGACGGATTCTGAGTTCCTTTCCTGCCACCCCTGTGCTCTCAGTGTCAATGGCAAGGCATAAAATAAATTTATGAATGAATGAAGAGTGAGTGAAAGATGCTACTGTTAGCAAAACTGGAGTCTGAAATGAGGCAGGGCATGTGGGGCAATGGTGTGTGGTAGCCAATAGCTAAGCTCAGAGCTGTAGAACTGTGAATGGATTTACAGAGATGTATTTTCATTTTCGAGTGGGATGGGTAGGGATTGAATCATCAACATGAGGGTCGGGTGTGGTGGCAACAGTTTTTCAAGGAGAAAGAGGCATGAAGAATTGTAATCATCCTGTTATTTCAGGAATTGAACAAGGCAGCTCCCATAACTCTAGCCAGCACCCCAAACAAGGAAAAATCAAATCACCCGCCAAGGTCGTATGCTAATACGCTCATAAGACACAATTTTAATTGAATCAGGAATAGGCCTTCTCCAGAATTCAGACTCTGTCTGAGAATACATCTATTCGTCTAGGAAAATTCTCTCCAGGTTTATTTTGAACTCATTTTGATATCTCTTAATAATTCTGAATACTAGGACTTTGTGGTAAGCCGTAGCATTTGTTGAAAAACAATAAGCCCAAAGCCCATTTTACAGTGCATTCATGCACTGATGAACTCCTGTGATTTAAATATGAAATGTCTCCCATAGGCTTCTGTGTTTAATACTTCTCAGCTGGTGGTGTCATTTTTGGGAGATTACTGAAACTTGAGGGGGTGGGGCCTCACTGGGTATAACCTTGAAGATTACAGCTGGTCTACTTCCCCACTCTGCCCTGTCCATCATGAGGTGAAGAAGTTCAGGAGTGTGGGCCAAGCAACCACAGAGCAGACCCCTTAAAGCTCTGAGCCAAGAGAAGTTGTCCTTTGGTGAAGTCACTTCTGTCAGATAGTCAGTCACAGCCTCACTAGTGTGACCTCCATAAATGCCAGGACTGTGGGAGGGGCTCAAAGCTCAGCAACAAATAAGGCTCAGGATATCTATCCTTGCCTAAGTATATTTTGGAGACCCTCTTACACATTTTTTTTGGGGGGGGGTTTGAGACAGGGTTTCTCTGTATAGCCCTGGCTGTCCTGGAACTCACTCTGTAGACCAGGCTGGCCTCGAACTCAGAAATCCGCCTGCCTCTGCCTCCCAAGTGCTGGGATTAAAGGTGTGCGCCACCACTGCCCAGCCCTCTTACACATTTTTACTGCTTATTTATTTGTTTGTTTGTTTGTTGTTTATTGCAGCACTATGAATCAAATCTAGGGTTGTGTGCACACTAGGAAAGCACTGTACCACAGAGCTATGTTCCAGTTTCTAACTTTACCTTTGATTTTTTTTTTTTTTTTAACTTTTGATTGAATCCCACTAAACTCCCAGGGCTGGCTTTGAACTCCCCCTGTAGACCAGACTGACTTTGAATTTTTCTTTTCCCTGCCTTAAATTCCTAAGCAGCTATGTCAATAGGCCTACACCCTTAGGACTGGGTAGCCTTTTAAAAACCAAAACATCCAAAACATTCTGAAAGAGTCCTATGGTAATTATTTATCTAAGATTCACAGTCCAGTCTCCTGTTGGGAAGTTGACTAGCCTTTTTTTTTTTTTTTTTTTTGATAAATACAAATGTTTTGAATAAAAATAGTGGAAGGGCATCTAATGTTATGAATCTCCAGAGTCTAGGCTTTTTAGTTCTTGGACAACAAATCCACAGGCTGTTAGCATGGTGGCTCCAGACAACATTCGGAAGATGTCATCTGATGAATCACTCCAAGATTGATATGTTGAAAACACAGCTTCCAAGGTCATAGGATGGCCTTTAAGAAGCATTAAATTAGGGACATTTCACTTTGTGGTTGAGATTAATGCCCCGATAAAGGAAGCTCCAGAGGGCCAGTGAGCATCTTGTGCCATGTGATGATGCTTTCATGAGATGAGGTTCTCTGAGGAAGCAGACCCTCACCTGACCCTGAAATGTACAGAACCTTGATCTTGAATTTTCCAGCTTCTAGACAGCTGAGAAATAAAATTCTGTTGTTTGTAAGAAACCATGTTCTAGCATCTCATGCGTTCTTTCACAGTGTGCCCTCTCCTCAGCGTTTGAGTACGTGCTATATTTAGAACATTAAGGTAAGCCATGGGCTGGAGAGATGGCTCAGTGGTACAGAGCACTGACTGCTCTTCTAGAGGTCCTGAGTTCGATTCCCAGCAACCACATGGTGGCTCACAACCATCTGTAATGGGATCTGATGCACTCTTCTGGTGTGTGTCTTAAGACAGCTACAGTGTACTCATATAAATAAAAATAAGAATAAATAATATTAAAAATACAGTAAAAAAAAAAAAAAAAGGTAAGCCATTTTATGCACGTCTTCCTAGGTGCTCAGCACACTCTTGCATTAAGCCAGGCTTTCCTCTAGTTGAAAAATCTTCTGAAAAGCCTCCTTTGGGAAAGAGTGTTTCTCTGCCCTCTGGTCCATGAGCTCTGACTTTCTACATAGACCTCAGACTGGTACCGAAAGTCAGCTTGCTCCTCCAGAATGAGGGCTGGGGTTCAGGTGAACAAGCTAATTGTAATAGGATGTAAAAGAAACATTTGCTGGGGAAGACACGGATCTGGGTCTAATAAATTATGTTAGTACTTGTAACATAATCTGCAGGGCGGATCACTATTCACTGCCAGCCGTAAGGCATAGTTTTCTACAAGCATTGTTAAACAGGTTTCTGCGGTCCTAACTCCAGAGAAAGGAGGAAACTGAGTTGAGTAGATGTGGGTGAGAAAGAAAATGCTTAGGTCAAACATGGAAGGAGATGCTATTAGAAAGAAAATAGTATGAGCGATCGAGAGATACGTGTGTCTTGTAGGAATGCGGGGGATGAGCAGGGAAATGGGTGCATCGAAGTCAAAACAGAACTTGAAGGGTCAAGTGGGAGGATTCCTTAGAGTAGGAAACGAAACAAAACAAAAGCCAAAGTAGTCTAGGAAAAACAATTCCCCTGCAGAGGTGTTGGAATGTCTGAGGCTATGCGAGCGACTAGGTTCCCAGAGAAGGGATTCCACAGAGCGCACGAGCAGGAAAAGCAACAGGGGCAAGAGTACACTCTGGGAAAGGTGGCAGGCTTCCCCTCCTCGGCGGCGGTTTCTCTACTTTTCCAGAAAACCATCCATCTACCTTGTCAGAGCCCACTTAGCACGTGGCACGCCCCTTCCTGCTCAAACACCGGATCCTGACGCTGCCTTTTAGAACATTCTCGATCCTTTTGCAGCGTCAGTAGGCCTCGCGGGGACCTCCAGCTTAGTCACCTTGCACCTGGGGTCTTTCAAGTTACATGCTGGGTTTAGAAATGAGGCTTTGACACAGCCAGGTAACTCTACGTAAAAGGGCTGCCCCGTCTGCTACACGGACATCCAGAAGCAGCCACTAGCACGAAACACTTGGAAAGCAATCTGGAAAAGATCCTCACTACCCCATGCTTAGAGTGCGGGGCAAGACGCTGTAGGCTGCGGATGTGACAGTCCCTAGCTCCCCGGGCCCACCCAGACCCCTGGGCCTGCAGCGCCGCCAGCACAGCGGAGAGTGGGCGTGTAACAGCCGCGCCCCACGCAAGCGCAGGAGCTTGGAGATTTGGACGTGGCAGGGCGTGGCCTGGTGGGGGGCGTGGCCGGGGCTGGAACTTAAGTTAGGGATGTGGTCATGGTAGGGGCGTGGCCTGTCTGAGGACCTAGTCCCGCAGGGGCGGTACAGTAGTCAGGGGTGTGGCGGCTGCCTGGGACAAGGCGGGGCTTATAGTACAGCGTCGCTGGGGCCGGGCCCTGGTGGGTGTGTGGTCTTGGCAGGGGCGTGGCTTGGCGGGGCCAGGTCGGGCAAGGCTGGGCTGGCCGGGGCGTTTCCGTTTCACGGAGTTGCGGAGAGTACTGTCCTGTCCCTCGGCGTGTGCGTCAGTCCTGCTCTCATCCGCAGCCTACGCTCTACCGTCTGGTAAGTGACCGTAAGAGTCCCGGGAGCGACTCCTCCACCAAGGGCGCAGGGCCCTTTTTGGGGGCGGGGGACCAGAGCTCCAGTGACCGTCTCTCTCCTTTCCCCTCTCCCTGCAGCTCCAGTCCACTCCCGACCTACAGCATCATGGTAAGCCGCGTGACCGCGACTACGATCGGGACACTCTCCGAAGGCAGCAGAGCTAGGGGAGATGAAGCTGCCTTCAGAGTATCTTGGTCTCCGCTTTTCTCTTCTGTGTCCTCTCTGAGACCTCTTGGGTGTCCCCCTCCGAGTGTGCTCTCCTGTTTCCTCCCTCGCCCGGGACTGTCTGGAACCAGCCGGTGTTTCTCCCCGGTGCCTGTGAATCGGGCCGCCCCAAATCCAGAGTTGCCAAAATTAGATCCGGAGCAAGAACAGTTCTCTTGGTCATGTGAGGAGAACGCCCTTTTGGCTTCCCTTATTTTTTTATTTTTCACGCAGTTTCCTGTGTTTGAATACTGGGAGTGCTGCGTGGGCGATTTCCATGGTGCTTCAGGGGAGCTTTTTCCAGCGCAAGGCGCAATTTATTTAAAAGGAACCGACTGTGCTTTTTCTTTCCTTTTTTCTGCTAAAGGCACTGAACCAAAAAGCTGGGTTTTCCAAAGTAATGAACTCGCAAAATGAGTTCTGAATTGAATTTGCCTTGGGACTCTTTCAGAAGTTGATTACCTAATAGGTTTTTGTTGTCGTTATTGTTTTAAAAGATCTCCTAATATTTGTCAAGAGTAGCAAAGAAAAGTTAGGTTTTGATTTGCTTTGTTTTCTAAGACAGGGTTCCTCTGTGTTGCCTTGGCTGTCCTTGAACTCACAGACTGCCTCTGCTGAGTGCTGGAACTAAAGACCTTTGCCACCACCGCCCAGCTTATGTAGTAATTTTTCAAAATTGGTCCTGTGAATAAGTTATCATACCTAAAATATTCTGCCCTGAGGCAGGGTAGTTATACCTGGAATCCCATGTCTTGGGAGGTAAAGGCAGGAGGATTATAGTTAAGGGTCATCTTTGGTCATCAAGGGCCTTGGTTTTAACAGACTGTCTCAACAAACAAAACAACAAAGCTTTTCACCCCGAACAAAACTAATTTCACACATCTTGCCAATCTAACTGGCCAGTTCAGAGTCCAGAGACTCTTTTAAATAAGTGTTTCAGCCTACTCTGGGCACCTGAGAAATCAATCTCCCTCTCCCTCTCCCTCTCCCTCTCCCTCTCCCTCTCCCTCTCC
>JADRCH010000012.1:265865-296972 GCA_019843965.1 Rhynchomys soricoides
CCCTCTCCCTCTCCCTCTCCCTCTCCCTCTCCCTCTCCCTCTCCCTCCCTCTCTACCTGCCTTCCTCTTTCCCTCTTCCTCTCCTCCCCACCCCCCTTCCCTCCCTCTTTCCCATTCTCACCAGTTCACTAGTCAGGTTGCTTTAATACCTTTGGATAAGATTTCATGGCTCTTCCCAAAAGTCAGTGGAGGGATTAAGATGATTTGGTAATGCCAGTGTACAGTGTTGCCATTCTTCTGCGTTAGCACATGAGTAGTTACATATTACCTCAAGAGGACCTTGGATTTAGTTTCTTCAGCAATAAAGTGCCTTTTTGGGGGTGGGGGTGGGGGGTGGGATTAGCGTTATTCCTCTGAGGAGTTTATCTTCATATGTTGGCGTGGTGATAGACATGGTGATTAGCAAGCCTTACAGAACAATGCCCTCCACCCTTGCCCATTTGGCTTCCTCTTAAATATCTTGTAAAGTTCCCAGGAGTGTGAACAGTGATTTAGTTTTGATGAGGTCCTGATGTGCAGCCCAGGCTGGTTTGGAAGGATGGGCTTCTTCTTTCTCTGAGATCCCCTTGCCTCAGCCTCCTAAGTGCAGAGATGACAAACCTGTGCCACCGAAGCCAGCTTGCAGTTTCTCAATCAGTTATTTTTCTTTATATTCAATCTTTATCCGAGATAGTATTGGAAACACCAGCATACTGATCTTTTCTGCAGCTTTGTCAGTAATCTTTGGAGAGCGCAAAAGTAAATCATTTTGTTTAAATATCTCAGATTACGATAGTGTTTTGTATCTTGCATTTGGTGATGCAGAATGTGGATCCACATTTTATAAGGGCTCCCTCCCTCTCCTTAATGGTTTTGGGGACCAGGTCTCAAAGAGCTCAGCCTGGCCTTGAACTCAATATGTAGCTGAGGATGATTTTGAACTTTGATCCTCTTGCCTTGACTTCCCAAGTGCTAGGATTACAGGTGTGCACCCCCAAGCCTGGCTATAACTGCATTTTGCTGTCTAAAGCCTCCTTTGGATTCTGGTGTCATCCAGGAAACTGGAGCTTTATGTTAGGTTTCATGGAGTTTCTTTTGTCGGAAGGATTTTTGTTGACCCAAGGGGATAGGAACCAGAGACTTGCATTCCATGACATCTGGAGATTAATGGTATCAGATTTCTATCTCAGAAGTGTGTGCTTCAGTAATTAAAGATGCATTGCTTAAATATCAATGTCTCTTGTGTATTGAAATAGTCTCCAACTACAGCAATTTTTCATGCTTATGAACTTTGATTATGTGTATACTAATAACTTACTTTTTCTCGTGTTGGGACTGCACCATTTATACAAGTGCAAAAATACAGAGGCAGGTGTTTAGGCAGAACATGAGTAGGACCATCTTGCTAAGAATTTAACTAGAAAGAATTGGCTGAGCCAGGTGGTGGCACACTCCTTTATCCCAGCACTCAGGATGCAGAGGCAGGTGGATTTCTGTGAATTTGAGGCCAGCCTGGTCTACAGAGCAAGTTCCAGGACAGCCAGGGCTACACCACAGAGAAACTCTATCTTGAAAAACCAAAAGACCTAGGTCAGTCCCATGCACGCTTTATGCTTTCTGGGTGGTTCAATTTCTGTGCATGCGAATGGGCCCAGGTTAGCTGATTCTGTGGGGTTTCTTGTAGTGTCCATGACCTCTCTTGTACCAACAATCTTTCCTCGCCTTCTGCAGGGTCCCTCAAGTTCCACCTAATATCTGTGGTCTCTGCATCTGTTTCTGTCAGTTACTAGGTGAAGCCTCTCAGAGGACAGCCATGCTAGCTCCTATCTGCACGTATAGCAGAATATCATTAGTAGTGTCAGGGGTGGGCTCCCTCTCATGGCATGGGTTTTAAGCTGGGCCAGTTACTGGTTGTCCGTTCTCTCAGATTTTCTACTCTGTCTTTACCCCTGCACACCTTGTAGGCAGGGCAGAGTGTATGTTGAAGGTTTTGTGGCTGGCTGGGTGTCCCAATTCCTCCTGATTATAGGAGGTGGCTGGTTCAGGCTCCATATTCCCCATTGCTATGAGTCTTAGCTAGGGTCACCCTCGTGGATTCCTGGGAGTTTCCATTGTCCTAGGTTTCTAGCTTGTCTCAGAGACATCCCCTGACCTCATCCCATCTTCACATATTTTACAGCTCTGTAGTTTGGTCTTCATGTGGGACTCCTAACAGTAGGAGCAGGGTTTGTCTCTGACTCTTATAGCCTGCTTTTGGGGACCCTTTTCCCTATCTGGGCTGCCTAGTCTAGCCTTAATAGGAGAAGGTGTACCTAGTCTTATTGCAATTTGATATGCTGAGGCTGGTTGGTAACCATGAGAGGCCTGCAGGGGGAGGAAGAGGGAAGGGAAACTGTTTGGGGAATGATAAGTAAATAAAAAGAAAAGAAAAATAGCCAACAAAAGCATATATATGACAATATATGTGTTTTTCAGTTACATATTTTGCTTTTTAATAATTGAATTTCTTTGTGACGACTTCACGAATGCATACGATACACTCTGATTATTCTTGATACACTCTGATTATTCTTACTCTTTTTTTATATCTCCCTCCACCCCTGCCTCCTGGCTGCAGGTCCCTTCCCCACATTCATGTCTTTTTTTGTCTTGTTTTGTGACCCAGCGAGTTAAACTCAGGCTGTCTGTGTAGTCATGATTGTAACAACTCATTGCAGCCTGGTTGGCTCACCAGTGTATTTTCTTTTTCAATACAATTTTCCCTCAATCCTGTCCGAGTAGGGAATAACACTGTGGCAAAGGATCATACTGAGAGCCATGTGATTTCATATTACCATGTTCGCCAAATACACAGAGCAGTAAGAATCCATAGATTAACGCTGTGAGATTCCCTCCTTCTTCAGTTTTGATCCTGGTCCCTTAGCATCAACAGAGTGGCTGTTTGGTAAATATTAATTGATAGCTTTCTCAGTCATTGTCAAAGAAAATACAGCAGTTAATTTTATTTTCTATGATATCTAAGAAAAGTGTAAATCACAATTTAAACTTTTACATACCTATAAATGGCTAGTGGGCAGTAGCTGTTTTTAAATGTATGCTTGAAAATATTAATTTGAATGAGTTATATGACTGTCAGCCATAATGCCCCTGCTATTTTAACATAACAATGCTGCTATGTGAGTGACAAATCACTATGATTATTGGATTAGTACATTTTCTTTTATAGTAAATTTGAATGCAAACTAATTCAACCTACTTATTAAAGATCACCTCTCTTACTTTGGTCACTCTGGCAGTGCTACCTACAGTTCCATCCTGCCAAATTCTTAGCCATGTCCTCAGCATTTGCATTTGTTCCCACTGTGGCTACTAACAATGGCTCCCCTCCTTTATCCTACACAAATAATGCCAGCAAAGCCACCTCAAGTAAGAGTAATACCTATTTCCAAAATATATCACAAGAGCTGGGCAGTGGTGGTGCACACCTTTAATCCCAGCAGATTTCTGAGTTCGAGGCCAGCCTGGTCTACGGAGTGAGTTCCAGGACAGCCAGGGCTATACAGAGAAACCCTGTCTCGAAAAACCACATATATATATATAAAATGCATGTATCACAAGCACTAGATCCACCTGCTTCTGCCTCCCAAGTGCTGGGTTGAAAGGCATACACCACCACCTAACTGTCCTCAGACACACCAGAAGAGGGCATCAGATCCCATTACAGATGGTTGTAAGCTACCGTGTGGTTGCTGGGAATTGAACTCAGGACCTCTGGAAGATCATTCAGTGCTCTTAACTGCTGAGCCATCTCTCCAGCCCGGTTTTGCTGTTCTTAAACAATTAATATATTCACTACAGTAGGAATGTCATGAAGACAAAAATTGGGCTGTATGAATGTTCATTAGAAACTTCAAGAGTACCAGTTACCTCTGTGATATGTATTTAAACTGTTTCAGAGTTGGTTAGAAAATGTGGGGGTTGGTTTAGAACTGTGGGCTCATAACAGTAATTTACCAAGGTCCTTTGCAGAGCTGGCAGGGACAGAGTAAACAAGTACATTTCCTCTGAGTTCATTACAGAGGAATCTCTGGATATTGACTTCCATCTCAGGATCGTTCCAAGTCAGGTTCGTTATCTCTGTTGCTCATCGTGGGATCCCGGGTCAAGGTTGCCTGTTACCCATGGCCTCTGCTGCCCTGACTCAGTGTGATGCAGATCCTGATCCCTTTGACTCTGGCTTCAGTTGGATTCTGAGAAAGCAACTTGGCTGCTTTGCAAGCCATGGAACCCTTCGCTGGCATCAGCAAGGCCTGGTTTCCTTATCTCTCCCCAAGCTCCTTGGAAGACCTCTTCTGGGGCTTAAGTGACCTAGAGATGTGCAGATTGTGACTTTCCTCTTATAATGACTTCAAAGTTCAAAACAGAAAATATATTTCTAATCGTAGATCTGTTTCTGAAACACACTTTAGTTGCATAACTGCCTACTATCCGACAATTGCACCAATGTTTTGGTTGAATTAGTGTTCCTAAGGTCTTTGCTTTAAATGTTTTGGATCCAACCTTTCCTTCTGTTAGTAGCACACACAGCATGCAGACATGCAAGCCATTGGTTGGAAGGAATGCATACTGCAGTTGGCTTCATGTCTTGGAATGCTTGTGTCCGGTTGTCTTTACTTCGCATTTGTGTGTGGGTGCTGACCGATTGGATATTAGCTTTCCTGCTCCGTCCTGGGTCTTGTGAGGCTGGGTAGCATAGTGGGGGCTGTGACCAAGAGTTGTTGCTAGAACGGATGCATTGCTAAATCCTTCTAACGCTTTACCTAGTGCTTGTGATATATTTTGGAAATAGGTATTACTCTTACTTGAGGTGGCTTTGCTGGCACTATTTGTGTAGGATAAAGGAGGGGAGCCATTGTTAGTAGCCACAGTGGGAACAAATGCAAATGCTGAGGACATGGCTAAGAATTTGGCAGGATGGAACTGTAGGTAGCACTGCCAGAGTGACCAAAGTAAGGGAGGTGAAAGATGCCCTGTCTGAGAAAGGGATACCAGGTTAAGCAGAGCCAGACCCAAGCAATAGGAATTGTTTTCTAGGCGGTGGAGAGCCCTTCTTGGGCCATTGAAGGTGAGCATGCCTGGACCAGATTTGTGTTGAAGGCAGAGTATTCTGGCGCTAGCATGGTGGCTGGGGGTTGGAGAAGAGGGATATCCTTGTTGGCGTTGGAAAGGAAGCTAGGTCACTTGGGAACTTGTTTCAACAATCCCAGGGAGTGACCCACCACCTCGGAACTAAACGAGGCAGTGGCAAGGACTTTATTTTTATTATTGTTTTAGACAGGATCTTACTCAGGCACAGCCTTTCTGTGGGCTCACAACAATCCTCCTGTATCAGCCTCCAGAGTCCTAAGAATACAGGCATTAGTCACCATGCAGGGCACAGTTGGGCCTAGATAGGAGGGACCTGTGGGAGAAGGGAACCACTTTGATATGTGACTGAGGAGTGCTGACAAGTGGCTAGGTGCAGGCCAGGATGACTGGCTTGCTGAGTTTAGATTTGGACAGAGAAGACCGACTGGATTTATTGAATTTGAGTTCCGATCGAATATTAAGGTTTTTAGTACCCACATTAGGCAGGTAGTTCACAACTGCCTGTAACTCCAGTTCCAGGGCATCAAATGTCTAACTGTGGTCTCTGGTTTTCATACTCTGGTACACATAGGCTCACATAGGTTCTCATGCATACTCATAAATTAAAAATAAAAGCTATACCGGGGCCCGGAGAGATGGTTAAGGGTACTTGCTCTTGCTGAGGGTCCAGGTTTACTTCCCAGCACCCACGACTGCTTATAACCATCTGTAGGTAGCTCTAGTTCTAAGGGATCTGATGCCCTGTTCTGGCATCTGTGGGCACTAGGCACTCGTGTGGTACACATGCATACACATGGTCAAACACTCCTATACAGAATTTTTGAAAAGTGTTTAGGCCTGCACTTTCCACTGAACAGCGGTGTACTCTCACTCCCCAGTCCTCCCCCCTCTCCGATGATTCTTAACTATTTATCTTTAACTAAACATCGATTGAAACTTTTCTACCTTAGCAAAGTTTAAGTCATAGTCATTAGATTTGTGCTTCTGAAATATACAAGGACATACAGCTTCGAATCTGTTGGCTCTTCTGTAAACCTGGCTGTTTTCTGATCATCTTGCAAATGGATTGGTTGGGCTGTTGCTGCTTTCCAAGTGGTGTTCACAGAGTGCCCCTCAGGACAGTTAGGTGAAACAGCAGGCTCTCCCCTCCCTACCTCAAGAGCCCATGGGGGCCGAAGCTCTTGCATACATCAGCAGCAGAGACACTGCCCTTACTGCCAGCAGCTTCTAAGAGTGCACCGTGTTTCTTTCACTTACTGATGTTTGCCAATGGAAGACATTCTGCACTGGCAGGGAAGGTTAAAATCAAAACATACAATAGCAAAAAACAAAACAAAACCTTTGGTGGCTTGTTTGTTTGTTTTGTTTTTTAAAAGCCTGGTACTGGGAACAGAATTCAGGACCTCACATACACTAGGCAAGTGCCCTGCTACTGAGCTGTATCAGCGGCCTTTTTCTTTGTTGTTTTTTGAGACATCGTCTCACCAAGTGGCCTGAGCTATCCTTGAAGTCACTCTGCTGCCTTGAACGTTTACTTCTCCTTTCTCAGACTCCTGAGTAGCTGGGATTATAGACATTCCCCCAAAGTCCAACTAACAAAATTTTAAGTCATTGTTTTAGGATTTCTATTGGTATGATAAAACACCATGGCCCCAAAGCAAGCAGAGGGGAAACAGCTTATACTTGCATATCGATGCTCATTCTTGAAGGAGGTTAGGACAGGAACATAAACAGGCCATCATCCTGGAGACAGAGGCCATTGACGGATGCTGCTTACTGGCTTGCTTTGATGGCTTGATTTGCCTGCTTTCTTATAGAACTCTGGACACCAGCCCAGGGATGGCCCCACCCTTGATCACTAATTGAGAAAATGCCTGGTAGCTGGATCATGGAGGCATTTTCTCGACAGAGGAGGCTCTGTCCTTTCTGAGGACTCTAGCTTGGACTGGGTCAGAGGATTGAGGTCAGGGCCAAGATCATGTGTCTGACCTAGATGTATTGTAACCCTGGATCCTTTTCCTTGCATTTTGTACTGCACAGTTGTGTCAGGCTCAATTTGCCATCTGCTCTTGACCATCCAGTTTCTTTTCCTTTTCTTCCTTCCTTCCTTTCCTTCTTTCTTTTTTGTTGTTGTTGTTGTTTTGTTTTCAGGATGGGGTTTCTCTGTGTAGCCCTGGCTGTCCTAGAACTAACTCACTCTGTAGACCAGGCTGGCCTTGGACTCACAGAGATCTACCTGCCTTTGCCTTATCTTACTTCAGTGATAAGGATGTCCTGTTTGTCATCAGTAGGCTGCCTTATCACAGGAAATATTAGTGGGCCTTTAGTTTGTTCATCCAGTCAGACCTTCCTGTTTCACTGGGAGGGGGTGCAGAACTCTGTTTTCCTGTCTCCCCATCTTCCAGGCAACAAAATTATCACGATAAAGACTGGACAAGAGTTAAAAGGGGGATTCTATGTTGTGAGCAAGTGTTGTGTATGCAAGTATAATAAATTTTTCTTGTGGGGAATTGTGGATGAGAGATGAAGTTACTTGAGGCTCAGCTGAGGCTGTAGGAGGAACCAGAACCTGCTAAGCTGAGGCTGTAGGAGGGACCAGAACCTGCTCCAGATGAAGCTAATTTTGGTAGACTATGGGGATTTCTGGAAATGGTGGCCTCCCAGTGAGTCACTCAGAATCAGGTTGCATTTTGTGTGGGTAATCAGGGGCAGGCATCGCCCTAACTAGGGTTCCATCCACATGACTCACGTCTGATCTGTTAGTACTGCCACGTGGCCTTGCTAGCCCTGCTCGGAATAGAGCACAACCGTGTCTCAATCTCTAGAAAGTTGTTAAGTATGTGGCTGGAAGTTATTTTTTCTAGCTAGTAGCTGAAATCATTAAGGATCCATCCTGCCTTACATCTGTCAAGTCAGTTTCCTCCAGTCCCTAGGATCAGATGTATGTTTGAGACAGATGACTTCTACTTTTGTTCAATCTTGCCCGTGGTTAGCTCTGTCTGCAGTTTCTTTATGTCTTATAGATCAGATCAATAGTTCCTTTTTAAGTGCATTTACAAACTGTTGTTTGTGCGATGTGATTTCCCCGAAGTAAACCATCTCATGTTTTGCAGCATACATTGTCTACCACAAGGATACATCGGCCACACCCTCCTGTTCCCATCTCTAGGCAGCCCTTTGTTCTGTCCCCTCCTCTCCTCTCTTCTGTGTGCTGGATAGTTTTATGTCAACTTGCTTCAAGCTAAAGTAATCTGAGAGGAGGGAACCCCAGTTGAGAAAATGCCTCCATAAGATGGGTTGTAGGCAAGCCAGTGGGGCATTTTCTTAATTAGTGATGTATGGGGAAGTGCCCAGTGCCATTGTGCATGGTCTCATCTCTGGGCTGGTGGTCCTGGGTTCTTCTGTAAGTAAGCAAACTGAGCAAGCAGTGGCTATTGGAAGCAGTGGCTAGTAAGCAGCACCCCTCCATGGCTACTGCATCAGCTCCTGCTTCCAGGTTCCCACCCTGCTTGAGTTCCTGCCCTCACTGCCTTTGATGATGAACTGTTGTATGGAACTGTGAGTGAAATAAACCTTTTCCTTCCCAAGTTGCTTTGGTCATGGTGTTTCATCACAGCAGTAGTAACCCTAACTAGGACATTCTAGGAGCCTCTTTCTCCCTCTGTCTTCTTGCCTTGGGAAGCAGTTCAACACCTCATGATTAAGGAGCCACAGGCCCTTGGCTTGAGTTAAGTCTTAACTCCTACTTAGTTGCTAAACTGTTAAGCTGGTGTCATTTGTCAAGTCTCACAGGGCAACCACACAGCACCTGGGCCACTGTGCATGCAGGTAGCTGTTGTCGTTCTGATCCTGGGCCACTGTGCATGCAGGTAGCTGTTGTCGTTCTGATCCTGGGCCACTGTGCATGCAGGTAGCTGTTGTCGTTCTGATCCTTATTACCCTTCTTTCCTTCCTTCCATCCACTTCTTCCTGCCTTTTTAATGTGACGTGAGGTACTGGCTCCCTCCAATGGCATTGCTATCACCTGTATGACCTTGTCACTTACAGCCTGCCCCTTTCCCCAAGTGCCTGCTGTGGGCTGTCCAGTTCTCAATTCTAAACCAGCACCATCAGCTTCTCCCCTTCCTGCTGGTTCCCATGCCGGTTGCATCTGTTTAGCTCCTCCCTCCCTCTTCCCTTTGTGTGTTTCTGGCAGTCCTCTTGGTCATACTTTCATAGAGCCTGTTCCTTTGTCCCACCTCTGTCAGTCCGTGCTGAGCAACGCTGTTCCTGGCCCCATTGCCTGTAGCATTCTTTACTGGCCACAGGATCAGATCTTTACTATTTGTGTGGCATTTATAGACTTTTCCTGTGTTGATTTGTCTCTCCAACCTAATGCTTTTTTCGTTCTACTGGAGCACTTTGCCTGGAGTAATAGGTCATTTTAGTCTTGTGTGCTTATATATGCTGACAGGTGACATGCTGCACCCCCTGCAATTGTCTATTTTAATCATCTTGGCAACTTTTCAGCCAACTTTTAAGTCTTAGGGTACCTCCCTCCCCTAACTCAGTTTCTTCTCTTCCCACTTCTGCACTTTCTTCTCACCAGCTCTCAAGTGTATGTTCCTGTGTGTGTGTGTGTTCATATGTGCGGTCCTGATCAGTGTGTGCACCTGCCTGCTCTGCTGCACTCAGTTACTTTTGTGCCTGTCACTTCCCTGCTGTAGGAATCATGGGAATTTAGTAGAAGGACTTCGTATGCTAATAGGAATCAGGAAGGCTTATAAAGAAAAGAGTGTCTTTCAAGGTACTTGTCTGGCACACACATTACCAAACATTTTCAGAAATTGCTGAATCAAGATCACTAGATCTACAGGACCCGGACTCAGTATGAGGACCACAGGAACCAAGAGCTGAGTTTTCAGCTGAGTGCTTAAGGTGGGGCTTCACATTTTAATACAAGCTCTATGTGCTTCAAGATTGAATGGGGAGAGACTTAGCCAACAATAAAGCCTGTAGGCATGTGCTCTGTATAGCAGGAGGCTTCGGTTGGCAGGATCACAGTGAGGGAGCGGGGGAGCTGCCCTTTGATGACATTACTGCTAGTGGGTCTTGGTGTCTTCTCTCCTCAGCTGGTCTTGCCACTTTTCTGGAAGCGATTGCTTCCCCTTTCAGTGGGTCACAGATCTTATCAGATGGCAAATTTACTTAGAGACCAAGTACAGCTTTGAGCAAGGTCAGATTGGATTGTCAAGTGTACTGGCTGGTTTTGTGTCAACTTGACACAAGCTGGAGTTATCTCAGAGAAAGGATCTTCAGCTGAGAAAAATGCCTCCATGAGATCCAGGTGTAAGGCATTTTCTCAATTAGTGATCAAGGGGGGAGGGCACCTTGTGGGTGGCGCCATCCTTGGGCTGGTAGTCTTGGGTTCTATAAGAAAGCCAGCTGAGCAAGCCAAGAGAAGCAAGCCAGTGAGCAGCACCCCTCAGCCTCTGCATCAGCTCCTGCTTCCTGATTTGCTTGAGTTCCAGTCCTGACTTCCTTTGGTGATGAACAGCAACGTGGAAGTGTAAGCTGAATAAACCCTTTCCTCTCCAACTTTTTATCTTGGTCATGATGTTTTGTGCAGGAATAGAAACCCTGACTAAGACATCGAGTTACCAGCTTTTTATATTGGTCACAGTGTGAATAATACTGTCCTTCCTTTCTCAGGCTCTTAGAGGCACCGTGACTGACTTCCCTGGATTTGATGGCAGGGCTGATGCAGAAACTCTTCGGAAGGCCATGAAAGGCTTGGGTAACTTAAACCTTTTAATTCTAAAAGGCAAAATAAAGGGATGGGGACATGGGGGAGGCAGGGACCTATATATTCAGATAACAAAGTAATATCTTAAACCATCCTGAAGATTTATTCTCTAGAATTGGATTTGCAAGTATCATCAGCTCTGTGCTGTGGGGGTCATACAGTGTGAGGCAAACTGCTAGCTCAGTGGCCCAGCCCATCCAATGTCTGCTTCTGCTTAGGAAGCTCTTACAGACCACCCTCCCCACTGGTATTTTTCTAACCAGTTGCCAGCCTCTTGAGGGTTCTCCTGTGTAACTGACTTATCTACTCTCAGACTCCTATACCTGAGCCTTGAAGGGGGTTGCCTATGGCATCCCAGGTCCCGTTTTAACAGACTAATCTCACATTACTGTTTGATATCCCTGATCCACCAGGCCTGGGTGTCTGCTCTGCATGCAAGTTCTGTATTTTTATGTTCTTACTTTAAGCCTGTGCTCTCTATATGACTGCCTTTCAAGACACTGTTGGGTGTCTCCTTCCTCCAAACTCCTTTCTATTCTTGTTAGACAGGAGACCTTCCTTTGACCATGTAACATTTGGACCTTCCCTAAGGCGCTTGCTAGTCTGTTCTAACGTTTTCCATGCTAAATCATCTATAACTTGAAGCCAGAGACAATGGTTTTTCTTTTCTTAATCTCCTGTAATACCCAGCATGTTATGCTTTGTGAATAGCCATTATTGGGGTAACTATGTAACAATACATGAAAAGCAGGTGTGCCAAGGTTTTACAAATCTAGGAGTGTTTGTTCACTTACTTTAAGTCCAATTGAGAATAGAAGGTGTGTGTGTGTGTGTATTTACATGTTATATATATAATATATTACATATATAATACTTTGTAATATATATTGTATAAAGTATTGCATATATATGTTTTACATATATAGGTTCTATGTGTTTTATATATAGTTATATATGTTTTTTCATGTGTGTATTTTCAGATATATATGAAGTACAATAGTTTATAGATTCTTAACTTTACATTTCATTTTGTATAAGCTGTGCCATATGTTTTCATAGAGGGTGTTAAGAGCACAGAGTAAGTTCTGGGAGAATTAGAAAGATTGTTTAGAAAATGGGTGTGTGGGAGGCAAGCTTTCATTGTTAACCATCAATTTCAGGCACTGATGAGGACAGCATCATGACCCTGTTGACATCCAGAAGCAATGCTCAGCGACAGCAGATTGTTCAGGAGTTTAAGACTCTGTTTGGCAGGGTAAGATCATAGCTCATCCAAGGTGGGACTTAGTCTAGCTATGAGTTTTAAAAGAGTTTGAGAAATAAGACAGTCCCTCAGTATGTGTAGGAATGTTTTTAGGACCCTTCCTCTCTACCTTAAGGATACTATACTCATCAGATGTCCTCAAGAATAGTGCAGTGCTCTCATGCAACTTGCTCACCTCTCTGTGACCACTTTAAACCATCCCTGGACTATTGAACAGTGATGGCTAATAGAGTTCATGCACTGTACAAAAAAAAAAGTCATACCACGTCATTTCGAAGATAATGGAAAACTGAGCCTCACACAATTATTTTTTCTTGCTAGATGCTTTCGGGTGGTGCCAAGGTTTCAGTGGTCCCATGTTGGTAGCTGCTTTCATTAGCTATTGTTTAGGTGTATACCTGTATTGCAATTTAAATGATTTGATTTCTTACTTCATAGTAGCTTGAAATCTTACGAGAGCATATGTGACACACCATAATGTGGTCTTGTTATTCTGACAGTTTACATTTATTATTTTACTGAGAAACAAATACAGTGCAAAACCAGAAAGTGTCCTCTAGTGTTGCTGGGGACAGACCTCAGGACCAGGTGCTCTCCTTGGAGTGCAGTGCTACCTACTAGGAGAAGATGTCTAAGCCCAATCCTGCTGGGGGGAACGCTGTTCCTTTTCATAAATGATAGCACACGTTCCCACATTAAAGGTGCCTCTTAGCCAGTCAGAAGCAGAACAATGATCGTCAACTGTATATTAGAGTGTTAATATATATTAGAGTTGGATAATAGAAGAGATTGTTTAGATATTATAGAATAAATCTTGCTCTTAAAATATATTTGTGAGTTTTGAGAAAAATTTTCTCTTTTTTGTCTTTTTTTTTTTTTTTTTTTTTCCATTCTGGTAGTGAGGGTTTGACCCAAACCTTGTAAACTGTAACACAGTGCTCTGCCATTGTTTTTGCATTTGGAGGAGCTACTTCTGCAGGGCAATGGTGGTGCACACCTTTAATCCTAGCACTAGGGAGGCAGAGGCAGGCGGATGTCTGAGTTCGAGGCCAGCCTGGTCTACAGAGTGAGTTCCAGGACAGCCAGGTCTACACAGAGAAACCCTGTCTCGAGAAAAAAAAAAAAGAGAGATACTTCTGCAAGGGTGCTGGAAAAACGTGTGCTGAATAGATGCTCAGCCACAGAGCAACGTTTCTAGTTAAGCTTTTTGGGTGTGTGGGTGGATGGGTGGGGCTTGGGATTTTAAGGTAGAATCTTACTGTATAAAGCTGAGCGTAGCATTGCAGGCCTGTAATTTTAGATATTTCAGAGGTTGAGATGAGAGCATATGTGCAAATCTTACCTGGAGCCAGGTGTGGTGGCCCATGCTTTTAATCCTAATATTCAGGAGGCAGAGGCGTGTGGGTCTCTGCGAGTTTGAATCCAGCTTGATTTACATAGTGAGTTCCAGGACAGCCAGAGGTACATAATACAGAGACCCCTTCTCAAAAATAAATAAATAAATTAAGGAAGAGGAGGAGGAGGAAGAGGAAGAAGAGGAGGAGGAAGAAGAGGAAGAGGAGGAGGAAGAGGAGGAGGAAGAAGAGGAAGAAGAAGAGGAGGAGGAAGAGGAAGAAGAGGAGGAAGAGGAGGAGGAGAAATAGAAATAATAAATCCTACCTGGGATACAGAGTGAGTTTAAGATTAGTCTGGACAGCTGCCACAACATTTATAAAGGGCTGAGAATGTAGGTGTTTTCCTGGCATGAGGAGGCCCTGGGTTTTATCCTGTTACATGTTACTAGGCTGACTCCTGCCTCAGCCTTTCATATACTGGAATTATGGGCATATGCTACCACACCTAATAGCCCGCCTTGTAAAGGTATCCCATTTAATTCTGAAGCGTGAGGTTAATGAAAACATCTTTAAACACCTTGGTAGATAAAAACTAGTGTTTGAGGTTTAGGGCAGATGTTGAAGATATGTTCCTTAGGGCTTTGTTCAGCACAAATATCTTCTCTAATATTCAGAGAAGCAACATATAGAATTGCCTAGCGCCAAAGGTTTTCATTTCTGTTTGGGAAGACTGTGGTCACCGAGTTTCTGTTTTCTGAGGTAGGACCTTTTGAATGACCTGAAGTCTGAGCTGACTGGAAAGTTTGAGAAGTTAATCGTGGCTCTGATGAAGCCCTCGCAGCTCTACGATGCCTACGAACTGAAGCATGCTCTTAAGGTAAAAGGGTGCAGACAAGGGACATTTCTGTCCTACATAGTGCCACTTTATTTTGGTAATTATCCTGTGTTTTACTTGACTTATTTCGTCGAAGGCTGCTCAGACAAAACAGTGGGAGTCAATAAGAAGGAAAGGGGAGTCCAGCATGACAAGTACCCAGCTTAATTTTCTTGTATAGTCAAAACTATTGTCTGTAAAATTTTATTTTTTACCTTTAGGCCTTGAAAATGTTACAGATGAAATGTTTTAGTTTTTGAGATAGAAAAGGTGGACGTTGACTGTGTTGAAACCTTTGCTCGGACAGTGACAGGGAATGGCTTGTTCTTAGTAGGTTGGTTCTGAATGGGCAGACAAAATAATCTGCTCAGGGATTGTGCTCGCCCAGCGGAAAAATGGGACTCACCCAGTCAGGAGTCTGCATCTGATAAGTCTCTGTGCTGTTCTGCAATTGCAGTTTGTAGTAAGTGGGATCTTAGCTTTTAACAGAATACAGCTGAAGCATTATTGGCAGCAAAGATCTTCCCATAGGGATGGACTTAGGTATTTTAGTGCTTGAATTTACAAAGAAGCAGAAATAGAACCTATGCTACCTTAAACAGACAACACTAACTTTTAACCATATTCCTACTTATATGTTGTGATGTAGCAGTGCAGACATGACTTTTATAAGTACAGAAAGGAAACCACCTAAGATTATTTTTCAGAAACACAGAAAGTATGTCCCAGCAAGTGGTCTCTGTGTGTTAGCCATGTTCCTGTGATGATCTCTTTAAGCATAAAGGTTTATTGGCTCTTGCCCACAACTAACTGGCCCCAAGACTTTGGACCTGTAGCTAGGCAGGAAGCCAGGCACAGAGAAGAGACAACTATGGTCCATCTCCCTCTTTAAAGACATCCCCCAATGACATAAAGCCTCTCATTAGTCCACATCTTAAGGGTTTGGTTAGTGCCCCCTAGTGCCACTCTGGACACCAAACTGTTAGTGTTTGGCTTTTAGGAGACAGAATTGAAGATCTCAACTCTAATGGTATGTTTGATGGACATAGAAAAGTCAACTCTATTTTTCATTAGGCAAAAATAAAAAGTAAGATAGAATTAGGTTGCTGAATTTATAAACTCTAGTAATAGAACATGTATATGAAGAGATCCATGTTGTCTTGGATATTTTTATAATTATACAATTTGGATAAAATCCATGGAAATAGCTTTTTTTTTTTTAAATCTTATTGACATGTTTTGTCTATTCAAAACAAATCTTCCAACAGGGAGCTGGGACAGATGAGAAAGTATTGACTGAAATCATCGCTTCAAGGACACCTGAAGAACTCAAAACCATAAAACAAGTTTATGAAGAAGGTAAACAGTTGGGAGTTTATCATCTGTCCTTTCTGTCATGCGGATGAGGTCATGTGTAGGTATGGCTGCCAGGTAGTACATGCCTGTTGAGTCAGGCTGGTCTTCTCCATTAAAAACCAACCAACAAGAAATAACAAAGGCACAGACCCCCAGCTGCTTACTCCTGGCACACCTGAAGGAGATCCAGCTTATCTCTGCACAGGATTTGCAGACACTCTAAGAATAGAGAGGCCTTTTCCTTTCCATTAATTCAAGTTTCTTTAAATAAATTCAGTTTTGTGCAGGATGTTAAGAGCTATGTAGAAGACATTTCAGAGAATAGGAAGAGAGACTGAAACCCTTTCTGGATTGGAGTTACTGTCCAGCTGATGGGAATGCTTGGTTAAAGTGTTCTGTATTCTGGTTGTTATTTTTAGTGTGTGACCTATTCGTGTGTGTGTGTGTGTGTGTGTGTGTGTAAAAACAAAGTCTGTGTTTCAGTCTAGTCCATATTTCAGTGGTTTGAATGTATTTAAGTCCACGTAATGAAAGTGAAGGAAGACTGTTCTGATCTGTCAGGTTTCTCTGTCATCGGACTTAGCCAGAGACTGCGGCTCTCTCATAGAAATCATGCGTAGAATTTAGATGTGATGCTTTTAGCCCACTGGATCAGAAGAGTGTGGAATTTAGGGCAACTAAATACTTACCTAGGTCTCTTTCCAGTTTCTTTTTGTACTCAATATGGTTGCTACCACTGTGGCAGAGGTGGTACACATAGCTCATTGAGGCAGTTTATTTGATGTTGGAGTTCTCCATCTTGGGATGCTGATACCGAGGACTGAGCATCTGTGCTACAGTAATTGTGCATGTAAATGTGCATGCTGCATCCTGCTCACTGTGTAACTGGGCATGGCTCTGTGTTCATTGCTGCCCTGGCTGTCACGAGAAACATAGAAGACATGTGTACCACAACTCAATGACGTTATATTCCATAGTTAAAGGATGGTAAAAATTTAAAAGTTGTGTATGAAAAGTATTCATTCAGAACGAAGACAGGAGGGAGAGGCCATCATGGCTTTGGGTCTTAAGGGAGGCTTCATGATACAAATTAGATAGTGGAATTTCAAGTGCAGGTGACTTACTAAGTATCCATTGGAAAATGCATGGAGAAAAAGAGTGGAGTTTATGCATATGCACACACAGTGTCACATTACTTAGCCTTAAACATGTAACTTCTGATATTTGCAGTATCACAACAGGGAAGGTATTGTGTTATGTGGAGTGAGCTGGGTGCAGAAAGTCAAGCACTGTGTGCCCTTACTTGGGTAGACTCCAAATGAATGATAAAGCAACTGTATCTGTTGAGAGTAATGTGGCGTTTACCAAGGCTGGACAGGAGGGACAGTGAAGGGAGGAGATGACGGGGAGATGGTGCCTGCTCACAGGACAGTGAGACAGGGTGGAGAAGTTGTGGGGATCTTGTATGGTGACTATTCATAGTACTCCATTGTGTTCCTGAAATTTTCTAAGAAGCTAGATCTTGAGTGTTTCACCATTCACAGAAAGCTACATGGTGGAGCAAGTTAGTTTGTGGTAACCATTTCACAGTGTATCAAGCACGATCAATATGTTTTATTTACTCCTTGTAACTTAGCAACCTGGGGAGGGAAAGACAAGATGGGTTGCAGTAGGTAAAGGTGACTTAGATCATCAGTGGCGTAGACCCTAGGCTGAGGCACCTCGCTCTGGGGAAGGGCACGTGTGTGTCTGTGTGGAGATACACTGCTCTTGGTAGGCAGGCAGTTTAGGGATTTTGCATGCCCGGGCGATGAACTTGGCTGATGGAGTGTGGAATGAACAAGGAAAGAGATTTGAGTCTAGAGGTCTATTAGGTGGATAACTCTGTAGGGAGGCAACGAGGAAGCTGCGTAGTCATTATGGCACCGCTGAGGTCACTGGGAGGCTGGAACACAAAGAGGACTAGTCAGAGGAACAAATAAATTGGGTGTGGATTTGATAGCTAGTTACAGGTATTGGGGCGGAAGAAGGAATCAGAGATGCCTGCAAAGTTGTGTATTTGGTCTGATGCACATAAAATAGAAGCTTCAGGCTTCACACACACATTCCTGCTTTCAAACAGTGATTAAACATTGTAATACCTTATAGCAAGAACACCTTAAGACGAGGTTTGAGGTTAGTGAAAGTGTGTGGGCCTCAGTAGCTCTCGGTTCTCTGCTTTCCTGTGACCTTGGGCTGAGGAGTTGGAACCTGAGCTGGAGGGGTTATGCTTCAAAATGTCATTGCTGTCTGTCAGAGGTGACTTAACTGGTACAAAGGAACACTGTCTAGTTAGGGGAAGATACCACCATGCCAAGGCAAGAATTCATAGGATGAAAAATATCTGGAAAAAAAAATTCACATAAAACATTTGCAAGAAGCAGAGTTTCACTTTAGGATTATCATACTTTCGAAGCTTTACCCTGACATTGCGTGTTTTCATATTACTAACTATATTTGGGGAGAGCATTTTGGAGTGGCTGCCATAATTTAGGCTTGAGTGAATGCTTTTGGCTGATGTTAACAGAGCCTATTTTCATCTGGCACTCACTTATCAAAGTTGCCATCTGTCTTTGTAACGCTGAGAGATGGGGCAGAGAAAAGATTTCTGTTAATCAAATATGTCTTCCTTTATGCCTTGTTCACCTGATTAATGGGCAGGGTTTTCTAATTCAGAGATGCTATGAACATGTATGAAATCGTTGTTTTGCAGAATATGGTTCCAACCTGGAAGATGATGTGGTGGGCGATACCTCAGGGTACTACCAGAGGATGTTGGTGGTCCTCCTTCAGGTACTGATAGAGACTTAACATAATTTGACAAAGGAGTTGTTGGAATGACCTGCCTGTATTAACTTAAAGCCACTTAAAAGTCTTTTAGTGATTTCTGGTTTGTGCAGGTTCCCACTGTAATGGCTATATGTTGTCTGTGTTTGTGGCTCAGAATATCTGATTCAGACTGTAAATAGCCAACTCATTCATCCATTTCAGGCAGCTGTTTGCACCCCGTTCATCCATAGTACTTAAAATCGGCAGTGCTGAACTGGTGTGGACACTGCTGTGTGGTGGGGGTATAGCCTGCTGTAGGGTTGCTATGAATTTTGAACAAGTGTAGCTTCTCTGGGAGAGAAAGTGCCTTGTGCATCGGTATCAGGTGCATCTTTCCATCTGAATGCAGAGGCTCTGACGTCCAGTGTGTGATGTCATTTCTTACAGGCGAATAGAGACCCTGATACTGCAATTGATGATGCTCAAGTTGAACAGGATGCTCAGGTGGGTAAATAGTCTGTGACAACTTTGTTATGACTTTGAAATTAAAAAGAATTTATAGTAGTGAAAAACCACAATGTGTATTTTAAGAACCTTTAAACAGTGTATTTAGCAGCTCCCTACAAATCATATGACCCATGTAGGTAGGTATATTTTTTCTTATTCTGATCTGGCCAACAAAATACTATCATCCCAAAGCTGAGGTAAAAATATGCAAATTTTATTGCAAGTTACACCGAGACATGTTCTTTTTCTTTTTTTTTTTAATCATTCACAAAATGGAGAATTAAAACAAATAAAAAGCCTCACATTACCGTTCCAGTGCCATGATGCAATATGTCTTCTTAGTGGGACAGAATAAGGAAAAATAAAGTGTTTATGGTCTAAGTGGCATTTTATTATAAGAGAAATGATGAGCTGGTTCGTTTTAGGAAGTCCTCTGTGACAGCATTCTAAACAGGATAGTTACTGTCTTGTCAACTCCCAAATGAACATCTTTACTTCAGGGACTTCTGAATCCCAGCGCAATTTCAGCATGGTTTATAAACCAGTCAGACATAAGAAATAAACATTAAGAAATATGAATCAGGGCAGTTGAAACCTGGGAAATGGCCCTAAAGTACTTGGGTTCTTAGAATCACCTGCTGTAGCCCCATCTCTGCTCACGTTTTGGTTCATGTGCCACTGAAAATGGGAGATCTGGTCTACTACTCTATGCATTTGCCAGCAATATGTCATCTGACTTTGCTAAAGAGGAGGAAGTTATCTTCTTTTGGGTAGTTGATTTCTTAACAGCTTCAATCATTTTCCTCCATGCTGGAGGAAAAGAAGGAGACATTTATTGGGGATTCACTGTACAGTATCTCACTTGTGTTCTGCCTCATACATGTCAGCTTACTGTGCCCGTTCCTGTCTAAGCCCTTCAAACTTATTAGCATTTCACTGTTCTCAAGATAAAGTCCAAGCCCCTGAAGCTGGTTCTTAAACTTCCTCATAATCTATGTTGTAGGATTCAAAGGTCAGTTCCACTTTTGATGCTTTCTACTTGACCCTTTCTGACCTGAGTCTGGCATGAGTTAGATGGCCCTCATGTAAACCTGTAGCATCTCAGGCTTCCTGCTCCTGTCTCTCTGTCTCACACTGAAGCTCTATGCCTGCCTGCCTGCCTGCTTATCTGCCTATCCAGGGCACAGTGTCAGGTTAGTTCCAACCTCTCATCTACTATAGTGCTGGCAGTCAGTCAGTAAGTGATGCATGAGGAGGTGCTACGCTCAGCCAGGAGGCCTCTCCCAACTGTGAATAAGGCAGCAGGCCTAGGCCCTCTGAGTAATTGTGGAGCTCCAGTCCCCAGCCTGGCTCTGTGACTCCAGCACCCTTTCTCTTCCACTACACAAGCCTCATGTTCAGTGTCAGCTCCCCATTCTGATTTCCTACAGCATATGAAGCGCTTATTAAATAGAGGTTAAAAGCTCGTCAGATCCAACATAACTCTGCCTTCTTGTAGACAAAGTGGCAAGAACAGACTTCTCAAGTCCTCCTCCTCCAGGGAGGGGCTTTGCTCAGTTGAAAAAGACAGCATTGCTTTCTAGACTTTGATTCCTCTGGGCCTCTGTGTGAGATGATACCGTTCTCATGTTTCTGCTCTCAGGACTAGGAGCTCTGGAAGTTTTTCAGTGCTTACAGCATGGGAAGCCAACTGTAGTCTTGGGTAACAGTGATGAGACTTATACCAGGGTCCTGTGGGCTGACTTCCCAGCACAGCTGGGTTCTGAAAAGCAGTCCACTTGAACCTTCTCATTGATTTATTTTCTTACCATTTGTTGCACAGTTTGTCACCTCTCACGTCCATGGGCCTGTGGGTCACCTGCAGATCCTGGGTTTCAGCTCTGATCCTACAGGTCCGAGTTGGGCCATGGTTCTCATACCTCCCCACCCACTGATGTCATTATCTGGGGACTGCGTTGATTACCTAGGCTGTGGGCATGTCACCTACCTGTCACACAGCAGATATAACCATTTAGAATACAGAGTGAAACTTTGTATGTGTGAATACTGTTATGGGGGGGAGGGGTTCTTCAAAATCTCCTGATGGAACCCGGGCTCTCCACCCTTTGCCATGACCAGGAGCAGCAGAGAGCAAGCCACACTGGCCATATGCTCATGGCTGTTCTTATCAGCAATTCAGCCTTTTGCAGATGGCTTCTTTCAGGTCTGGGAGGGAGTGTGCCCTTTGTACCTTGTAGCAAGGCCCCAAGGTTGTCTTCACTAGGAAGGATCTGTGATTGGATGTAAAGCTGAGATGGTGGAAGGCACTTGCAGAAACCTCTGAGGTTTTCTCTCCTGACACCTGGCGCTGAGAAAGGCCTGTTATACCAGCAGTCTGATAAGCCACAGTAGATCATTCACTTGGGAACAGAACATATGCATAGAATACTTTACTTTTTTATAATTTTAAATCCGTTAAATCATTTTGTACTTTTTTAAATGTATTAAACTGACTTAATATTTTAAGAGTGTTAAAACCAACGTTTATTATCTTTCTTGCCAAATGCTTTCTCTAGACAGAGGATTGAACTCTTAGAGAAAGGAGGGAGAAGGAAAATGGAATCTGTTTATCTGGCACAAAAATGTAGGAAAGGGTCTTTTAATTCTCTGGAGATAAAATAAAAAATAGTTCTAGACAACTATAATGTGCTTGCATGTGCCTACCAAGAGCAAAAGTCATATATTCACAGGCAAGCCACTACCGTGTCTTATCCATATTTGGAGTGTCCTTATGGGCAGAAGGCCTTCTCTAGGCAAATTGTATTCCTCTTGGCCCAACAGGGATCTGTCTGTTAATGAAAAACAGTAACTAAAAGGGTGTAACTGTATGACACTGAAGACTGCCCACATCTCAAGTGACCTCAGACTTCATAATGTTCACGTATAAGTTTTGTAAGCTTGTGCATAAACTTAGGTGAGCATTTATATTTTTTCATGTCAAAAGTGAATGGTACTCAAGTGGTGTCAAGAGTATTTATTAAGTTCTCTGTTGACCCTGCAGTGTTTTAGCATATTATGGTGTGTGTAGCTGGGTACAAGGTATTCTATAACTGACTTTGCTTAAATCACAGATATAAAGAGGAAATATGGAGTTTACTTTTTATGTCATATGCTAAAAACATAACAGCAGCCATAGAATGAGCAATACAGAGCACAAGACAGCAACTCATTGAGTTACTTTCTAGTCTGTAAATCAATGTTCAACAGTGAGATGATGGGAACTTTCCCAGCACACAGCATCTCTCCTGGAAGATGGGATATCCCAGTCAACGTTTGGAAAGATGAACTGTGTTCGTTTTGCACTTTACACACAACCCGTTAACCTGGTCCACAGGCAGGCAGAGTCACTGTTCAGGAAGGGGCAGAGTGCTGGGAAGCTGAGTGATTCATCAGGGTGGTTTGTTGCAGGCATTGTTCCAGGCTGGAGAGCTAAAGTGGGGGACGGATGAAGAAAAGTTTATCACCATCTTTGGGACACGCAGTGTGTCTCATTTAAGAAGAGGTAAGTAAAATTGTTTGAAACAAATGCTTTGGGAAATCTGGAAAGCACACGGGCAAGTCTGACCAGATGCCTGCTGCAGAGCAAAATCGGTTTTCACAGTTTGATCTGGAGAAATCTTCAAAGTTCTTGACATTGCTACTGTAGTTTTTGCAAAACTAGATGTCCTTACTAATCCCTTCACTGTCAGAGGTGGTGAGGGGCATCAGGCTCCATCAGACACCAAGGAGTGTCTCATGCAAGAATTGCCCTCAGGAGACTATGAAGTCTCCTAAGACTTCATATGCATCCATTCAGTTCATTGCCTGCATCAGTTTAGAATAAGTTCGGTAGCAAGCGATAGCCTGCATTGTGTCTCGGGCAGTCATTTCTGTGGCTGTGATGTGGTTGGTTTGACAGGAATTTTCTGTTTCCCTGCACACTGCCCTCTGTGCCCTCGTGTTCCTTCTTTGCTCGTTACCTCATCTTCACAAAGTGGCTCACAGCAAGAAGAGGAGAGCAAGTTCAATTAGTCACATTTGTCGATCACTTTTTAGAAGGAAGGAGGGCTCTTCAGAATCGCCCATAGCAGATTTACCTGTTGGTATCATTGAGTGCAACTAGCTAGGGGCCAGGAAATCAGTGTTTAGGAAATACTGTTCAGAAGCCATGCATGGTTGCTTCTGCCTGAGTATTTTCTCCATGCTTAAGCCTATCAAGATCTACAGGCAAGCCACTGTCATGTGTTCTCCTTATTTGGAGTGTCCTTGTGGGCAGAAGGCCTTCTCTAGGCAAATTGTATTTCTCTTGACCTAACGAGGATCTGTCTGTTAACTCAAGACAATAACCAAACAGGCATAACTGTATGACATCATAAAGACTGGCCACATCTCTAGTGAGCTTTTGGGAAGCAGAGACAGGAAGATGAAAGTTGAAGCCCATCTGTGGGACATCACAAAGTCCTGTCACAATATTCAAAGCTAAACCGAGTTTTAATTAATACCGTTGTTACAATATACATAAATCATCGCTTAGGGCTTACCACATTGAGGCTCTGAACATGGCTCTGACAGCCAGGAGGATGGGGTGGGGGGTTCTGCTTGGACAGCTAACACCTGGTAAAAGTGACAGCTTGTTTTTAGGGGAGTATCTCTTTAGTGAGTAAGAAAGCACGTTCTGTTTATTTTTTCCAGTGTTTGACAAGTACATGACGATATCAGGATTTCAGATCGAGGAAACGATTGACCGAGAGACCTCGGGGAACTTGGAGCAGTTGCTCCTGGCTGTCGGTAGGTGAATTCACAATGTGTAATATTTATTCTTATACGAATTGCTTTCGTCCACTGGAGGCTAAATCTGAAAATAATCGTGTTTCTTCATGGATAGTAGGGAAGAGACATAGTGTTGGGTGAAGCAGACCCCTGAGTGTTCCTCTGGGAAGTCTGTGTTGGTATTAAGAACACACGGTTATCTGGGAAGCACTAAGAACATCAGGAATCATCCTAAAGCCACGTTAAAAAATAATACTATGGCCCTCTGAGGTCTTGGACACCGTCACAGACACTTGCAAGTGTGGCTTGTCTTCGATACCCACAGGGTTTTAGAAGGCTTTGAATAGTCTCCTCACAGCTCCTTATGCAGACTGAGAGTTATCATCTGGCTAGAGATAAATCCCAGTCTTTGATATGACAGAATATGGGAAGGTGGTTCTTTTTTTTTTTTTTTTTCCTTTAGGTTAAATAATTTGGTGTTTCAATTAAGTGCTCAAAATGACTGAAGAAGTGAATTTGCAGGTGGCTGTGGTTTTTAGATGCTCTCCAGATCCTGCAGGCCCAGGTCCTCGGCTCACATGGTCTGCAGGCAGCCTTGGTCTATTCTGAGCATTTGTGTAAAAACCAACTTTAAAAAGTAGCCTTTCACCTGAACACATGGCCAGTTAGCTAGAACCTGGGCTCTTTTATGATGAAGACACACGAGAAAGTCACAGTTATTCTGAGCACTTAATTAAAACTCCCAAATTATTTAACCCGAAAACAACCACCTTCTACCACATCAGACGAACACTTATCTTTTTTCTAGCCAGATAGTTTCTCAGTCTGCCTGAGAAGCTGCTTTTCTTAATCTTTGAGAAGGAGGAATTGAGAAGTTTCAGAGCTGAAGGATTCTTGGTTTTGTAGCCTACAGAGTTTTTGTGTGCTAGGTGTCCTCTGCTGAATGACTCCTGTCTGCATGCCCTTAACCTATGTCAGCTGTGATGTGGTGGGGGTGAGCTGCCTTTTTGGCAGTCTGGCCCAGTGTCTGAACTGCAGTGGATACATCCAGGCTGCTTGTGTGAATTGTGAGATTTAGTTCAGAGAATTCAGAGAGAGTACAGAAAGTCAGCCCAAGTGTTTCCAGAGATTAGAGTAGTATTCTTGTATCTTTTTTGTTGTTGTTGTTGTTGTTGGTTTGTTTTTTGTTGTTGTTGTTTGGTTTGGTTTTGTTTTTTGTTTTTGTTTTTTTTTTTTTTTGGTTTTTCCAGACAGGGTTTTTCTATGTAGCCCTGGCTGTCCTGGAACTCACTCTGTAGACCAGGCTGGCCTCAAACTCAGAAATCCGCCTGCCTCTGCCTCCCAAGTGCTGGGATTAAAGGCGTGCGCCACCACTGCCTGGCTTCTTGTATCATTTGATTGGATATCTTGGAACAGAAACTTCCAGACTACTTTTATATAACTTATCGGTGATGAAAGCCATGGCATTATAACCACCCAGGTACCAACAAAGACCACAGAGAACAAAGGGGCTCAGAGAAAAGTCTCTTTTCCAGTGCCTTTCTGGAGCTGCACAGACCTTTGAAGAGAACCAAGCTAGCAAGTCAGAAGACAGCTGAGGAGGGAACCCCAGCAGCTTGCAGATGTCCCTCTGCAGGGCACCTCGTTTTTACACTTAGAAGCAGAGCTAAGAACAGGAGACATTGTTTGCATTTTGATTACGTCATTCTTCTTGCCCGAATAGCTTTTGACAGTTTTATTATGTGTTTTCTTAGTGAAGTCTATTCGGAGCATACCTGCCTACCTTGCAGAGACCCTCTACTATGCTATGAAGGTGAGTAGATACCCTGCATCTAATAAATGCAGCTTTCTCTAGCTCTGATTATGCTTCAGATGACAGCCTGGGGATGCAAGTCCTTCAGACAGGTAGCCTGTTTCTCCTATGCTACAAGACTTCAGTGATTTAGCTCGAACCAGGGGTGTTTGGTGCTGTATGTGAAGACTTTTAACACCTGTGCTCTCCTCTCCTTTAAAGGGTGCTGGGACGGACGATCACACACTCATCAGAGTCGTGGTGTCGAGGAGTGAGATTGACCTGTTTAACATAAGGAAGGAGTTTAGGAAGAACTTCGCCACCTCCCTGTATTCCATGATCAAGGTAGAACTTTGGCTTACCTTAGAAACTCAGAGCTAGACTGGGCAGCGTGAAGGAAATGGATGGAAGAATCCAGTTCCTGTGCTGAGTTAAACTTTTACATCACTGGATTTTAGAGCGAGGGGTTCTGAAAGATAACCGGGGAGCTGGGTTACAGCCCCAGCCAAGGCTCAACAGACCCAAGGCTTTGTGGGTTTAGAGAATGTGTGCTTGTGCATCCATAAGTATCGGATGTCTTTGTTAGCTCCCCCCCCCCCATCAGCTTTTCTTTGTTGTCTGCCATCACTGTGCCTCTGGTGTCATAGCTGCAGTAAGACGCCTAGGCAACACTGCCATCACTGTCAAAGAGACCTTGAAATGTGGCTGCTGGTCTCTTGACATCTTTCTTTGTGGACCCTGTGTAGAGAGGGGTTTCAGTTGAGCAAAAGCATTGGGTTTAAAGTGTGTGGTGTGTGGCGCTTGGGCTGAGGGTCACCAGCGAGTCTGTGCACTTAAGACCCTAGTATTTCACACATAAGCATTAGGAGGCAAGCCTGAGGAAAGTGCTATGCCTGCGTCTGAGGCACAGCCACAGCACCTGGAGACCCTGCATGCCCTTGTTAGCCTGAGGGAAACTGGGCGCGTTTGGAAAGCTTGATGATTTAACACACTTGGAAAGGTTTCCTTGCCCTCTCTGCTTCTTTGTGGAAGAACTCCACTTCGTTAAGAGAACAGCCCTTGAGGGGTAAAATTAGAAAGTTAAACTGAGTGGCATTGGCAGGAGTTTCCCGTGTAACATTCCTGGTGTGAGAGTCATGCAGAGAAGTTACCCAGCTGGGGAGAAGTCACTGGAATGCTAGTCATGCTCGGCTGTTTCCTGAGCTTTTATTTCCTGTGGCTTTTGTGAGTCATGGAGTTGACAGAGTGTGTTTGGGTTCCAGGGTGACACATCTGGAGACTATAAGAAGGCTCTGCTGCTGCTCTGCGGGGGTGAGGATGACTGAGGAGCCGCCTGGAGCGCCCTGTGCCTGCTGCCCGCCGCCATCAGCTTCCTTCAGCCCTGCGCTTGCCTGCATTCGTGCCTGCCTGCCACGCTGCCTTACTCACACTAGTTTGCTAATGACCAAAGGTGTCTTAGATGAAAGTGGTGTCCTACCTTCTGATGTTCTGTCTGATGTAGATGGTGACCTTCTCGAGTCTCTCAGTCTAATGTCTGAGTTTGTTAAATTGTCTATAAATTTCTTTCTATATCCTTTTTAAAGCTTCATTTATATTACGTTAGTAAACCTTTTACCTTGACCGGAACCTTAGCCGTGAAATTGTGAACTCTTGGAAATGCTGTCAGTCAAGCTTACTGCTCTAGCGGACCTGCAAAATTATGATGATTGTATCAGAAACGTTGACATCAAATAAACATTCCCTTCCCTCAGGATCCTGTGTAGGCTTGTGTTTAGAAAGCGTATTTAACAATGATATCCCTTTGAAACCAGGCTCTTGACAGTAGTATTAGTTAAAGCTAAAACTATACTTGGTCTTAGGGTACTAAAAAATGCAGACCAAATTTCCTAATGTGGTCAGATGAAGGATGGGGAGGGGGTGGGGGTAGGAGTGGGGTGCATGTATTCCTCTCTCTCTCTCTCTCTCTCTGTGTGTGTGTGTGTGTGTGTGTGTGTGTGTAAAAGAGTTTCCTGGTGGGATGAAAGTGGGGAGGGGTCTCCTAGGAGAGAGGGGGAGGGGTCCCCTGGTGGGATGAGGGAAGGTGATGAGGTTTTATATTTCCTCATCAGCTAAGGCAATACTGTGGAGCTTCTACAAGCAGGAAAAATAATTTTTGCACAACCCGAAGTTTCAGAGCATTCGCTCTTGCTTGTAACTCTGCTCTTGGCCTTCACCTTCTCCCCTTTGAGATCATCGTAGAAATTTGTTCTGGTTCTTCCTCCCAGCCCCATACTCTCAGAAATAAGACCCAGACTCAAAATATCGTTATAAATACCTTGGCCATATAGCTAGGCTCTTCTCTGACTAGATCATAACGTAAAATAACCCACTTATTCAAATCTACCTTCTGCCACCTGACTGGTTGCCTCTGCTCAGGTACCCTGCGTCCATCTCGTCACAGATAACACAGACAGTATTTTTTTTTAGAAAGCCATGTCTTCTGCCTTGCCTTCCTGTTTCCTGCCTTTGGGTGCCTCCAAGGGGAGTTGATTTGCCATTTGCACACATGCTGTATACCTACTCATGGTTACTTTTTTCCTAAGTAAAATGTAACTCTCCCTTCAAAAATTTTAAATAACAGTGATCTTTGATCTTTTCACAGCCCTCATGATTCTGCAAAATACCCAAGGAAACTAAAAATTGTGTGTGTGATAATGTTAAGTTGGACCCCCTCCTCCCCCTCCCCCCCCAAGCTCCATAGGTGCAGAGCCATGGTCCCTCACATAAATTGGACACCAAGAGCTTGGTGTAGAGGCTCACACCTGTAGTCCCAACACTGCAGAGGCTGAGGCAAGAGGACTGCTGGGAGTTCCAGGCCAGCCTGGGCTACATTAGGAAATTATATCAGAAAAAGAAAAATGCTTTCCCATGTGCTGTGTTTTTCCAGTTTGTAACACCCCCACCCCCTACCCCGGGTCTTACTGTGAACCTGCTGTGAAAACAGTTCTTTTCAGAACTAGATCATGTTTAAAGAGACTCATTAGTTAATCCCGACAAGAGCAGTGAAGGTATGCCTCTTCTTGGGAGAGACGGGCTCATACCACATAGCCTAAGCTAACTTTCATCTCCAGATACTATTCTATGCCTGTCCTTCCTTCCTTCCTTCTTTTCTCTCTCTTTGGGAAGGGGGTGATGGTTCTGGAAATTGACCCTATTAAGTCATGAGCAAGTATTCTACCATTGAGCTATACCCCTGCCTCAGTTGTTAAAACTCTGCAGAATTGGTGCCTTTATAGACGGGTGAATAAAAAACAAGCCGGGATTTTGAAACCAACATGGTGGACACTTAGGTTCTTTCCAATCTTTTGCTTAAAATGGTCTCACAATTAAGAGCCTTTGTCTTTCATAAAATAGGTCCTAATTTGCTTTACAACAGTGCAGTTCCTTTTACAAATAACTTGTGTGAAGCTAACTAGGCAATCATTGAGGAGAAAGATTAGTTCTGAACTTCCTCTATTCAGTTAAACCTCAAAATGATAAACTTAGTCATTGCATCATGAGTAAGACATTTCCTCATGTTGCCTGTTAAGTGTCTCTGGATGTAGGTGCTGGGATGGAATAAGGGGTGCAGAGGGGTTAAGGAAAGAAGGCAGGAAGCAGAATTGGCCAGTTATCAGACTGATTTTCAGACCTCACAAGTGCCTGCTGATGGCTGTGTGGCAAGGGGCACATTCCCAGTGAGAAAGGTCTGTGGTAGAAGTGTGCCTGATCTGTACCTTCCTGCCTAGGATCTGCTGCTGAGGAATCAAGCTGAGGATGCTGATGGTGACACTAGGATTTGTCAGCAGCTTCTTCAGAGTGTAGGCCTAGAGCTTTCCTCAAAAACCAGTTAGGGCAGTCCCAATGAAGAGCTTACTGTGCAGATAGTGCCTAGTCCCTCGTAGGGCAGTCCCATTTCTGCTACAATAGCCTGGAAGGAAAAGGTCAGTCTGTTGATCACCCCACATCCAAACCCTATAAAAGAAACGCTGGTTATTTTTAACTACCTAAAACCATAAGGTGGTGATTTACATGAGAATGCCCCCTCCCCCCAAGGCGGATCCATCTGAATGCTCAGTTCCCAGCAGGTAAATGGTTCAGGAAGGATTAGGAGGCGTGGCCTTGTCAGAGGAGGTGTGTCACTAGGGGTGGGCTTTGAGGTTTCAAAAGCCCATGCCAGGCCCAGAGTCTGCTGCAGGCTTGTGGGTGAGATGTAAGTTGTCAGCTACTACTCCAGTGCTGTGCCTGCCTGCCTGCTGCCATGCTCCCAGCCATAGTGGTCGTGGACATACCCTCTAACATTGTAAGCAAGCCCCTGATTGCTTTGGTTATGGTGTCTCTTCACAGCAATAGGAACATAAGACAAAGTGGGAGGAGGAAGGAGGGTGCAAAAGACGGAGTAAAGGTGAAACACCATCGTGAGTACAAAAATAGGTAAAAGCAGAGAAAAATGGGAAATGTTTAGTTTATACAACCAAGAATTTACTGTACAAATGGTGCCTAGAAAGCCAACTGGCAAAGCCAGGAATGGTGGTGAAACTTGTAAGTTCAGCTCTTGGGGCACTGAGGACGAATTGCTATGAATTCAGAGACCAGACTGGGCTACAGAGTAGGACCCTGCCTCAGAAAAAGCCACCATTATAATGAAAAACTAAAAAGAAATGGTTTCTAGGATAAGAGATGTAAAAGGGCCGCTAGCAGGTGAAGGATGCCAAAGCCTCCTAACAGGACACAGATCCAAGTTACATCAAGGTTTCTCTTTGCAGGGAATGGTGAGGATTGTCAGACCTGGATGATACAGTGCCGTCAGCCTGCTGGCTACTGGCGGGGACGGAACTCTCACATGACAGAATGGAATGTGAGCCAGTACAACGCGTACTGGTGGTACTTACCAAAGCCTTAAGAGCTTTTACCAGCTTCCTTCCAACCTCACTCTGGACACTTTACGACCACCCAGTTATGCACAATGCACACACTAGGCTCTTATCGTGATAGAGATAACCTATACATCCATCCGTATAGCAGACTATTCAAAGTAGTGCATGGAACTTTTAATAGTTTTCTATGCATGCTATGGCAAAGTCTCCAATTCCCCTACTAGGGAATCAGGGTTGAGAAGAGCATCCATAACTTTTCCTAGCTCATTTTTGAACAGTAGGAGGTAAGGACAGGACTAGAATTATAAATTAGGTTTATATCCATATGAGGAGATGCTGAAAAGATACTTGAGGCAAGCATTAAATTGTTTGGCTGTAGACAAGGAACTAAGGTTCATGCCCATGGTCCTAAGTAGTTGCAAACAGTGCCACCAGGCTCATCCACATTTTGGTGAACGCTGTGTGGAGTGGATCCAGAGGCAGTGGTGTCAGTAGCATGGTGACAATAGTCTTAATGTGTTCAATTATTGAACTGATGTGTGAATACAGCTTGTACCAATAGGCAAGCTTAAGAGAA
>JADRCH010000012.1:296982-352187 GCA_019843965.1 Rhynchomys soricoides
AACTGATGTGTGAATACAGCTTGTACCAATAGGCAAGCTTAAGAGAAAACCACCTATAAAATAGTTGTTACTCAAAGGTACAATTTCCTTTATATGTATATATAAAATATATGCACATATTACATATACATATATATTTTTAAAACAGTTCTGTTTAAAACATAATTGGGCAGTCATTGACACACACACCCATGACCATTAACTTCCTATCTAAAACCTTTTCATATTGAATGCCAAATGACCATGACTCCTCAGAAATGAAGGCCAAGGACATGAAAAAATAATGTACAGAGTAGGTGAAATAAGTTATTTTGAAACATGTGGAATGATGGCTAAAATCACTCAGGACAGCAATGTGAAATAAAATTATGGTGAGGTGCAGTTTTTCACTTAATTAAGCAAAGATGAAGCAGGTGTGGATAAAGGGCTCCCATGTCATGCCCTGCACAGCTCCAGGACCTGACAGGTAGTAAGAGAAGAAACAGAAGACAGACACATAGACACACAGAAAACTGGACTGGGCTCTAATGGAAACACTGCAGCACCTCAGAGGCTCGGAGTGTTTACTGCACAGAGTTGAACAGACAGGTGGGCTATTACAGACAGATACAGTAGGGGGCAGGGTTTATGACATACAGCTGAATCAAAATGACACGTTGGCTAGTCTCCATCCCTGTAGGGGACTAGTCTTCAGGCCATAATATCCCAGAGGAAAAAGCTTGGTGGACATCTTCTGCATGTACTGTCAACACCCACACATGGACCAGAGGAAGGCTTTGCGTTACTGTGACAGGTACTCAAGACGGCCATTTTAAAGATTTTGTGTTTATTCGGAGCTTTAATTCCACAGTGAATTGGTAGTTGCTCTTGGACCCATGGAACCCAATACATTACTGTGAGTATGAGTGACAGAGAAAGCCGGCTATCTTATTGCCACCAGAAAGCATGAATGGAGAAGGGAGGGACCAGAGTCCCATACCCTCCTTAAGAGCATGCCCTCAGTGACTTAGCTTCCATTAGGCTCCACTTCATAGAGGTTCCCTGTCTACAAACAGCACCACACTCTGGTGTCCAGGTCTCTAGCATGCAACCTCCCACCCTCTGCCCAAGCTCACAAAACAACGCCTCTGAGACTAATCATTTCTGAATAAATGCTTGGCCACCAGGTTTGTTCCCCAACTAGCTCATAACTTAATTGTCCCGTTATCTATTCTATGAGTTTCACGTGGCTGGTTATCTGGTCCTCAGTTTCATTCATCTATCTCCAAGTATGTTCTCTCTCTCTCTCTCTCTCTCTCTCTCTCTCTCTCTCTCTCTCTCTCTCTCTCTCTGCCTTATGTCCCACCTTCTACTTCCTGCCTAAACTAATAGGCCAGCCAATAGCATTTTTATTGGCAGGTTAAGCTTCCACACAGAGCACAAGAGATCCTCTCTACATATGAGCCTTTAGGGAGCATTTCAAACCCAACTATAGGAAGCAAGAGAGTTCCCACACCTCCTAATGTGTGAAACATTCTACTGTGTGTGTGTGTGTGTGTGTGTGTGTGTGCGCGCGCAAGCGCAGCAGCAGCAGTTTTACCTAACAGTTGAGTCCAATACCTGTCTCCAGGAGAAAACGTTCTTTGTAAAAACTCTTTAAAATAAGCAGACCACACAAAGCAGATCACACAGATGTCAGCAGGTGCCCAGGCCACTGCAACCTGCTTTTCATGAAACAAAGAGAGGAATTTGCTCTTACTAATTACATATATATATATTCTTTGACAATTTCATACACATTACCTTTTGTTATATTCACCCCATCAAACTTTATAATGCCCACACTGAACCCCCTTTTCAACAAGTACCCCTCCTACTCCATGGCTTTTTTTAAACAATTAGATCAATTACATCCAATGCTCTAAAGTGAGTTTGATTACAGTTGCTTGAATGAGCATGGGTAGGAGTCACTGGAACAGGACCGACATAGCAGCAAGCATACAACTGAAGAAATATGACACCCTGCCTCCCGTGTCCTGTCCCTGCCCCCTCATCCCCACAGTCATTAATGCCAAGAGCTCCCTACTATGGTGGGGTTTGGGGCTCTGCTCCTGTACAGTAAATGCAGTCACTACTGGTTTTCCTTTTGTCCCACGTAGAGACCATACCGTGACCTTTATTTTGAATCTCGGCGTTTTCATTCAACAAGATCCCTCTGTATTCTGCACTGCCTTGGTTTTTCCTCAAAAGGTAGAACTGTCTTACTCCCTAAAGCCATGTGTATGCGTAAATATCAAAGATATATCTACCACTAGTCTGGAAGCTGAAAATGGCGCAAATTATTTTCTTGCACTTCTGCAGGTCAAAAGCCCAGAATACACACACACACACACACACACACACACACACACACACACACCTTGGCTGAAGTTCTGGCTCTGGCAGGGCTGTGCACCTATCTGAGGCTGCCAGGGGTTCCAGTGTCCCCAGCCCTTGCCTTTCACCAACCTCCTCCACTGACCCCCTGCTCCACTATGAAAGCATCTGGCTGTGCAGCTGAGTCTGCTTTCTATTATCTAGTCCGTCCCACTCTGAGTCTCCTGTTCCCTTTCCTTTTTAAAGACCATTATGATTATATTTGAGCCCACTGGATAATTCATGAACACTCTCCATCTCAAGATCACATTCGCAGAAGTCATTTTGTTGTCTGAAGTCTCCAGGCTTCGGGATAATTAATGGAGGGCAGCTTATCCAAGGGAAGGCAGATCTTGTCCCAACTCACCACGAGTTACAAGCACCTTCATTTTGTGTTAGGAACATCATTCTCAGTTACCATACCAGTAAATCTGTCAACTTTTGCATCCCAGGCAGAAGTGGAACCTCCACATCACATGGCTTTAGTTATTAATTTGGTCGATGTAACCAGGAGGATCATTTTGTTATGGTTTGCAAATTAAACCTAGTTTTAATTTTCAAAAGCCTCTGGGACAGGTATTCCATTTCTTTGCTGTCTCTTTGTGTTTATCTGTGTGTGTCAGTGTGTGCTTCTTTGAATGTGCATTATGTCTCTCTGTGTGTTTGTGTCTGTGTGTGTGTGTGTGTGTGTGTGTGTGTGTGTGAGAGAGAGAGAGAGAGAGAGAGGTGTCTGTTTTTGTTTGTGTGGTGTGTCAGTGTGTGTTTCTGTGAATGTGTGTGGTATGTTTCTCTGTGTATTTCTCTCTCTCTCTCTCTCTCTCTTTCTCTCTGAGAGAGAGGTGTCTGTTTATGTGTGTGGTGTGTGTGTGTTTCTGTGAATGTGTGTGTATGTCTCTGTGCCTGTGTAAGACACAGAAACTGAGAGGTGTGTGGGGGGGGTCACTGTTTCTGTGAATATGTGCAGTATATCTGTGTGATGACCCTGTGTGTATGTGTGTATGTGTGTGTGTGTGGGGGGGGGAGGTTTTCTAATATCTCTGCAGTATATTTTGTTTCCAGTAGGTGGTGCTGTTGCCATGGATTTACTTCTACCAACTTTAAATTGCTCTTCTGATCGGAACTTTTGGAAACTTGACCACTGTTGCAGGCTACTTTTATAAAACCTTCATTGATGGCAGGTATACCCTGATCTAAACTTTAATGCACGACTCGTCCACTGTGATTGTTTGGAGGTGTGCTATTTTGTCAGTTTTGTCCTGGAGTATGCTGGCTGCCTACTTTTCCCACTGTTCTTAGAAAGAGCTGCTGCTTTTGGATCAAAAAAATTGCTTGGTTGTCGTTGTTGTTTTGTTTGTTTTGTAATTGTGTGTTTTTTTGTTTTGTTTGTTTGCTTATTTGTTTGTTTGAGACAGCCTCTTTGTGTTCTAGGCTGACCTTGAACTCTGGATCCTTCTGCTTCCACCTCCTAAGTGGTGGGATTAGAGGCATGTGTGCCTGTACCAAACTTATTACTGCTCCCTCCTTGTGTGTGTGTGTGTGTGTGTGTGTGTGTACACTCATGCACATGTAGAGAACAGAGAACAACCTCAGCTTTCTGTCAGTCCTCAGGGGTCATCTACTTTGAAGGTTTTACTGTTGTTTGAGACAGAGTCTCTCGCTGGCCTGGAACTCATCAGGTAGTCTAGGCTGGCCAGCTGTTAGCACTGGGGGGAGTACTTACGGTGGAATTTTAGCAGTCCGTGTGTAACTCAGCCTACTGTGTGATTTCCCTCCTTGCACACTCATCCCATCCTCAGGACGGCCATCTTAACTGTTTCTTGAGTGTTTGTAGCCATGCCCATGGGAAGTCTGTGGATCCTCTATAATTTTTGTGTTAGGGTGTTTTTCTTGGAGCTTTTGTACTCCGAGTAGATTGATTTATCTTGTGACATGCTGTACACTTGTCATGCTGGGACCTCAGGATGCCAACAGTTGGTGGCTGTGGTCCTACTATGTGCCCTGGCTCTCCAGAGGTGGACTAACCTTTTAGAAACAGCTCCTTTTCTCACTTGGTTTGCCTCTTACCCTTCCATCCCTCTCTTCCCTCTGGGTTAGGGTAGAACTAGCAGAAGGGATGTCCTGAACTCCTGGCTCGGTGTAATATCCACATTTTAAATTGGTTCTTCTGTCTTGGGCCTCACTGATTATCCTCGCCATTGTGCATTAGTCTGTGAGTGACAGCTGTCTCCCCTGCTGCCTCCTCTCTGCGTGCTTTGACTTTCCCCTGCAACAACTTTCTCCTTCAGCTTTGCTTTCTCAGAAATTCGATGATCTGTCTCTGTGCTGATGGTTTCTCCACCATCATCCTTGACGTAAGAATCTGTCTGGACTCTCATTTTAGTGGACTGTGGGGCTTGCTGCTTAGTTATGGTTTTGTTGCTGTGAAGAGATACCATGACCACGACAACTCTTATAAAGGAAAATATTTCATTGCTGGCTTACAGTTTAGAAATTCAGTCCATTATCATCATGGCAGGAAATATGGCCGCATTCAGGTAGACATGGTGCTGGAGAAGCATCGGAGAGTTCTACATCTTGATCTGAAAGTAGAAGAAGGAGACTGTGTTCCATAGTAGGTATAACGTGAGCTTAGGAGACCTCAAAGGCTGCCCACACAGTGACACACTTCCTCTAACAAGGCCACACCTCCTATAAAGCCACGCCCCCTATAAGGCCACGCCCCCTAATACTGCCACTTGCTGTGGACCAAGCCTTCAAACACTAGAGCCTATGGAGGCCATTCCTATCCAAACCATAACCACTGCCTTGAATAGAACATTATAGGAGCTGATGTGGCGGTCTCCACTCTAGTTCCCTTTCATGTGGCCCCCTGCCCTGTGGTCTTACTGTTGCGAGCTCATTTTTCTTCCAAGCTGTATTCTAAATACCTTCTTGCATTGCCCCCCCATCTTTTGCTCCTGCTTTCTCAGACGGGGCTGCTCAGAGGAATTTAGAAATAGTTTACGGTCCCACATGTCAATATGCCCCCATACCCCCCACCCCGCTGTGTCCTGAACATTTGCCTTCCTCAAAGTGGTTATGTTAAAATCTTAATCCCTAAAGTGATGAAATTGGGAGCTGAGCCCTCATAAAATATGTCTGAGGAACTCAGGCTTCCCCCCCCTTTTGGGGGGAGGATGCAGAGAGGAGGCGCCATCTATGGGCCAGAAAACAAACTTGCACTAGATCTCAAGTTCACTGGCACTCTGATCTGTGAACATTCCAGTCCCTGGAGCTGTGGAGAAGTCAACGAGCCACTGTGGAATATACTTAGGCACCCTCCCCTCCAACTGTACAAAGTTAGCAATGCACACAACCTCAGGACCAGATTTCCCCCCAAGAGGGTAAGGTAGTGCTTGGCAGCTGAAAATAATCTTACACTCATGCACACGTGCATGGGGGAGAGGGGGGAGACGGAGACGGAGAGAGAGAGGGGGGTGTCAAAATTAGATGGGGCTGCAAATTCATGAAAATTTCTGTGAAAATTTGGGGAGCTAATAATTAAAAAATAAATAAATGAGGATTTGTGTCATTTTCCTGTTTGCTGTCCTGGCACCATCCCATATGCCTAAGAAACCTTCAGTGACTCCTTTGTTCTGGGGAGTCAATCACTGCTCCTGGCCAGTCCCGGTGGTCCTTTTTAGCACACAGATTCCTCTATCCCTGGCTCCCTCTTCTTTGTGTCCAGGAGCACTACAGTCTGTGAGACTGTAATGGCCCAGGGTTACAGAGGAAGGGTTGGGGAAGCTTCGATCCTGGAAACCTCAGACATAAGGACCGAAGGAATTGGCCTCCTCTGCCTTCCAACCTGTACTATAAAGCTGCCACTCACAGCATCAGCTCTAGTAAGAATGTATTACCATGACAGTTACCAGAGCAATTTTAAAAGTGATAGTTTTGTCTTTATCTAGGCTGGTTCCCTAATAAAGGAGATAGAGACTATTAGATTTATTTAATCAAGTTTTGTGGCACCATAATTGAGCAGCTACTAATCTATTCTAATCCTCTAAAATAATCTGGCTACCTCACAACCAGAATTCCTGAGGTACTTGCATTTTAATATTGATCTGACTTTCTCTGTCGGTGTGTTCTCATGGTGGCTTCTTGACCTCCTGAATCCTGCCCCCTTTCTGTTTCCCTCCCTCCCTTCTCCCCTTGCTGGGATCAGAGGTCCCATCCTATCCTCACCTCTGCCCAGTTATTGGCTGACCAGCTCTTTATTGACCAATCAGGGGATAAATGGGGAGCAATGCTTACACAACATTTGAGACAAGAGATTCTTAGAATAAGCATTACAGTGCCATGTCCAGACTGCAATCAGATGGGGGGGCACAGAAATCATTTGAGCAATACAAGGACAATCTTTACACCGTGCACAATACCATTATGCCAACACTTCACTCCTTGTTGGACCTTATAACCCCACCACCACCACCACCACATACACCCTACAGCCCCTGAGTATGTAGATGAAGCATCTTCCAACACCCCTGCCCTGACCAATGGTACATGGCCACACAAACCTTGCCTCAGAGACCCTGGCCACCTCCCCAGGGGCACAAACATTCCTTTCACACACACACACACACACACTAAATGAACCAGTTTTCTGACACTGTCCCTGAGTGGGCTCATTGCCCTCACGCTCACTGCCGACTGAAATCCTGCACTGCACTCATTGTGCCTGGCTAAGCTTCCCTCCCTCCAGTCCAGCTAGGTGTGCACAGCTACCCAGAGGGAGAAGAAGACATGGGGTGGCTCCTCCCCATCTTTTTCCCCATGAAAATTCATTCAGTTTTCAAGATCTCTTTCAGTCTCAGCCCTGTGTCTAAAGTGTTCCCATTTCCATCAGTTGAAAGAGAGCCCTGAGTCTCTGAGTGTCCCACCTGTACCCTGCAAGCAACAAGGATTTATGATTCCGTGGTCTTCACGGTTATTTGGATCTTTCCTCCGGCAGAATGTAAGTCCTTACAGCTGTTACTGAGCCTCACACCCTTCTCTTCCCAGAACAGTTTGCAATTGTAGAACCTGGGCATTTTGATAATTGATTTAATTATTCTATTCTGATGAACACTGAAGATAAAACCATATATGAGAGAGACACACATTGTCATTCTGATTATGATAATGAGTACATTTGTCATTAAGCAGACAGTACTTTGAAGACAAAAAATAAAACACGTCATGATAGCCTCACTGGATTTTTTTGTTGTTGAAAAATAAAACTAATCATCCAAGTCTGGAGAGGAATATTTACTCGACAAAGTTCTTGCCTTGGAAGCATGAGTACCTGTGTTTGAGCCCCAGAACCCATGTTAAAATAGAAAAAGCCTGGTGTAGAGATGCACACTTGAAATCCCAGTGCTGGGGGTAGCAACAGGTAGATTCCTAAGGCTCCCTGCCCAGCCACATCTACTAAGTAAGCCTCAGGCCAGTGACACACCATGTCTCAAAAACCAAGATAGATGATGCTCAAGGAGGAGCAGTTCCTGTGATTGTTTATTGCCTTCCACATGCATGTACAAATAAATTGACATGCAACTCTACGTAAGTGTACACACACACACACACACACATAGACACACGCCTACATATACATTAATATGCATGTGCATGTTCTGAGAGTAAAATAGAAGTTGTTGAGAAGATCTAGAGGTTTTAGAGATCACAAGAACATCAACGTTTCATATAATAGCAGTGAGACATTCCTCAGTGAGAGAAGTAATCTTGACTTAGCAGGGACTTCCTGTCCACTGGAGAAGCTGCTAGCTGTACATTTGCTCTCAACACCTTACCAAGCACCATCTTTGGAGCTGGGTTGATTCCTCGAGAACGTGAAGCAGGCTGGCAGAGAGGAGAGAGGACAAGTGGATATAATGTCAACAAACCTTTGCAGTGATTTTTCTTCAGTATGGTTTTGTATCATTAAAAGATACAGTTGAATTTTCAACACATATCGGATATGGTTGCCCATCAAATGTTTTCATTGTGTAGAGCGTTATCTTTATCTCGGATCAGTGGTAGAGTGCTTGACTTGGCATGCAGGTGAATCTAAATTCATCACCTGTCAAATCAGAACAAGCATGGCAGATACACTGACATGAAGCCAGAAGAGTCTACACAGCTCTTCATTGTTCTCGCTCTATTTGCCTGAATTATCAGGTCAAGGATAAAACTTTTTTGTTCTAATAAATTGGTGTCGTTGTAACAGTCCATATCTGTCGTGAAGGTGAGAGTCTTAGTTTGACTCTAGATGTATCTACTGTAGATGGGCTTCATGGAAAAGGAAAATCCTAGCAGCAGGAGAGGCTGTCATGTGGGGCCAAACTATGAAAACAAACGCACAACATCCATCAGTGGGGTTAAGGGGAAACATGTCTCTGGAGTTAGACTGCCTGTGATATTCTCCTGTATCAGCCATTAATTATGGAACTGAGCCACTCACTCGATTTCTCTGTTTCTTCAGTTGCCAGATGAAGAGGGTATGAATTCTTCGTGAGGATTCCAAGCTAGTGATCAAGGAGATGCACCTGAAATGCATGGGGTTGCCGTGTCCTTTGCCTCCAGCTGTAACTAGCCAGTGGAGAATATGACTGGCCTTTGATGAATGACATGCTCCTGAGAGACCATTCTGGAGTAGTTAGTGGAGCATGAAATAAGAGTATCCGATGCCACTGCCTCTTTTTACTAAAAGGCAATCTTAAGGAAACTGTCCATTTTCATTTATTAGAGTCTATTGCTGGATTCTATTTCTGTGTCTATAATTGTTACTTCTTTCTTGCCATTGCTGAAGGAACAAAGACATCATTTTCCCCATTTCCACCCATAAAGGAGAGGCTGACTTTGTGTTCCTCTATGGTCAAGCTGAGCACCGTGAGTTTGGGGCAGCAGAGGCAGGTGGAAGACAGGCTGTGGACAGAGAAGAGGAGATCCTAGCCGGGAAGAGCTGAGGTATCCTCCTTGAAGCACTGACTTTTACTCCAGTCCTTTCCTGGTGGCCCTGCAAGGTGGCAGAGCCTTTGATGAGCAGCTGACATGAGGCAGGAGAACATCCTGAAACTGCCCCTTCAAAGGACACATCTGTCCTGGAGTGGTAGCTAATGTCTGTAATCCTGGCGTTCCAGAGGCAGAGCCAGGAGGCTAGCAAATTGAGGCTAGCCTGGTCTATACAGTGAGTTGCAGGCTCACACAGATAATTTAATATATCATATAAGTATAATACATCTAAATAACAAGACTGTCTCAAAAACAAAGAAAATCAAAATAAACAAAAATACCTAAAGAAACTGCTGACCTAAGATCTTCAGAGAGAAGGGATTGCTGCAGCAACCTAAAACCTTGGAGAATCAGTTTGCAAGGTTTACCAGTTTCTTGTGTGGTTTCAAGGGTGGAGATACAGTTTATAAAGCACTTTAAAGCTTGGAATCCTTATTAAAATGGAAAACGAGTCAAAATTCAGACATTATGTGACCCAAGGAGAAAGATAGATATAGTACAGTGTGAAATGTTTGTGTTTCATTGTTTATGAGACAATATGAAGTATTATAGGACCCATGGAGCTCAGCTGCTGAGTTCCCAAACCAGATAGCAAAAGACTTTAAAACATCTGCTTTTGATGGTGATCGGCACACTCCAGGTCTGTGGCTGTCAGACACAGTAGATGTTCTCTCCCCAGGACATGGATCTATCTGTGGAACAGGAAGGCACAGGGAGCAGGGATCCCTGGTTTGTGCACCTGGTGCAGGGATCTTGAGGGCGATTCACTTGAAGGGGCTGTTCCAGATCCAGCAGCCCAGGCCTTGTGCCCTGCTGAAGCAAAGGCCTTGCCACATTTCTGAGACCTCAGGGTAGCCGGATGGACTCCCTCTTATGAAGGGGTGTTTTATCTAGGTATTTCTTGTATACAACAAGTCTTTTTAAAAATACTTTTTGATCAAGTAAAGGTCAAATTTCACATCAAAATCGTTGAAGAGAGAGATACAGACAAGCTGACTGAGTCTAACTGAATTCTGGCTAGACTGAAGCAAAACTAATCTTATCGATTCACAAGAGAAGAATACATTACATTAGTACATTTTTTTCTGTGCAGAATTAATGGAAAATATTTACACTATTTGACATAATAATTCTATTTTCTTAGAAATAACCGAAGGAAATACTTTGAAATACAGACAAAACTGCCAATCTATAAAATGTTCATTATAATTTTATTTATAGTAGTTGGAAAGAATTTGAACAAAATTATTTGGGGCATGGTTGGATAAATGATGCTATCTGTGTATAATAAAATACCATGTAGTAATTCGATGAAATATTTTGAAATAAGGTGGTTTTTTTGTTTGTTTGGTTTTTTTTTTTTTTTGGTTTTTCGAGACAGGGTTTCGAAAACCCTGTGTAGCCCTGGCTGTCCTGGAACTCACTCTGTACTGTACACCAAGCTGACCTCGAACTCAGAAATCCACCTGCCTCTGTCTCCCAAGTGCTGGGATTAAACGTGTGCGCCACCACTGCCAGGCTTGAAATAAGTTTTTATACCATGAAAAATATACTAAATGTTAGGTGATAGATATACTATTTTAGAGAGACTGCAATTTCATAAGAAAGCAAGTGATGAAAATAGTAGACCCAGCGCATACGCCTACCTAGAGTAATATTAGGTTAACCGTGTCTGTCTCACAGTAGAATATTACAAGCAGTGAAAACATACTCTTCTCCCATCAAATAATGTAAAGTAATCTTTCTTCCTTTTCTTTTTTTAAAATTTAATCTACTTTTTATATAATACTTCCTGACCAGTTTCCCATGTCTCAGTACCTCCCCATTCCCCAGGCACACTTTTCCTTTGTTTCCCTTCAGAAAGGAGCAGGCTTCCCAGGGATCTCTACTAAATATGGTATAACAAGCTACAATAAGACTAGATACAAACCATCATATCAGGGCTGGGTGAGGCAATCCAGTAGGAGGAAAGGGTCCCCAAAGCAGGCAAAGAGTCGGAGACACGCCCACCCCACCGCTGGTCCACACTGTTGGAAGCCCTACAAGAACACCAAGCTATACACCCATAACATACAATCAGTCAGATGCATACAGGCTTCCTGACTGTGGGTTCAGTTTCTGTGAGCTCCTATGACCAACCCCTTGTTAGCTGATTCTGTGGGCTCTGTTCTTGTGGTGTCCTTGACCCTTCTGGTTCCTACGATCCTTCCTCCTTCTCTTCCACAAGATAGCCTGAGCTCAGAATTAATCTTTCAAACTGAACTCATATTTTTGATAACACATCCGTAGGTGACGAGAAGCCGGGGTGATAGCTGAGAGGAAGGTAAAGTAGGTGATTGCATAGTGAAGAGGAAAACTATGACTGGGGAGAGACAGCTGGAGGGTGCTGGGTAGCTTTAGATGTTTTGACCTGGAGAACAGTAACACAGGGACTTGTTTGTATAGCTATTAAATTCTGTGCCTATGTTATATGCAGTTATAAATGGCATTTGCAGCAAAATACTGGAAACAGCAGAAAGAAAATAAAGTATCTCTAAAATAAATGTTGATGGGAAAATTATAGTTGACTTTTGTTCTTTTCTCTGTTTGATCTATTTCCAAAATTTCTTTAACATATCTTTTAGTTATCAGATAATCAGTCAAAAATAAATAGAGGCTATTAAGATGGCCACTATGGCTGTTGGATCTATTATCTATCTATCTATCTATCTATCTATCTATCTATCTATCTATCTATCCTGGCTGGTTTTGTGTGTCAATATATGCCAGAATCATCAGAGAGGAAGGAGCTTCATCTTGAGAAAATGTCTCCATGAGATCTAGCTATAAGACATTTTCTCAATTAATGATCAATGGGGAAGGGTCATTGTGGGTGGTGCCATCCCTGGACTGGTGGTTCTGGGTTCTAAAAGAAAGCAGGTTGCCAAGCCATAATGAATAAGCCAGTAAGCAGCACTCCTCTATGGCCTCTGCATCAACTTCTGCCTCCAGGTTCCTGACCTACTTGAGTTTCTGTTCTGACTTCCTTTGGCAAGGGAAATGGAAGCTGAATAAATGCTTTCCTCCCTGACTTGCTTGTTGATCAGTGTTTCATTACAGCACAATAAACCCTAATAATCTATCTATCATCTATCCATCTATATCTATCATCTATTTTCTATCATCCTGTCTATAAATCATCTATCTATAATTTATCTTCTGTCACGTGTCTCTCTGTCTGTCTGTCTGCCTGTCTGTCTGTCAGTCATCTATCTCACTTATGAATAAGAGAGAAAAGGCTAGGTCTTGGGGATGTTGGGGACATTTATTTCCTATGATACTCACCATAATGGTTCAAATATCTAATGATACATTCTTATCCTAAAACATGGTCTCCTATAAAAAGGTTTCAATTTGTTTGAAAGCTCAAAAAAAGTTTATTTTAAAGAGAAAATTCCATTAGCCTTGACATCAGAGCTCCAACAAATGCTAAGTAAACAACTTAGTCAAGTGTTTATGTTGGAAAATTGAACTGTAGAGGTCAACCAATTGTCAAGAATACGTTTCTTGAAACAGCAAATGGTTTCCCCGAAGAGAGGTTAAAATGGGAGTCAAAGCCCGCTGAGGTTGGCATGCAGGCTTTAAAATCTGCTTCATTTTACTGGAAAAGGGGTAAAATTATGTTTTGCATGATTATTTTAAAATGGATTTGCTGTTACCATATATACTATGCATTTGTACTTGATACTTTATAATTTATATTTATCCATCTGGAGCAGCTATAGCCTTTATAATATTGAGATAATAATTTCATAAATTTTTGTCAGATTTCCAATGTGAACCACAAGAATCACAATATTTTGCCCTATTTTTTCCTATTTGGAAATTAACCTGAACAGATTTTACAGGTTATGTACAAGATTGTTCTTCCGGCTCTTCTTCACCTGTGTGCCTTGTGGGACTGAGCAACTGCTAGATCCTCAGACTTTCATTCACAGCTGCTGCTGACCATTGTTGGGGAGTTGGACTACAGACTATGTCCTAAAATGGAAGAAATCAAGCAATGAGATGTAATGGAAGACGTAATTGTCCTAGAGCTGGTGACCAAAATCATAATGAAGCAGGCCAGTCTTTGAAGACTCCAATAATCCCTGAGTAACAGAAGAGAAACAGGAGGCACCCTCACCATCCTGCCGCATTTAAGGGTTTAGATGTATCTTTTACTGTGCACCCTGGATATGTCTCCCAAAAGCAACAGACAAAAGCTTATCCTTCGATATCTCCACAGACAACTTTGCAAAAGAATGATAATTTTGCAGGTGATCCTTGTACGAAGCTACCCCCATCTCTGAGAAATCACTGAAGTTAAATTCTCTAACCTGAATGATGTAATGAGCCCAAGAGGCCCAGTGGCATACAGGTTAGGGGTGGAGTTATTGTATCAAGCACTTCATCACTTATCCTTCATGTCACATGAGACTGGAGTGATGAGTGGGTACCATAACAGGCTTTTAGAAGCTAATTTTACACAGAGCATCCTCACTTGGGCTCAGGAAGTAACCACGTGCAAGATGAGAGTGGCCATATCTGCCTTCATTCTCTTTCTGTCTCCTTTACTTTGAGTTGAACTCTTGCCTAGCTTTGCATAAGTATGGTAACCACTGAAGGAGTGTCTGCCTACCTAACCTATCTTACTCCCTCTCAAGGCTATAGGCATGAAGATAAGTCATTGTTTTACACCATGAGTCATCTTATATTTTGCAAACAGCAAGGCCTTGTGGGAAAATCATCCATGGTGATGAGGCTGTACCTTAAAGCAGAAGTGGTTATTACTTGGCAAATGACTTTTTCTCTTAAACAGTTAGGACTTGGGCTACCTTCAAGGCTAGAGCAGAGACAACAACCAAAGAAAGCACACCTTGACCATGAACACAGCTATCTACATACCTTCTTGTTCCAAGTTCTTCTCTATTTAAATCTAAATCTCATGTCAGTACCCCAGAGATGAACTTGGGGTCAGTGGACCCCTTTATGTGCTCCTCCTTCCAAGATGTCACTTTTAGCAATGTAATCTTTATTGTCTTTCGATAAAGTGGCCCAGCCTTGTTTCTGATGCTGTGTTCACGCTGGAATAGTTGTTAAAAGAATCCATGTTATTTTTTTAAGTACCCAGGCTGGAGATAAACTAATGGCAAACACCTTTGAGAAAGACTTTGGAGTTGTCTACTTTGTCATCTTTGCTAATGGACAAAGCATGTTACTGGAAAACCTGAAGGAAACAAACAGAATTTAAGGAAAACCAAGAGAGAGATAAAATGGAATTCAAGGCGTGATGCTTTTTAACCCAGGAATAGTGTACACTGTGTGGAAGAGTACCCACAAGGAAGGCTCCTGAAAGTATTCTGGAACACAGAGGGAAGATTCTATGGTAGGTATGAGAAGTTCCTGAGCAAGCTCCTGCTATCTAAGAGGGAAATTAAAAGCTGGTGCTCTTCGATCATTAAAGAAACTCCTAAGAAAAGACGGCTGTAACTCCCAGCTGACTATTTTCATTTACAAGTCTGAAGACAGACAACAGACATTTGAACAACCTCCACTGTGGCTGTTTATGTGAAAATTAGCCTTAGTTATGGGGTCAAGACCCCACTTCCCTAGGAGATGATGGCCCATGTGCTGCCCCAAAAGCAGCAGCTACCTTCAGACTTAGAGGAATGTGTGCAGAGAGGTGGCGTGCTTGAATCTGCATTAAGACAATGACCTCTGCATGCTTTTAAAGTTTCTTTCGTGAAGACTCTGACTAAGAAAGCCATGTTTTTTAAAAAATGAAGTGAATCAAGAGAATACTTAGGTTGGGGTTCTTGCACTCAACAGAAAGAGGGAGACTGAAGGGACCATTGGTGACATTTAGAAGTAATGAAAAGATGCTGGTCACGGGAATGACTGTATTATGAGAATTTTCAAAATGGACACTGTAACCTACCTCATTCTACACCAGTAATGCAAATAATAATAATAATAATAATAATAATAATAATAATAAAAATTCCACAATTTCTTAAAGATGGTGAAATTTCTTCAGAATGGGCACAAGGAGATAGCTCAGTCAATACAGAGCTTGCTGCACAACATGAGGAACTGAGTTTGATCCCTAGCATCCTTGTTTTTTAAAAAAAATGTCAGGTATGAGCAACGATTAGAGTCTGTAGTCCCAGAACTACAGGGGCAAAGGCAGGATGACCACTGGAGCTTCTTGGTAACTAGTTTCACCAAATCAGTGAGATGGTTTCATGAGAGACCCTGTGTATAAACAAACAAACAAACAAACAAACAAGGTGAAAAGCAGTTGAGGAAGGCACAGGATATAAAATTCTGGCTTCCATATCCACTCATGCATGTGCATGCATGCACACATTCACACACACTTTTTCTGAATTAACTTAGAGTAACTGTGATATATTTTCAGAAACTGACTCTAATCACTTTCAAATGCTAAAAATGCAAAATTAATCAATCATGTCTTTGTCAAGAATTACTATGATTATTGAAGACATTTTAAATGTATCAAAGAAGTATATACTAGAATTATCATCATTAAAAGTATTTATGTATTTAAAAAATAAGAAAGATTGTTCTTCCAAGGTTTTCAGGGCATAGTGATTGTTTAATCTTTTTTTTCTTCTTCTGTATTTGAAGATACCAAGGACTTTTGAGAAAAAAATTCATTTAATTATTATAGAAAGTGTATATATATATCAGCATTTCTCTATGTAGTCCTGGTTCACTGGTTCACTATATAGACCAGACTGGTCTTGAACTCACAAAGATCCACTCACCTCTGCCTCTAAGTGCTGGGATTAAAGACTTAAGGGCATTTGTAGCTCTTCCTTTTCTGGGGGCTGGGGCTGTTGGCCACCAAGGACAGAGGTGGCAGAAAGGAGGACAGGGTTTGGATGGCCCGAACGCCCATGGATTGACTTCTGGGACTGGCTTCAGCAAGACAGCTCAACTTCATTCCTGGTGAACAAGGGCAATATAGATCTTGGGAACTGGGTAGGGAATTCCAAGGTGGACATACAGTTGGCTAGGGCTGAGGTTGGGAATGCTTCATTTACAGAAGAAGGAATTCCAAGAACCTTCCTGGCAGGTTCTTATTGAGAGAGAGGAAGTTGAACCTGTAATCTGACCATAGACTACATGACTGTTCTCACAGGGATTTGGGGGGTTGTGAGGTGTGGGGGGTTACAGGCAGGAAGGTCTGATTGGACATAACACAGTACCTACTTAACATATGGTGATGTGTTCAGTCATACAGAGCTTTCCGGAAGGTTTGTGCTGGGTCATCTTCTAGATAAGATGAGGCACCCACGCTTAGAGACACTCTCCAGATAAGATTAGGCAGAGAAGAGGAAGCCCAGCTGAGAAAAGGAGCCCTCCATTTTTTGCCAAGCTCAGAGAACTTATCCGGACACAGTTGGCTGTGACCTTAAGACAGGGTCTTCCAACAGTGTGTGCCACCACACCCAGTCTTAATATTCTTTTCCTTTTTAAAGATTTATTTATTTGTTTCATGTATGTTTGAAACTGTCGCTGTCTTCAGATACACCAGAAGAGGGCATCAGATCTCATTACAGATGGTTATGAGTCACCATGTGATTGCTGGGAATTGAACTCAGGACCTCTGGAAGAGCAGTCAGTGCTCTTAACCCCTGAGCCATCTCTCCAGCCTCCAGTCTTAATATTCTAAAGGTATAAAATAATAGCTTTGGAGCTGGGGAAATAGCTCAGTTTGAGACAGGATGACTTCATGACAGGCTTCAAATGGGCAGCTCAAGAGACTAGGTCTAAATCTGTTTCCAAGGACTGGGCAAATCTAGGCAAGTCTATGCAAGTCAGTTATTGAAAAACAAAACAATAAAAAATCCAGGCCTCAGGCAGCCAGTCAGGAGCTGCCCCATCACCTGGCTGGAGGAACGGACAATGAGTCAGCAACAGCTTCCAGACTTCCCCAGCAACAGTTTTCAGCAACCTTCCCCCCATCCCCAACAATGGTTCTGCAATGTCCCTAGAGATAGAGCCAACAGATTAAGAAAAAGGTCACCTACCCCTTCCCCAGAATTCCCCTACTGTGTTTAAATTGGACCTGTACTCTGGTGCTTCTATCTTGGTAGATGGTAGACCCCAGCATGCTGGACTTCTGCAGAATAAAACGCTCTTTGCTTTTGCATACTATGTGAGACTGGGGCATCATTCCTCTATGAATCATGGACCCTTACAAGTTGATAGAGGGTTTGCTATTTGTTTTGGTACCTCCCCCCACCGTCCCCCCCTCCTTTGCGAGTGCTCTTCTGGGAGATTATGGAGCCTTGCTGGAGCGTGGGCTTTGAGAGCTCATATTTCCCCCCCACTTCCAGCTTACTCTCTCTGCCTTCTGTGAGTGGTTGAAGGTGAGGGCTCTTAGCGTTCTGCTCCATTCCCACTGTCAGGCCATCCATGCCTTTATAGACTCCCCCTTGGGAAAAAAACAAGCTGAAATAAACCCTTCCCTCTATCAGTAACTGTAGGTTATGATGTTGTATTACACCAACAAAAACATAACTAACATATCATGGAAGCACAGAACTTGTTTTGGATCCTCAGAATCTGCGGAAAAATCTAAGCCTAGTAGTGCATGTTTGTGAAATCATTGCTAGGTGATAGACACGGGAAGATCCATGGGGTGGTTTGAATAAGAATCCCCCCCCCCACCAGACACATTTTTAAATACTTAGGGACTGGTACTAAGGAGGTGTGGCCTTATTGGAGGAAGCATGTCACTGGGCAGGCTTTGAAGTTTCAAATGCTGAAGCCACGCCCAGTGGCTCACTCTTCCTGCTGCTTGCTGATCTAGAAGAAGAGCACTCTGCTCCTTCTCCAGCACCATGTCTGCTGGCACACAGTCATGCTTCTTGCCATAACAATAATGGACTAAACCTCTGAACTGTAAGCCAGCCCCAGTTAAATGGTTTTCTTTATAAGAAGAGTTGCCATGTTCATGGTGTCTCTACACAGCAATAGAAACTTTAGCTAAGACAAGAACACATATGAATGTTAACACTTCTATACACATACAATCATAAATTCACATATCGAAAAATCCTTTAATCCTTTAGATTAAAGATCTAAAGGAAGATAAGAGCACTGTAACAGATAGTTTGGCAGTTTCAGAATAGTCAGTCCTTCTTATTTACTGGAGTACGCTGGGTTCCAGCATTCAGAAACACTCTCCTCTTGGATCTGAATCAGTTAATGTTGTGTGCATTTTCATGGGGAATCTATTTCTATTCAACTCTGATAGTGATAGATAAAAGAAACAATTGCCTTCATGTCCTTCTTGAGCCAATGAGTTTATTGGTGTTATTTACAGGAATTTGCCTGTAACTCAACAGCAGTCACATTACCAAAAAGCCCATCCCAGTGTAAGCCAGGACTCACAAAAACAGTACCTCTGGATTCCCCTGTGCAACCTGTATCAACAGTCTTCTCTCCCCAAGCCAATTATTTACTCTTTATATACTTTAGGGAAGAGCCTCCTGCGTCTTAGAAGTTTTCTGTGAGCTTCATGAGCCTCCCTAACAAGGGAATGTTTTTAATCTGAAGGAAATAGTCACCATGGTGAATAAATAAAAACAAAAAACAAGGCAGAAGATGTGTAAACTTTACCTTTATTGCTGGGATGGGAGGTCCTGGCCTGCCATATGCCTTGAGTAAGACTGGCTCTCAGAATTAGATGCACAATGTACTGGATAGGCTGGGCCAAACTTTGAAGGGAAACATGAGTGCTCTGAAGCCAAGACACCCCCAAGACTGGGTGTGAGTCAAGTACACCCATTTATTCTCTCCAGACTTAGCAGGTAGTTAACTGACTCCCTCTCTTGAGGATCAATAGGAGAAAGGGGAAGAAAGAAAATGGAGCGGGGAATCTTAGAGAAAAATCCTTTTACTGGTCGATGAAAGTGGGACATTTTCTTTTTGTATTTCTTTAAAATAATGGAATATAATATCTCTAAAGTTATATAAAGAGAACAAAGCAAAAGAGGACATTGTGGTCCCTGAGGTATTGAAAAGCCACACGGCAGGGTTAGTGCAGCATGGCTGTCCGTAGATGGCTCTGCTGGCTGGGTGACTTTGGGTGACATCTGGTGTAAGGATTTTCCCAGCACAAGGGCATCTTGGCAGCTGGGAGCCAAGGAATACCACAAAGTCACGCCATGCAACAAACCTCACCAAGAGATTTACTGGGGAGAACATAATGGTAGCTGCCTCTGCATGGGAGGAGAGACGGCAGTGGGCTGGGTGAAAGGGCGGGCTTTTACAGGGTATTTGGAGCATGCCCAGTGAGCTAGTAGAAAAATACAGCACAGCGGGAAGTATTATGTGGCCACTAACTCTGAAACATTATTTGGCCATTAATACCGAGTCACAGGAGAAGATACTTCTCAGAGTTTGGGGGCAGACTAGGGACGGGAGACTTTTCTGCTGGCCTGTTACCCTGTATCTGAGAGTGTATATGTTGCTCCTATCATGGATAGAACTGGTGAGATCTCTCATTGTATCTAAAGTGTGTGAACAGTATTCACTTCACATCTTGTAGTCTAGAGTTTTCATATGTGTTAAACAGAGAACACCTGTATGATTAGTCCCTGATGAAAATGATGGGGAGTGAGATGAGTGATCCTTTAATTCATGCCTGCTCATGAACCAAGCCCCACGGTACCCTATCAGGAGCACTTTCAAGAGCATCTTAAAGGTCTCCTCTGCCCTTTATCCATAGGATATTCCCCTGCTGATTTTGCTTTGTGTCATTTTGTCATCAACAACACTGTTACTTGTGGCTGCTAAGATCAAAAAGTCTTACTGAAGAATCTTGTGGACCCTCGACACAATGTAACACAAATTGTATCTGTTTCCTTAGTTATCAGCAATTTACTGTATACAAAGAGAGTGTAAGGAGATTTGTCTGTAGGTGGACATCGAGGATTACCAGACTCAGAAGGATGGTAATGTAGAGGCCATAAACCCCTGGTCTGTGGTAAACTGTACTAAGTTTATCTAAGCTGAGTTTTCATCCCTGCCTTGTCCTGGAATATCGAAGGTCATTGTTGTGCAGCAATTTTCTCCTAGATAACTCATTCCATCTTGGAGGGAAATGCTTTAAAAAGAAGGGTGTTCTGAACTCTAGAATCTAAGGGAGAGTGAAATATTCCATCCTGCAGGTTGTCTAGTGTGCTCATTAAGTCCGGGAAGTAAACAACTTAAAGGCTTCAGGAAGTTCCTGAAACTAATCAGATATACTAACCTCTACCCCTTCAAGCATTAAGAACTGCAAAAGAGATATCCTTTGCCTGAATCAGCCACAATCCCTAGAAGCAGAGACAGGCCCATTTGCTTAGAAGAGGCTCAGAGCTGCCTGGAAAAGACCCTATCCAACCTGTTGACATGCCTGCAGGTTATGTAGCATACTACAGGTTTCTAGTGTCCATGAGCTACATTGGAGTGGGCTTTGGTGATGCAGTTGTCTTTGAGTCATTTCTGCTAATTTTTCTTCCATGTCCGCCTTCAGGACCCAGTGTCCATTCTTTCCAAGATGAAGGACATCTGTGTCTTTTGTAATACACAACTATTTCAAAGGTGGAGAATTAAAAATAGCAAGTAAGATGGGTTCTTAAGTAAAAATAGCAAGAATCGGGAGAGGCACTCCACCATGGACTCTGAACACCCTTATACCCTCGTGTTCTTTTTGTTGTTAAAGGGTTTATTTATTTAATGTATATGAGTACACTGTAGCTGTCTTCAGACACACCAGAAGGGGGCATCCGATCCCATTACAGATGGTTGTGAACCACCATTTGGTTGTTAGGAATTGAACTCAGGACCTCTGGAAGTGCAGTCAGTGCTCTTAACCACTGAGCCATCTCTCCAGCCCTTGTGTTTTTGCTCAGTTGCTAAGAATATGTTTTTTCAGGGCTTATAGTGTTTATAGAAGTATTATAGGAAATGAGATCTTCCACTTGGACAAAGAAGAGGTTTGCCTGCCACTTCTATGGAAGTGGATGGTTCTCTAAACTCAGCATCTCTCAGCTGAAATGCAAATCAGTACATATGCAGTAGCCACCTGGCACCCTCTGTACAACATCAATGGGACTTGAGGTTTGAGACACTAGTGATAAACATGGTGGCCTAACTCTGCTCTGCTGTGAGTAACTACATATTTTATCTTTGACATAGGAACTTCGCATCCTCTGCTCTGGAAACAGCAGGTGGCTTACTGGTTAGCCTATCACAGGCTCACATCCTAGTGTGCCAGGTCTATGGTCTTGTTTTGTGTCTTTCTCTTCCCATCTGTCCTCAAACACAATTCCTATTCTAGATTTGCATTAGAATAAATTCTCACAGAAACTGTGTTTTATGGATATTTCATGATGAATGTTTCTCCATCAAACCTTGACTTATGGTTTGCCTCATAACTAACTTCATTAACCTTTCAAAATTACATATTTCCTCAAGTTCTATCTAAATAACAGCAACAGAACATTTAACACTAGATGTATTATATACAACATGTGCCTGAAATTTTGGAATAAAAATATTTGGACAGTCACTCTAGTTGATCACATGAGGAAAAGAATTTGTGAAGTTGAATAGAAACTTCCTATTTTTTGCAGCATTAATTTTATGTAAGTGTTGGAACATTCTGTTATATACTATTCTGGCATTTCTATTTATTTGTGTCTGAACTACCTGCTATTCAGGCATAGGTAATATAGGGTTTCGGACTTTGGACAAGCAGCTGAGGTGCCTATTTAACATATCAAAGTGGACCTGGCCTCCAGGGTCTCCCAGCCACCATCCCTCAGTCTGGACTTGTTACAAGGTATGGCTGGCATTCTCTTCCCTCTACCTTGAACTTTCCAGCTCTGGGGCTGGGCTTTCCCTTACCTCAGAGGCTCTTCCCTATATAATCCAGATTCACCCCCCTTCTCTTTCTGCATTTTTCTCTCCTTGCATTCCCCACCCCACACCTCCTCCGAGCAATCAAGGAATCTGCCCAAGAGTTGCCCCCCTATAAACAACATTATAGCATAACCTCAGTCAATTCTGAGACTGAAGGCAGGTTTATTTTTTCCCAATCTGCTTTTATACCATTTTAATTACATGCAAGCAATAAGGTCAGTTCTAAGTTGAGGAACAAGGGATACAATAAACACACATAGTCAAGGAATAAGCAAGGCAGTAAATAAAGTCCTGTGATCACTCCCTTGATCACTGTTTCTAAGGGCTTATCAGGATGATGGAGATATCAGGGCCTACTTCCCTGTCCTAGCTTAAAGTCATATTCGTGCCTGAAGCCTACTTCTTTGTTCTACCCTAAAAGTAGATCCCTGACTGAACTTACTTCCTTGTCCTTGGCCAAATGTCAGGTTCCTGCCAAGTGGCCCCCAAAGCTCTCCACACAGTGGAGAAAGCATATTAGGTAAGAGAGGGAAAAACCCAACCAACCAACCAACCAACCCACCCACCCACCTAGCTGGAGTACACGGGCTCCGGCTCAAGTACCTGTTTAACTTGGGGGAAATATAGAAGTGAGGGGTGGTGGAGCTCAGCTCAGGCTGGCCTTCTGGAACACCTAGCATTGAGCTGTCATAGTCATTCCATGGGTTGCTCTGAGGGTGTAATCAGCACAGAGGCAGCTCGGGGTTTGGATGTAAAGCAATAAAAACAGACTGGATGACAATATCTGCATTTCCTCCAATAACAAAATCCAAACATTATGTTTGTCACATGTGGTCTCTAGAACGGGAGATGGCTTTCTGAGTCTTACGCCAATGATAATGACCATGATAATACTCTGTACAGTTCTGCCCCTGTGGAGAAGGAGTGGGCACAGTGTCCTATCTGTGAAGAAACCAAAGGCCTGCATGTGATAACTGCACCTGCTCGCTGCCCTGCTGTGAACAATTCAACTGGCAGCCATCTAATGGCGGAATGCAACAGCGCACGCTATTATTTTCATCAGACATCATGTCGGAGAAGAGAGTCTCGCTAAGTTTGGGGTAAAAAATGTGACCAAGAATTATTTTCTCTACACACAACGGAAGAGAGTGAGAATATTAACTCTGAGGGAGGCAGACATGGCTCTTTTTTACTGCACTGTTTTTAGGGCACCATGGGATCTTGTATAAGGAACCCAGTGGTTCCAAGGCATTCATTGCTGCCTTTTTGTTTGTTTGTTTGACTGTGCGCATAATGCGACCAGCAGCTTCAAGCTCCTTCTCTATCCCACTATAATGTGTTCAACCTTGAACTGTGAGCTAAAATAAACAATTTTTCTCATAAACTGTAGAGTATTTTATCACAGTGGGAGAAGAAAACTGATTGAGAAAGCTATCTTTAATGCTTTTAAAGTTTTGCAATACAGAAGGGAAAAATGAGGCCAATGTGTGTAACTTTCACTAGCCTGGAAACCTAGGAGAATTTTTTAAACATTACATTTTTTTTTTTTTTTTTTAATTACCAGATGTTCCTAGCTGTAGGTTTCTTTTGGTTTGTTTCTCCAGGAATGGAGTAGATTGTTTTAATCCATGATTTTAAGATTTAATTTTTTAACAATTATTTTATTTACATTCTAGCCATTGACCCCTCTCCCAGTCCCCCTTCCCACAGTTCCTCATCCCATTTCTCCTCCCCCTTGCCTTGGAGAGGGGGCACCCACCTCCCCCCTACCCCCAGGCCTCCCACTTCTCTGGGGCCTCAAATCTCTCAAGAATTAGGTGCATCTTCTCCCATTGAGGCCAGACCAGGCCTTTGCTATATATATGCCAGTGGCCTTGGACTAGCTACCTGGTTGGTGGCTCAGCCTCTGGGAGCTTCCTGGGGGCTGGGTTAATTGAGACTGCTGGTTTTCCTATGGGGTCGCTCTCCCCTTCAGATTCTTTAATGCTTCCCCTAATTCAACCATAGGGGTCTCTGACTTCAGTCCAAAAGTTGGGTGTAAGTATCTGCATCTGTCTCAGTCAGCTGCTGGTAGGGGCTCTCAGAGGACATCCACGCTAGGCTTCTGTCTGTAAGCACATCATAGCATCAGTAACAGTGTCAGGCCTTGGTGTCCCCTCCCACCTCCACCCCACCCTGGACCCATAAGGTGGAGCCCAACTTGGGCAGGTCATTGGACTACCTTTTCTTCAGTCTCTTCTCCATTTTTGTCCCTGCAGTTCCTTTAGACAGGAACAATTCTGGGTCAGAAATTTTGATTGTGGTTTAGTAAAGATTTTTCCCCATCTGTAGGTTGCTGATTTGTCCTACTGATGGTGTCTTTTGCCTTACAGAAGCTTTTCAGTTTCTTGGGGTTCCATTTATCAATTGTTGATCTTAGAGAATTGTTGGGGTTCCAAGCAATTGTTGATCCAATGGCTTGAGCCATTGGAGTTCTGGTTAGGAAATTCCCCCCTGTGCTGATGAATTTTAGGCTCTTTCTCACTCTCTTCTATTAGATTCGGTGTGTCTGGATTTATGTTGAGATCCTTGACCCACTTGAGCTTTAAGCAAAGAATAAATATAGATCAATTTTCATTCTCCTACACACACACCGCCAGTTAGACCAGCACCATTTATTGAAGATGCTTTCTTTTTTTCCACTGTATGTTTTTGGTTTCTTTGTCAAAGACCAAGTGCCCATAGGTGTGTGGGTTTATTTCTGGGTCTTTGATTCTATTCCATTGTTCTTCGTACCAATACCATGCAATTTTTTTGTTTTGTTTTGTTGTTGTTGTTGTTTTTTGCCAGTCCACATTAATCTGATGGATCTGTTTACAGAGTATGGTAATTTCATTCTTTAGATTTGCAGAATTTATAGAGAAAGAAAATTACAGCCTGCACACCCAAGACAAGGACCATTCCTCCAACGAAGCTGGCGGCATCAAAGGTAGACTTTGGCTCAGGCTGTGAGGTTGCAGTCAGAGTGGTATTTGCTGTAGCTTCTGATGTGACAACTGACGGACTAAGTGTAGGAGAGAAAGGCTGCCAAGTTGTGGGTTTCGCTGTAGAATTGGTTGGCACTGGAGTGGTAGGAAGTACTACAGAACAGAGGTCAGTGCTGTTCACCAGGGTACAATTACTTACTAATTCACTTGAACAATAGGTTTATTTGCTTCTTGGCAATCTATCCAAATGCAGGTAATATTAGTAATAGTGGCATTAACACAGGAAACATAACTATTGAAGCTCTCAAAGGTTTCTGGTGGCCTGGTGATGGTGGTCAGTGTCTCAGTCACATTAGCTATGCTGCTGTTGTGCAGTGCAGTGGACATGCAGGACTCAGTGAGGCAGGTGGCAGCCCAGAGCAGTTGGCAGGAAACTCCCAACATCCTGTTCTCAGCCCAGGAATCCAGAAGATGCCAGAGCAACAAGGCCACACCTCTTAATAGTGCTACTCCTTAGCCCAAGCATATATAAACCATCACATTTCACTCCCTGGCCACCATAGGCTTGTTTAAACACATGAGTCAATGGGGGCCATATCCAGCCATAGCCTGATAAAAAAGCACATTTGGACCTACTTCCAAAGTCCCCACAGTCTATAGGAGTCTCAACAATGTTAAAAGTCCAAAATTCAGTCTCTTCCGAGATTCATCCAAACACTAAACTGTAATCCCTAAAGCAAGACAGGAAACCAGCTGGGCAGTTCCAAACTCTGCATCTCATGTCTGATGTCAAAGCAGTCTTCAGATCTCCAACTTCATTTTCATCTTTGTTGACTGCAATAAACTTCTTTTTTCTGGGCTGTTTCCACTCCCTGTTAGCAGCTTTCCTCAGCAGATAGCCCACTCGTCTGGCATCTCAAACATCTTGGGGTCTCCAAGGCAACTTCAATGTTACAGCTTCTTGTTTCAATGTCTTGGATCTACACATGATCTTCTGGGCTCCTCCAATGGGCTGGTGTCACTTCTCCAGCTCTGTCCTCTGTAGCATTCTAAGCTTAGGTTGATCCACTCCACTGCTGCTGCTGTTCTTGGTGATCATCCCATGGTACTGGCATCTCCAATACACTGTGGTCTTTTGCTGCAACTAGGCTTCACCAATAGCTACTTGTTCCAATGACTGGGATCCACACATGATCTTCTGGGCTCCTCCAAAGGGCTTGTGCCACTTCTCCAGCTCTGCCCTCTGTAGAATTCTAGGCTCTCGGTGACTCCACTCCACTGTTGGTGCTGTTCTTGGTGATCATAACATGGTACTGGCATCTTCAATTCACTAGAGTCTTCCACTGTAACTAGGCTTCACCAATATCCTCTCATAGATTCGCTTCATGGTGCTAACCCTCAAGTCCTTTGCATGATCCCTTCAGTTCTAGACCATCAACTGCAGCTGAGGCTGCACCTTTACCAATGGCCTTCCATGGCCTCTCACAGTGCCAAGCCTCAGCTGCTCTTCGTGACCCCTTCATACCTTCAAAACCAGAACCACTTGGGTGATTCTTACACATTTCCAAGTACAGCTGCAGTACAAGGTACAACCTTAGCTATCTCTGGAATACAGCTTCTTTGTACTCTCAGAAAACACTTCCCAGATTTCATTTCAGCAATGCTGGTCTCTTCTTTTTTTTTTTTTTAATTTTCATATTTTATTTACATTTCAAATGTTTCCCCCTTTCCAGATCTCCCCTTTGGAACCTCCCCATTCCCTCCGCCCTCCCCCTGCCTCTATGGGGATATTCTCCAACCCACCTCCCCACCCAACACCCCACCCACTCTCGTCTTCCCTCCTTTGAGAATTGCTCTTTCTAGGTCTACAAAGAATTGAGTTGGGATTTTGTTGGGGAAAGCATTGAATCTGTATATTGCTTTTGGCAGGATGGCCATTTTAACTATATTAATCCTGCCGATCCATGAGCATGGGAGATCTTTCCATCTTCTGAGGTCTTCTTTGATTTCTCTCTTCAGAGACTTGAAGTTCTTGTCATACAGATCTTTCACTTGTTTGGTTAGAGTCACACCAAGATATTTTATATTGTTTGTGACTATTGTGAAGGGTGTCATTTCCCTAATTTCTTTCTCAGCCTGTTTATCCTTTGAGTATAGGAAGGCTACTGATTTGCTTGAGTTAATTTTGTATCCAGCCACTTTGCTGAAGTTGTTTATCAGCTGTAGCAGATCTCTGGTGGAGTTTTTCAGGTCACTTAAGTATACCATCATATCATCTGCAAATAGTGATATTTTGATTTCTTCCTTTCCAATTTGTATCCTTTTGATTTCCTTTTGTTGCCTGATTGCTCTAGCTAGAACTTCAAGTACTATGTTGAATTGATAGGGAGAGAGAGGGTAGCCTTGTCTAGTCCCTGATTTTAGTGGGATTGCTTCAAGTTTCTCTCCATTTAGTTTGATGTTGGCCACTGGTTTGCTGTCTATTGCTTTTACTAAGTTTAGGTATGCTCCTTGAATTCCTGATCTTTCCAAGACTTTTATCATGAAGGGATGTTGAATTTTGTCAAATGCTTTTTCAGCATCTAACGAGATGACCATGTGGTTTTTTTCCTTTGAGTTTGTTTATGTAGTGGATTACATTAATGGATTTCCGAATATTGAACCATCCCTGCATCCCTGAGATGAAGCCTACTTGATCATGGTGAATGATTGTCTATTTGTGTTCTTGGATTCGGTTTGCAAGAATTTTATTGAGTATTTTTGCATCGATATTCATAAGGGAAATTGGTCTGAAGTTTTCTTTTATTGTTGGGTCTTTGTGGGGCTTTGGTATCAGTGTAACTGTGGCCTCATAGAATGAATTGGGTAGTGTTCCTTCTGTTTCTATTTTATGGAATAGCTTGAAGAGTATTGGTATTAGGTCTTCTTTGAAGGTCTGTTAGAATTCTGCATTGAACCCATCTGGACCTGGGCTTTTTTTGGTTGGGAGACTTTTAATGATTGCTTCTATTTCTTTAGGAGTTATGGGACTGTTTAGATGGTTTATCTGATCCTGATTTAACTTTGGTAATTGGCATCTGTCTAGAAACTTGTCCATTTCCTCCAGATTTTCCAATTTTGTTGCATATAGGCTTTTGTAGTAGGATCTGATGATTTTTTTAATTTCCTCAGAGTCTGTTGTTATATCTCCGTTTTCATTTCTAATTTTGTTAATTTGGATACTGTCTCTCTGCCCTCTGGTTAGTCTGGCTAAGGGTTTCTCTATCTTGTTGATTTTCTCAAAGAACCAACTCTTGGTTTTGTTGATTCTTTGTATAGTTCTTTTAGTTTCCACTTGGTTGATTTCAGCCCTTAATTTGATTATTTCTTGCCTTCTACTCCTCTTGGGTGTATTAGCTTCTTTTTGTTCTAGACTTTTCAGATGTACTGTTAAGCTGTTAGTGTATGCTCTCTCCAGTTTCTTTTTGGAGGCATTCAGAGCTATGAGTTTTCCTCTTAACATTGCTTTCATTGTGTCCCATAGGTTTGAGTAAGTTGTACTTTCATTTTCATTGAATTCTAGGAAGTCTTTAATTTCCTTCTTTATTGCTTCCTTGACCAACTTATCATTAAGCAGTGCATTGTTCAGCTTCCATGTGTATGTGGGCTTTCTGTTGTTGTTGTTGTTGCATTGAAGACCAACCTTAATCCGTAGTGATCTGATAGGAGGCATGGGATTATTTCAATCTTCTTATATCTGTTGAGGTTTGTTTTGTGACCAATTATATGATCAGTTTTGGAGAAGGTACCATGAGGTGCTGAGAAAAAGGTATATTCTTTTGATGCAGGATGAAATGTTCTATAGATATCTGTTAAACCCATTTGGTTCATAGCATCTGTTAGTTTCACTGTGTCTCTGTTTAGTTTACGTTTCCAAGATCTGTCCATTCATGATAGTGGGGTGTTGAAGTCTCCCACTATTATTGTGTGAGGTGCAATGTGTGCTTTGAGCTTTAGTAGAGTGTTTTTTAATGAAAGTGGGAGCTCTTGCATTCGGGGCATAGATGTTCAGAATTGAGAGTTCTTCTTGGTAGATTTTTCCTTTGATGAGTAAGAAGTGTCCTTCCTCATCCTTTTTGATGAATTTTGGTTGAAAGTCAATTTTATCCGATATTAGAATGGTTACTCCAGACTGTTTCTTGGGGCCATTTGCTTGGAAAATTGTTTTCCAGCCCTTTACTCTGAGGTAGAGTTTGTCTTTAATATGGAGGTGCATTTCCTGGATGCAGCAAAATGCTGGGTCCTGTTTATGGATCCAGTCTGTCAGTCTATGTCTTTTTATTGGGGAGTTGAGACCATTGATGTTAAGAGATATTAAAGAATAGTGATTATTTCCTGTTATTTTTGATGTTGTTTATATTGTTTGTGTGGCTATCTTCTTTTGAGTTTGTTGAAAGATTACTTTCTTTCTTTTTCTTGAGTGTGGTTTCCCTCTTTGCGTTGGCATTTCCCATGTATTATTCTTTGTAGGGCTGGATTTGTGGAAACATACTGTGCTAATTTGGATTTGTCGTAGAATATTTTGGTTTCACCCTCTATGATTATTGAGTGTTTTGCTGGGTATAGCAGCCTGGGCTGGCATTTGTGTTCTTTTAGAGTCTGTATGAGCTCTGCCCAGGATCTTCTAGCTTTCATAGTCTCTGGTGAGAAGTCTGGTGTAATTCTGATAGGTCTGCCTTTATATGTTACTTGCCTCTTTTCCCTTACTGCTTTTAATATTCTTTTCTTGTTTTGTGTATTTGGTGTTTTGACTATAATGTGATGGGAGGAATTTCTTTTCTGGTCCAGTCTATTTGGCATTCTGTAGGCTTCTTGTATATTTATGTTCATATTTTTCTTTAGGTTAGGGAAGTTTTCTTCTATAATTTTGTTGAAGATATTTACTGGTCCTTTAAGTTGGGAGTCTTCACTCTCTTCTATACCTATTATCCTCAGGTTCTGTCTTCTCATTGCATCCCAGATATCTTGGATGTTTTGGTTTAGGAGATTTTTGCATTTTGTGTTTTCTTTGACTGTTGTGTCCATGTTTTCTATGGTATCTTCCACACCTGAGATTCTCTCTTCCATCTCTTGTATTCTGTTGGTGATGCTTGCATCTATGACTCCTGATTTCTTTCCTATGATCTCTAATTCCAGGGTTGTCTCCCTTTGTGATTTTGTTATTGTTTCTATTTCTGTTCTTAATTCCTGAATGGTTTTGTTCATTTGATTGATTGTGTTTTCCTGTATTTCTGCCCGTTTGATTGTGTTTTCCTGTAATTCTTCAAGGGATTTTTGTGTGTCCTCTTTAAGGGCTTCCAGTTGTTTACCTGTGTTCTCTTGTATTTCTTTAAGGGAGTTGTTTATTTCCTTCTTAAAATCTTCTATCATCCTCTTGATAAGTGATTTTAAGTCTGAGTCTTCCTTTTCTGGTATGTTGGGGTATCCAGGGCTGTCTGTGGTGGGAGAGCTGGGTTCAGCTGAAGCCAAGTAGTCTTGGTTTCTGTTCCTTGTGTTCTTGCCCTTGCCTTTTGCCATCTGGTCATCTCTGGAGTTAGCTGGTCTTTCTCTCTCTGACTGTGGCTTGTCTTTCCTTCAAGCTCAGATGTCAATATTCCTGGGAGACCAGTTCTCTCTTCCAGCTGTTCTTCAGACCCTGCGTCTGGAGTCCTCCTGTTGCTGGCTCCTCAGCACAAGTGGGCGGGTAGCTTTCTCCCTGAGCTACTTGTATATGGAGAGGCCTGTTGGACCAGGCGGGGTTTTTGGCCACAGGTGGAAGCAGGCAGTCTCTTACCTCCTGGCTTTTCCTCAGTCCCTGCGTCTGGAGCCCGCCTTCCGCTGCCTCCTCAGCACAAGTGGTGCTGGTCTCTTCTTAATCACTGTTAATTTCTTAGCTCTAGTTAGCCAGCATCACCTGTCTGGTAGTCCTTTCTATTTTTGACTCTAAAGCCAGAGCCACATGGCTGAAGCTGCCAAGTTCTGCTGCTTGCTGGAGCTGGAACATGCCCCCCACTTGTTTTATTACATTATCATCAGCCTTCTGTTTTCCAACTCCTTTACTGTCTAAGCTTGGTTGTTCTAGAAATTGCTCTGTGGATTAACCTTGAACTCAGAGATGTGCTTGGCTCTGTTTCCTGAATTTTGGATTAAAGATGCGTACAACCATGCCTGGATTGAAGCTTTTTTTCACTTAGAGCCTGCTCTGCCCTAGGCTGGCCTTGAACTCAGAGATCTGCTTGCCTCTGCCTCCTGGAATTAAAGGGTTGCACTACCACACCTGGACCTAAATTTAGCTGGGTGGAATCTTGCACCAAGGTCACCACTCCCTTAATTCAATTTAATATTATTGAACACAGGATTCAGTACCATTACACTTCGTGGTGCCCCTTTAATATATTTTTTAAAATATATTTTATATTTTTCCTTTCTATGATTGCTACACTTCTTGAAAACACTCTTCATGAGATTTAACCAGAGAACAAAATCTCTGCTAGGCTTTTTTGAGACTTCTTTTTGTCAATGTAATTAATATAAATCTCTTTACCTTAGCCTCAGGTAGACTCTTCAGACAAGGGCAAAACCAGCCACAATCTTAACTAAAATACCACAAGAACAGTCCAGTGGCCACATATTAAAATTCTTCTTCTCTGAAACCTTTAGAGCCAGGATTCCACAGTTCAAAGCACCCTCAACAACAAAGTCTTTCATATTCTTACTGGGATGGCCCATCAAACCCCACTTAAAGCATTCTACTGCTTTTCAAATCCAAAGTCCACAAACCCACATTCTTCCAAACAAAAGCATGGTCAGGCCTATCACAGCAATTCCCCACTCCTGGTACCAACTGCTGTCTTAGTTAGGGTTTTGCTGCTGTGAGAAGACACCATGACCAAGGCAACTCTTATAAGGACAACATTTAATTGTGGCTACCTTACAGGTTCAGAGATTCAGTCCATTATCATCAAGTCAAGAGCACAGCAGCTTCCAGGCAGGCATGGTGCAGGAGGAGCTGAGAGTTCTACATCTTCATCTGAAGGTTGCTAGGAGAAGACTGGCTTCCAGGCAGCTAGGATTAGGGTATTAAACCCATGCCCACAGTGACATACCTACTCCACCAAGGCCACACCTCCTAATAATGCCACTCCCTGGGCCAAACATACAAGCCACCACACCAGGGTTGACTCTGTTTATGTTTTCATTATTGTTTCTATTTCCATTTTTAAGTCTTGGAGTATTTTGTTCAATTCCTTCACCTGCTTTATTGTATTTTCTTGTATTTCCTTAAGGGATTTATTTGTTTCTTCTTCAAGGACTTCTACCTGTTTGCCTGTGTTTTCCTGTATTTCTTTAAGGGAGCTATTTATGTCCTCCTTAAAGATTTCTGTCATCTTCATGAGATGGAGATTTAGGTCAGAATTTTGCTTTTCAGGCATATTAGGGTATCCATGGCTTGCTATGGTGGGAGAACTGGGTTCTGATGGTGCCAAATTGCATTGGGTTCTGTTGCTAAGTTCTTGTGTTTGCCTCTCGACATCTTGTTATCTCTGGTGTTAACTGGCCTGTGTCAGAGCCAGTGTCCTGGGAGGCAGGCAGTGCTGTCTCGTGTGTGTGTGTGTGTGTGTGTGTGTGTGTGTGTGTGTGTGTGTGTGTTTCCTGTGTCTCTGGCTAGAGCAGGCCTCCTGTGTCCCTGGCTAGGGCACTCCTCATGTGTTCCTGGCCAGGGTGAATCTCCTGGGAGACAGGCAGGCTCTGGGGTCCAGGGGCAGGATCTGCCCCAGTTGCAGATGGAGGTGCAAACCAGGACTGTGTCCCTGGTTAAGGCAGACCTCCTTTGTCCCTGGTTACTGAAGACCTTGTGGGAGACAGGCAGGCTGTGGGGTACAAGAGGGTGTCGGCCTGCTGATCTTGCCCAGGTGCAGAAGCTGACTGGTAGGAAGATGGAGCTCAGCAGGGCAGGTAGGTCCCGAGTCAGCTGGGCCCTATGGGTGTCCAGCTGGCATGGGTATTTGGGCAGGAGTCTCACCTGCGTCCCGTGGTTACTGCAGATCTCCTGAGAGGCAGGCAAACTGTAGGGTGTAGGAGAGTATCAGGCCATCTCAAGATTTAAGTATTTTTTTAAAAAAATAATTACTTAATTATATGTTTGATTTTTCTGATGATTTTGGCCGCTTCTAGAGGAAAAAAATACTTCCGAAGTTGAATCCCTTTGTCCTCATTGATTTAGCTTTCCATTTTTTCCTAGTAGTCTGAAAATCAGTCTGTTTTTCTTCTCTTTCTGCCTACATTCTCAAGTATCCACCTTGTCAGTTCTGATCTCTTCTTTATCCAGCATGGCTGTAAGTGCTGTTGGACATTGGCACTCTCTATGATCTTGTCTTCTTTCTTACTTCAAGATGTTATTTCTGTAAATCCAACAGCTATTCTTTCACAGAAGACGTGCATTTTGACCTTGGACAGAGAACACCCAAGGCCTTCCTCTTATTTTATTTGTTTATTATTTTGAAAGACTTTTAACTTTCTGATTTCATCTAACACTGGAAACTTCTCTCAAGAAGAAATTAAAAGAAATGACAACATCGTAAATTCTCTTCCTCATTGTAGCTGATCCTGTCAGCAGATACAAGATGAATATGCATTTGTAAGATGCTGTTCTGTAGAGTTAGCATATTATTAGTCTGCCTAAATGATGCACATGTTTCATTAGAGACTAATTCCAGAAATATCTGTGGTTGGAGAGAATAATAGCACATCTCCAGTGTTTATACACAATTTATCTAGACAATTTGAATCAAAGAAGTTGATTTTCTGGAAAGCATATGGTTTGGGCTGTCAGAGCTGCCATATATCAGCAGAAAGGCCTGAACCCTCTGTGATAAGTAGACACTGGGTGTTAAAGAACTCTGAAGAAACATGAGACAGTAGCAGGCTGAACACAAGGCAGCAGCTGGCCAAGTTACAGGACATCAGGTGCCTGTTTCTCTTGCTGGGCTGGTGAAAGCCTGAGGGTCCATGATGACTACAATGTGTCATCATTTTTTGACAGGAAGAGGTTGAGAGCAGTGAGTCTCCAAAGCTTCCAAGTGTCTTGACATCTTTGCCATTTTTTTTCCCAACAAAAACACACTGTGCTCTTTCTGCATGGCCCCTGGTGGATACAAAGTGTCCAAGGTATGGTCTCTGCGGTGGAGAAGCTCCGACTTCAACTACATTTGTTGTAAAAGTTTCACTCTGAGCCATTAGTGATGTCTGCCTGCTGAGCCCTTTGCACTAAGAGCCTCCTGTTCTGTCACTCTGATTTCTGGCATTTCCAGAAATCTGCTGCTTAATAACATGATGGCATGAATACATTGTCATTGTCTCTCCTCTTAAACTTATTTTTAGGTAGAAAAAAAGATGAAAAACAGGAAATTAATAACAAAGCTGTCTTAGTCAGAGTTTCTATTCCTGCACAAACATCATGATCAAGAAGCAAGTTGGGGAGGGAAGGGTTTATTCAGCTTACTCTTCCACACTGCAGTTCATCACTAAAGGAAGTCAGGGCTGGAACTCAAGCAGGGCAGGAAGCAGGAGCTGATGCAAAGGCCATGGAGGGATGTTTTTTACTGGCTTGCTACTCTTGGCTTGCTCAGCTTGCTCTCTTATAGAGGCCAAGACTACCAGCCCAGGGATGGCACCACCCACAAGGGGCCCTCCACCCTTAATCACTAATTGAGAAAATGCCTTACAGCTGGATCTCATGGAGGCATTTTCTCAACTGACACTCCTTTCTCTGTAATAACTCCAGCTTCTGTCAAGTTGACACACAAAACTGGCCAGTACAATAGCAAAAGATGTAATCAAAATTAACCAGAAACAATCTTGTTGACATTGTAGCATATGACATTGTCTTCTAAAGAAGCTACTATATTATACTTCTCAGTGTGAATAGCTTTATAGTATGTCATCCAACTATATTCTTGTTAAGAATTATGTCCAATTAAATTATAACTAAAGGTACTACTGAAATGGAGAATACAGAATATTTTTGTTCACAGAGAATATGTAAATACTGTATTTAATATTCCACAAATTCAGGAAATAGTAAAAATAGCAATACAAGGAATGAACCAGAGACAGAGACAGGGAAAGCTCCCAAAAGTCTATGGGATGACATGAGTTGACACTTCTAGCAGCTGGTGATATGGAGCCTGAAGTGACCAGTTCCTGTCACCAGGTAAGACTTCCAGTGGAAGGAGGAGGACACACCAACCCACCCACAAAACCTTCAACCCAAAATTTGTCCTGCATATAAGATGTACAGGGATAAAGATGGAACAGAGATTGAGAGAAGGCCAACCAATGACTGGCCGAACTTGTGATCCACCCCATGGGAGAGACCCAACTTTTGATACTATTAATGATGCTCTGCTATGCTTGAAGACAAGAACCTAGCATAACTGTCTCCTGAGAGGCTTCATTCAGCAGCTGATGGAAACAGATGTAGAGACCCACAGCCAAACATTAGGCAGAACTTGGGGAGTCTTGTGGAAGAGTGGGGGCAAGAATTGAGGGAGCCGGAGAGGTCAAGGACACCACAAGAAGACCTACAGAGTCAACTAACCTGGGCCCATAGGGGTTCACAGAGACTGAACCATCAACCAAAGAGCATGCTTGGGCCCCTATACATATGTAGCGGATGTGCAGCTTGGCCTTCATGTGGGTCCTCTAACAATTGGAGCCAGGCTGTCTCTGACTCTGTTGCCTGCATTTGGATCCCTTTTCCCTAGCTGGGCTGCCTTGTCTGGCCTCAGTGGGAGGGGATGTGCTTAGTTTTGCTGCAACTTGATGTGCCAGCGTGGGCTGATACCCACGGGAGGCCTCCATTTTCTAAGGAGAAGGGGAGGAGAGACTGGGGGATAGGTATGAGGGTGGGACTGGGAGGAGAGGAGGGAGGGGAGCTGCAGTCAGGATGCAAAATGAATAAATAAATAAATAATAGCAGTATATCATTAGTGTATGCATAAATTTCAAAATAGAAGCATAACAGAAGAAAGTCACTAGCAATCCTGGAGGCAACTGTTATCGGCATATTGTTGTTCTGTCCAAAAAAGTGTGTCCTCTTTGAATTTTATACACATTTACATAGTTTTTAACCAAAAGTCCATCATACTTTACAAACAACATAAGTTAGGTCTTTTAAATTGTTATTCTACTTCCTTGCATGTGAATACATATAATTCACATGCCTGAAAGCCTGAAAATCTAGCACTCATGAGGTAGAGATAGGAAGATTGTGAGTCTGAAGCTAAATAGAGAGTTACTCTAGCCTACCTTGAGCTATGTAAGAATACTTGATCTCGAGATCCCACAAGTCCCTGACCTTCAGTTTGGATCTGGCTTCCTCTTTATTTGGTCAGCACAGCAGTGTAACTGGTCAGAAGCTATTTTGGGCTGACTTCTGAATTTTGACATGATTCACATAAGAACAGATGAGAAAGGACTCCAGAAACTTAATACTATGCATTTTGTTCAAGATGAGAATAAAGAACAAGAGGAGGAGACCAACATTAATGAAAAATACAGAAGCATCAGTCAATGGTGTCCGTTCTTAACAGTTCATGGAACAGCCAGTAAAAGATAGAGAACTTAGTAACCCAGGGAGATAGGACTCGTGTTTCAGTCTTGTATGCAGAAGCTGTGGTGTGAAGACAGAGGCTGAGACTGAGTTTGCCCAGGGAGGAAAAGGTTTGGTAAGAGGCAGAGAGGTAGTTAAGGTCTGTTACCATATAACGAAGTGTGGTAGAGTCTGGTAGGTAAGACTGAGCCACGGTTATGGAATCTAGGAATGGGTGGTTGCCAAAAGCCAAGGCAGATGAGTGGTAGACATCAGCCCCTTCAAATAACAATCTTAAAAAAAAAAAAGATGTGTTTTATTTTAAGTGTGTGTGTGTGTGTGTGTGTGTGTTCACATGACTGCAGTACCCACATAGGCAAGAAGAGGGTGCCAGATCTCCTGGAGCTGGAGTAACAGGAGGTTGTGAGCCCACCAGTATAGATGGTAGGAACTCCAGGTACTCAGTCAAAGTGGGGTAGTAGAATTGATAGGGATCTCAAATGCACACCTACTGCAGCAAGAAAGGCTTTGGGTTTGAGCTACAATTTGGGCATGGCCCCCAAAGGCTTGTCCCCACCCCCACAATGACACTATTAGGGTGGAGTAGTACCTTTCAGAAGTAGTTGCTGGTGGACATTTAGCAGAATATGCTTTTAAAGGAGGATATGAGACCTTAGTTCCATTCTTTCTCTTTCTGCTTCCTGGCTTATAAATTGGGCTATTTTCTCTATCACTTACACCTGGTACCTTCATCAGAGGTTCAAAAGCAATGGGGCCACATTGGACTGGAACCTTCAGAATCATGGACTAAAAAGACCCTTTTCTCTTTGTACGTCATCTGCCTTATATATTGTGTTTTAGTAGCAAGAAGCTGACTAATTTAGCCCTCTGTCCTTGGAAATTATCTCATGCATTGAATACCATCTGGATACTGGTTACGGCTCTAGCTCTGGCCTGTCCGTTAAAGTTGAAAGCAGCTGCCTGCTTTGATCTGCACTGGGACATGACACTCCCACAATCTCATGCTCTTTTCAACTTGGGTAAGTGGCATTCGCATCCATCTGCATGTATTTCCACAGAACAAAGCTACCTTTCCTTTGTTCTCAGAATCAGCTGTATTTTTGTTGTTATTCATGCAACAGCTGCTCTTTCAGTGACTTATACATAGTTGGCAAATTTATTCTTTAGGGAATTGCTTCACATGTCCATGGCAGGACCACTCCTGCTTCCTCTTCTGTGCCTTGAAGAGTTGCTGCAGGAAAGGGGGGCTCTCCTTTCCTTACAATGTGTCTTCTTGTGATGGGTTAGAGTCTCCCCCCAATTTATTAAGATTCAATTGACAAAAATCATGAGTAACTATGGTATATGCATGATGTTTCGATGTATGTATGCACTATGGAACAATCACAGAGAGATTATTAGCATATCTATCATCTTACATTCCTTTTTATGATTTGAGATATTTTCTGGAGTCTGAATTGTTATTAACTATTCAAGGAACCTTTCATAAAAAACCTACATAACCACCGCTTTGCTATGTAACTCCTTTCAATGGCTTCATTTGTAATTAAGTAAAGTATAATTATCACCGACACAATGCTTCCTTTGGAAAAGTCATTGTTGAGGAATAATTGAGCATAAAGTAAATTTCATGCTTGCTTTTGTGTGGAAAACTCTAGGTGAGTGCAGAAGCCAGATGAAGATCTCCGAATACTGCACACGTCTGGCCCAGCTCCCTCAGCCAGCTGTGAGGAGGTATACCTCCAAAGGATACCTGCCACAAACACCATGGCAGCTCTCTCCACTGAGATAGCCCTCCATGCTCACTTCACAGTAACTCACAGATCACTTCTCAGACACGTAATCTTCCTAAAATATATTACAGTGTGTTATTAAGTACAATTTAACTATTAAAAGTGCGTGAAATGTGACGAGATTTCAGAGTGTGTTGCACATAAACTCCAGAGATCTATACAACTCTAAAGTATCTGACTGAATGAAATGCATGTGTCATCTCACTGTTCGAATACAACCTGTTCCCCTCTTGCTCAAGTGTTCAAACACTTGGTCCCCAGCTGGTGGTGATGTCTGGGGAGGGTGTGAAATATTTGGGGTGTGAGGCCTTGTTGGTGGACACAGGGGTGTTGGGTAAGCCTTGAGTGTTCTTGGCTTCTCCACTTAAGCTTGCACTCTCTGGCCTTTGGCAATGTGAGCAGGATGTGAGCAAGCTGTGCTACCAGCCTCTACCACCACATGTAGTGTTACCATCTAGCACATCCTTTTACTGTGATAGGCTGTACTCCCTGAATGATGATCCAAAAATACAATTTTCCTTTCCTAATTTTGAGATCAAGCTGTGCTCTACTCTAAGTTATTCCATTTTGTGAACAACAGTGGGTTTGCAGGCTATGCCTTGCCCCCAAAGACTCCATTTACATTGGCAGCTTTTGGCTATTTGAAGGCAGAGGATGATTGTGTCCCTGGGTAGACCCAGAAACTGCACCACCTATCAGGTACTACCCATCCAGCACTGACTGATAAGTGACTTGTTCCCAGGAATAGAAAGGATGCTGCCTGTAGGTTTATTGGGAGTGAATTGAGACTGTAGGGGCATATCAAAATCAGAGATGCCAACCAGAAAACATCGGATTCCAGACCAAGGGAAGGCTGTAACTTCCTCACTTAGACCATTAAGTCAAGGATCCATAGCATTGGGATAGCACAGCTGCACCAGCTGGCTCTCCGACGCCCAGAGTGTAGCAAAGAACCCTCAACTGTCCTTGGGGCTCTAGTTTGGTTCAGTTCCCATCTGTTGACACTAATGACTTCACTGCCATCTGTCTGTCTGCTTGGTTGCCTATTCGGACCTGAACCTATTGTTCCTGCTCAAACGCTCAATTCGGTCCTTCCCCTTCTCAGAGGGAATCAATGCTGCATCTCTGCTCTCAACTCTGATTAAAACCCTGTCTCCACACCCTCTTCCCCCAAACTAGACTGCTGTCCATCAATACAGACCCTACGACATTTCTCTCCTCACTTCTGAAAACTCTTGAACTCTTCTGTAGCCTCTTTAACGTGTATTTGTTCTGTAACTTGTATGCATGCATCTGTATGATTCGGATTTACTGTGTGATGTGTAATGAGAGTTACTATTAGCAGTGAACATTAGAATAAAAGAACTTAAATTCATCTTGAGCAGATATCAAGGTAGGTGAGATTATCTGCCAAAACGTTGCCTTTGAAACCAATGAACCTTATGAATTTATTCTATTCAATACATTCTGGCAGTGTGGGAAGATAAAATTTGTTTGTCTAGGTTTCTGGCATAGCACAGTTGGATGCATAGTCACAGAGATAAGAAAAATAAACAAAGCATGCTGTATAATTGCCCAAAGCACATCCTAAATTCTTACTTATAATGTTGTAGGCGCTCGCTCACTCCTGTCCGTCTTTCTTTGGCTGTTGAGCTTAAGTCACACAGGCACATTTTCATCTCAGGGTCTTTGCTACACCTGTTCTCTTTTCCTCAGGCCTTATTTCTTCAGTTCTCCTCATGACTGGCTCTGTTGCTTGCTTCAGGATTTATGCCCACCACCTCTCTCTCTCACAGAGAGTTTCACCTGTCCTCTTTATCCAAAATGCCATCTCCAGAGAGCTCTCTGCAGCATCCCAGTCATAACACCTTGTATAATGGTAGTTTCCCCCAAGGTTAAAACCTTTTCTCTGTGAGGGAAACTTCCTAAGACAGGATGTTTACAGGGAGTTGAAACAACAGGATGTTCTAAATGAAGGTGAGACACAGCAAAGGGAGCTCATTACAGGAGGGAGTAAACAACTCAGAATTGCTTCCGGAAGTTCCTGAAACTAACTAGATTTCATTGTGCTCTTTCTTTCCCAAGTGTTACCAGTAAAGACCACTGAGTCATTCTCAGATGAACCAAGCTGCACAGAAGACTCTAAGCCAAGACCACCTGGAAGAAGCAGGGTCCAGCCAAACAGCCTGCAGGGAGCAGAAGTCAGCTGAACTGCCTGGAAGAGGCTCAGACCAGCTGAGTCATTGGCAAAGATGGTCTCCAACCTACTAACCTGCCCATAGGCTGTGCAATGAGCTCTAGGTTCCCAGCTTTCTGAGCTGTCATCCATGCTGGGATGGACTTTGGTGATGCAGCTGTCTTTGAGCCATTTCTGCTTCTGTCAATAACCCCTCACCCATCCTCCTGTAAGTAACCCCAGTAAAACTCATTGGTCCACTAAGTTGGGGTTTGGTGGTATTCATACTTTGGTCTGTTGTCAGGTTCTGGTCTGGGGTGAGTAGACATGTGTTCACATAGCGACAGAAATAGTGTCTCACAACACACCTGCTATTCCTTCGGTTGCATTTGTTGCAATCTGGAATTATTTGAAATACAAGGTTATTTCTTTCTCTGTTTACTAAATCTCAGCTATAGAGAGTATTTCTTTATCTCCATGAATTTTAGCAAGGCCAAGCACACAGAGGGTATAAGTCCAGTACAATTTGAATGAAAGATGGTTCTCTAGCATAAATGAGTGACACAAACTCAATGTGTTTTTTATCTAAAAATTCATGATAGAAAAATTCAGTCATATATTACTTTTTTCTGAACTTTCTTTGAGGGACTTAAGACATTTCAGAGAAAGTAGACACTAGGGAACATGAAATACCAAGAGTTTCAAAGGACTACTAGAAATTGACTAAGGATTGAGGTAAAATAAGGGGAAAACCAAGCGATACCATGGTCTACTGGCTCCTGTTCAAAGCAAGGCTTCCTGATATCAAGCGATAAATGGCATATTTGGCCTAAGTTGAATCTCTACATGTCCAGTAATCAGCTGCCTGTGGTGGTTACTTTGCAGGAAGGAACCAACATGTTGGTTTTCTAGGTTGTAAATAAAGATGTTGTGGTTGGAAGGGCCTAGTGGATACTCTTGCGTTCTCCCTCCTGCCTTAACATGGCAAATGATGTCCAGGTCCCTCAAGGAACTGCAGAAGTATTGGCATTGTCAGTGACTTGTAAAGTGTCATATAGCAATCCCCATTGTTAGAGCATGAAGATAGTGGTCCCTTGTCTTAAAGGCCAGATCCCACCCTTGAAGAGATCAGGCCATGCCTCCCTGAATCTCTCCTAGGACAGAAAGTTAAGGAGCAGTCTGCACTGTGACTTCACAGCTCTTGACTTGTAGTACCTGGCTTGACTATGCTTTTTGTCACATATGCCATATGGAACTAAATCACATGATGCAAAACTTTCTACCAGAGCCCCCCAAACTTCTAAAAGTCTGATATTTTTTTTTTGTTCAGATGTTTAACCTTTGAGTTTTCTCTGAAAAAGCTTCTCTGGCCTCTCCATATCTCTCTTATATCTCTCTCATGCCCCTCTCTCTTATTTATTCTCTCTCTCTGTCTCTCTCCCTCTCTCTCTCTCTTCCCTATTGCTGTCACTGTTACTGAAGCCCCTTTTTGGATTTTAAGGTGACTCCTGTCCTCCCCTTAAGAGGAATCTTGTCCTCCCCTTTAAGGCTCCTAGCATGCCCGCCCTTTTCTTTCTTCTTGGGATTGGTCCAGAGATTCCTCAGGGATAATTTTCTCAAGCAAGTTAGTTCTCTGAAAGCTGCTCCATGAAGAGGCATCTCTGGCTTCCTCACCACCATCTTTCTCATATAGCCATCTCTCATTCTCCAAGTTTTAAAGGGAAGCCTCTCCTTCCTTTTAAGGCTTCTTCATGTTTAGGTTGACATATATTATATTGTATTTAATGTTCTTTTTCTCACTTCAAGGACTGATCATAGTTTTGAGGTTCATTGGTATGAGGCAATGTTAATCCCAAACATGCAAGGAGAAAGACCACCAACCCAACACACACACACACACACACACACTTTTGTAGTTACCATCTTATACTTAAAAGCCATCTTATAGTAAAGACATACGAGGATCATTCTGGTTTTATGATTAAACCTGTTTCTCAGGGGTTGGATTATACCCCATCAGTTACCTAAATGACAAATGGTTCCTATTCTAGGAAATGGCAACCATGTGTTTGTTTCAAAAAAATATAATAATCATCTTGAAACCTTACCTTTGTTTCAAATGGTTATTTTTGACCATCTATGATTACCTTGTTATGGCTACCTGTTTTTATGACTACCTTGTTGTGCCCACCTTCCAAACATGTTTTGTTTTGGTAGATCATTCTGATTAACGTTTTATACTTATGTTCTGCTCCTATAACCCAACATATTTTGCCCACCAAATCCCCCATTTGGAAACCCCCTACCCCTGAGCTATGAAAACCTTGAATTCTTCACATCCAAGGCTGAGCTGTTGAATTGCCCTTCAGAGGAGTCAGCCAATATATATATATTGGATATATATATATATATCCAATAATCTTGCTCATAGGACTCAGAACCACCAGCCCAGGTTGGCCCTCTCATATAAATTACCAGTTAAGAAAATTGCCCTACAGGGTTGCCTGCCTATAGCTTTATCTTTTAGGGGCATTTTCTCAAGGAAGGCCCCTCCTCCCAGATGACTCTAACTTGAGCCAAGTTGACATATGAACTAGCCAGGACAATTTTATACCATTGGTCAATCAGCCTGATGCTAAGTGGATTTTGGGGGGGGGGGGAGCTATGAATATCACATTGAAATGTTTAGGACACTGCTACTGAATAACCAGTATTCACCAGCAAGACAGCAGGACAAATCTCTGCACTAGTGAAGCTTTCTTTCCACTCGTGTCTTATGGAGCAGCTTGTCTAAAAGTAATTGAGAAACTCATGGGACTAGAAGCATGGAGCCTTAGCAAGTACTAGTGAAGTTATAGGGCAGATATCTAGATGCTTTCCCTATGGATAGCTGGATTTCTTCTGACAGATGCTCTAAGTAGAGATCTAGAATCACTGGACATCAAATGACAAGGTCACCTAAGGTTTCCATAAGAAGTTAAATGTTTCTATGGAGCTATAAGTTAGGTTCATTCCATAGCAGCCATAAGTTTAGGAATGAGCTTTAGCAACTTGTTTTCAAATAGAAATGAAAGGGAAGGGGTTGGGCTTGCATTCTTCCAGGAGATACATGGAAACTTTGGGAGCAGACATTGCAACAGACTCCAACACTATTCCCTTGTGGGTCTCCCTGCTCTCATAAATCATTGGCTGATACAGTGATCAGCAGAGGGCAGTGGGAACAGAGATGGCATTGGGGACCAGTTTGAAAGCCCTGTGTATCTATGGTGAATGACTACACCAGGGCCAGATCAACTTTACTTAGGGTGATTCAAGGCTTGTAAGATTTGGGGGGGACTGGGGATTGGACCATCCAGGATGGGTAAAAGTCATTGGCTGGGGGCTTAGGGTACCTGGAATGCCTCATTAGTGTGAGGAAGCATTTCAGGAATCTCAGGTGCTTGCTGAACAGGTTTTGTCAGGAGAAAGGAAATTGATCCTGTAATTAATTGAGGCTATATGACATTCCTCAGGTAGAGGTGAGTGAGTATGAGGTCTTAGAATTCCCCAGACAAGGTGATAGAAGCCCCACTAATGAAGGGAATCTCCCATATTATGCTGAGCCCAGAGGCTATCTGGCCATTGTGGACTTCAACCTTAATTAGCAGAGTTTTCCTACATTTCCTGATATTGCTTTTTTGCTTTGTAGGCCTGAGATTTCATAGATGGTCCCTGTGCATTTGTGACTGTTAAATAGCATACAACGACAGCTTCAAATCAATGACAGAGGATGGGAGAGAGATGGTTTGATGGTGCTGAGGTGGGTTCCAGATGGAAGAATGGGGTGTTATTCACATGTGCCCTTCTACAGAAGAAGACTCCCCACTCTATGTGAGATGGTAAGAAGGCATTCACAGTTGCATCTCCCAGGGAGCAACGAGAAGATCTAACTTTATAACATTTTCTAGGGTGGGTGTTAGGAAAGTATATGGCCTAGCCATCAATGCATGCTTCAAGGATTTTAGGAGACTGACTGTAATTCAGTCAAGGACTATAGGGACACAAAGAAAATTTGTCCATCTTCTGTCCATGTTTGTCCATCATTGTTGCTGTCTAAGGAATCTGAACATCATGGGGTATGGCTGTGTCTCTTTTGCCTTAGGTTTGCCTTTTCTGTCTAGACCTACCTGCCTATGACTTTACTCTTCCAAAGAGATGTCCTTATTCTAGCTACCACCTCTGAGTTTAAAGCAACAGGCTCAAAATACCCAAGAGTCACTTTGCAGCAACAGTAGGGATAAATGTGAGGTCCCAGATGGAGGACTTGGAGAAGGGACTGAAGGAGCTGAGGGAGTTTGCATCCCCATGGAGGGAGCAACAGTGGCAACTGGCCTGACCCCTCTATACTCCTGGGGACTGAGTCACCAACCAAAGAACAAATATGGAGGGACCCATGGTGCTGGCCACATATGTGGCAGAGGAGGGTCTTGTTAGCCATTGGGGGAGGAGAGACCCTTGGGCCTGAGTGTGTTAGATCCCCCAGTATAGGAGAATGCCAAGGAGGGAAGCCAAGAGTGGATGGATGGGTGGGTGTGGGAATACCCCCATAGTGCCAGGGGAAGGGGGGAAGGAATGGGGAGTTTCCAAAGGGGAGATCTGGAAGGGGGAAACATTTAAAATGTAAATAAAGTATCAAAAAAAAAAAAAAGCAACAGGCTTATAATTTAATGGTGTCAGGATAAACAAACTTTAGGCCTAGTTTAAAGATGGTTGCATAGTTTACTGACACTGATGGAGCATCTGCAGCATCAAAGCCCTGGTTGAGGTTCTGATGTATTGAGGCGAAAGAAAATTCTTCAAGTAGGCAGAACTTAGATTGTGTTTGGGTATGCCATCTGAGCAGGGTGGACAGGATTAAAGTACTGCAGTACTCTCTGGGTGGCTCCCAATGGTTTCACAGAGAGATGATAGATGACAAGGAGGTAGGGGGAGGGTTTGTTTTCTAGCCTTCTAGAATAGACTTGTTGAAGATAATAGTTGAAGATATTTGTGCCTCATGGGTTCCACCCAGTAAAAGACTTCAACAGTAGAGAAGGCTTTTGGTAACTGAATAAAATGATACCTCCTGTGGGTGTCTGACAGCCTCCATCCCATGCCATCCTCCTTGATGTGTACTATAAACTTGTGCAAAATAAGCATGGTGGCAGGGATGGAGGGTTGGATTTCACCTTCCTGAGTTACTGACACTGTTGAGCCTCCATCGTGTAAAGAGTAGAGGGCAAACTCAAACCTTGACATGACACCAGTCACCAGCTGCCTTATCCACCACAGACAGAGAACACGTGACTTCACCAGAGAGCATATGTTTTCTGAGCATATGATGGATTTGCCTTCCTAGCCCTAATGTATTCATAGTAGTCCTTTTATAATATGCACTGTTGGTAAATTTTTCTGCCCAGTTTCTTCAGGCTAGGTAAATAATCTCACAGAAAAACCATCTCTTACAGTACGTGCACACATAATGAACAGGTCAGTTCAGGACCTTTGGAAAATTCTACCAGAACCCTCCCCTCCTGGAAGAGAAAGTTTATGAAACACTTAGGCATCCCTCTTCTCTGGAAGAGAGAGGCTAATTACATTCCTAAGATCTCAGGAGGGGGCATTGACCATCATCCACCTGCAGTTGGGGGAGGCTCAGAGCACATAGAGACATTCTGCAGGGTGGACACCTACAGACAAGAGAATTCCTCGCCGCCTCATTCCCTAAAGACCAATCAGTTTAAAAGTCATGCTGTTCTGCCAATCACATTGTGCCTAATGGCTGCTGCTCTAAAACCTGTATAACAACTTGCTGAATGGGCTGTGTGTGGTTGTTCTCTCCCTCCTTTGTGTGCAGGGCGACCCCAGCATGTTAGAACAATAAATTCCTCTTGCTTTTTGCATTGATCCCCAACTCCATGTTGTTCACTGGGGGTTGGGAGGTCCTCTAGTAAGCTAAGGCTCCCCAGAGTCTTACAACATAATATTCATTGGTCTATATTTTATCATCTAGATGACTGGCCAAACACAGTGGTGTGTTTGATGATGTGAATCAAGAGAAATAAAGCACAACACCCAGAAGAAGCTCAACTCCCAGACACTCTAACAAGCCCAGGATCATAGGATCAGAGATAAAGAGGACACAACATCTGTCCCAACACTGGGACCAGGAGGATCCTAGGACTCAGGAACCCCTCTAGACCAGTGGCACAGATTCCTTCTGGTCTGGGATGGTGCCCTGAGCAGATCTTGGGCACAAACTCCTCAGCCAGTCCCACTACACTCAGAGGAAGCTCAACTCCCTGGTGCTCTAACATGCCCAGGATCCCAGGATAACAGGATTCTAGGAGCTTGGTCACACCAGGATCTCAAAGTCACAGAGGCAGCTTGACCCCCCAGGATCTCTGCTACATCCAGGATCTCAGGATCCCAGTATCATAGAGATAAGTGGTCGCTGAGGAGTTCTGACACAACCAACCAGGATTTCAGGAAGGACAGGCTCCAGTCAGATAAAGGGAGGGCAGGTAGTACTAGAAATAACCAGATGGCAGGAGGCAGGCACAAGAACATAAACAACAGAAACCAATGTCACCTGTCATCATCAGAACCCAATTCTCCCACCATAGCAAATCCTGAATACACCATCATACTGGAAAAGCAATTCAGATCTAAAATCATTTCTCATGATTATGATAGAGGACTTTAAAAAGTTTATAAATAACTCCCTTAAGGAAATACAGTAGAACACAGGTAAACAACTAGAAGCCCTTAAAGAGGAAACACAAAAATCCCTTAAAGAATTACAGAAAAACACAACCAAACAGGTGAAGGAATTGAACAAAACCATCCAGGATCTAAAAATGGAAACAGAATCAATAAAGAAATCACAAAGGGAGACAACTGGGGGGATTGAAAACCTGGAAAGAGATCAGGAGTCATAGATGCAAGCATCACCAACAGAATAAAAGAGATAGAAGAGAGACTCTCAGGTGCAGAAGATACCATAGAAAACATTGACACAACAGTCAAAGAAAATGCAAAATGCAAAAATGCTCCTAACACAAAACATCCAGGAAATCCAGAACACAATGAGAAGACCACTCTTAAGGATAATAGGTACAGAAGAGAGTGAAGATTCCCAACTTAATATCTTCAACAAAATTATAAAGAAAACTTCCCTAACCTAAAGAAAGATGCCCATGAACATACAGGAAGCATAAAGAACTCCAAATAGACTGGACCAGAAAAGAAATTCCTTCTATCACATAATAATCAAAACACCAATTGCACCAAACAAAGAAAGAATATTAAAAGCAGTAAGGGAAAAAGGTAAAGTAACATATAAAGGCAGACCTATCAGAATTACACCAAACTTCTCACCAGAGACTATGAAAGCTAGAAGATCCTGGGCAGATGTCATTCAGACTCTAAGAGAACACAAATGCCAGCCCAGGCTACTATACCCAGCAAAACTCTCAATTACTGTAGATGGAGAAAACAAGATATTCCATGACAAAACCAAATTTACACAACATCTTTCCACAAATCCAGCCCTACAAAGTATAATAGGTGGAAAACACCAACACAAGGAGGGAAACTACACCTTTCTAGGCAAGAAAGTAATCTTCTTTCAACAAACCCCAAAGAAGATTGCCACACAAACATAAAATAACATCAAAAATAACAGGAAGCAACAATCACTTTTCCTTAATACCTCTTAACATCAATGGACTCAATTTCCCAATAAAAAGCCATAGTCCAAGAGACTGGATATGTAAACAGGACCCAGCATTTTGCTGAATACAGGAAATGCACCTCATTTACAAAGACAGACACTACTTCAGAGTAAAAGGTTGGAAAACAATTTTCCAAGCAAATAGTCCCAAGAAACAAGCTGGAGTAGCCATTCTAATATAGAATAAAATCAATTTTCAACCAAAAGTTATCAAAAAAGATAAGGAAGGACACTTTGTGCTTGTCAAATAGAAATATTTAAGGGGTAACTTCAGCAAGTGTTATAGGTATCTGATAAATCTCAGTGTAATGGCCTCGGGAAATGCAAAGGAATGGTGCTTTTTGCTCAGAGTGAAGCTAACATATATACAAAGTATATATGTTATACTTTGTTCATATGTTCATTTGTTAGTATGTTCAAGGGAGAACATTGGAGGTATTTGAATTTTATGTTCACATTAGGGAGGTGAGTTCTGTATATTTTAGAAGACTAATATTTATTTTCTCTGAGTTTAGTCAGGAGTTGTCAACTTATTTCTAGTTGAGTGTGACAGTAGTAAGGTTTTCAAAGCCTACTGAAAACAAGTACCATTTAACATGTGATTTATGAGATTAGGTTGTGTACAATTTTGACTGAAGTCAACTTTCCTTTGTCATTTCAAAGGGGAAAAACGAATGGCCTATAAAACTGTAAGAGTTGATCTGTCAGAAATAATTTCCAATTAGCTGGGCAGTGGTGGCACACGCCTTTAATCCCAGCACTTAGGCAGGCAGATTTCTGAGTTCAAGGCCAGCCTGGTCTACAGAGTGAGTTCCAGGACAGCCAGGACTACACAGAGAAACCCTGTCTCGAAAAAACCAAACCAAACCAAAACAAAACAAAAATTTCCATTGCCTAATGTTTTTACAAAGTGGTTTAATTTATTTTAATCATATTTATAATGTGAAAATATAATATTGGCTTTTAAAGTTTTAGAATAGAAAATAGCATTTTCACTATTATAGAAATGTTTACAAGTAATTTCACAATTTATTACTTCTTTATTTAATTTTGACATGTTTCTCATAATTCACCATTGTATATAATACTGTGATAGATATCACACAGTAATACATATTTCTGTCAACATAAATTCCTAGAAATAAGTTTACTAGATAAAATTTTATGCACAATTTTAAAAAAATAGATAAACTTACCAACTTTATTCATAACTTCAACTCTTCCCGTTGATACTCTGCACTCACAAAGACAATTGAGAGTTTACCAACCTTTGGCTAGAGAGTATCAATCAGTAAAAAGTTATCAATTTGTCAACAGGATGTAATTACTATTAGAATGCATTAAGCAAAAAAAAAAAAATTAAGTATTTTATGTTTAACAGTTTATATTCTAACCTCAGACAACTAGATGAAGAAAAAAACCTTTCACAGTAAGCTGAAGTCTAGGTCAAAGATCACTGACTTTGACTGGCTTTTGTTGTTGCTCTGGGTTTTTTTGTTTGGTTGTTCTTTTTGGTTTTGGTTTTGTTTTTGCTAAATCTAATGCGTACTTTTCACCTGAACTCAATAAAGCTACTTTTGAGAGAGAGAGAGAGAGAGAGAGAGAGAGAGAGAGAGAGAGAGAGATGTCAAGCAAAAAAAAAACCCCATGTTTTCAACATGTAGGACTTAGTACTGTATAAGAAAAATTTAAAGTGTTCTGTTTTCCTATTGTATCAACATTATACAAACATGCTAGGAACACCTCACTGAGTAACCAGCATGATAAGGCTGGTCCCTGCCATAAATTCTGTTCTTGCCTTTCCTTTAAAGGTGACCTGAACACATTCAAACACAGCAGTGAATTCTTTCATGTCAGTGTACTTGCATAAGTATCTCATGGCCCAGTTGTGGGTCTCCCTGCTTTCATGGATCATCTGCAGATACAATCCACAAGGGCAGTAGGGTAGAGACAGCAAGTGGAGGTGGGGATTGGAATCCTTGTGAGTACCTATAGTGAATGATCACAGTGGGATCAGCTCAACTTTACTTAAGACTGTTCAAAGCAAAACAACTTTGAGGAATTGAGGGTAGGTCCATCCAGGATGGGCAAAGTCATTGGCTGGGGCTTAGGGTACTTGGAATGCCTAATTAGCATGGGGAAGCACTTCAGGAATCTCAGGTCCTGGCTGAACAAGTTTTGTTAGGAGAAAGGAAATTGATCCTGTAAGCAAACTAAGGCTAGGTGACATTCCTCAGGTAGAGATGAGTGTGGGGGCTTAGAATTTTCCAGATAAGGTCATAGAAGGAGAAGCCCCCTCCACCCCAATGAAGGGAGTCTCCCACATTGCACTGAGCCCTGAGGCTATCCAGTCAAGGTAGACCTTGACCTTAATTAGTCAAGTTTTCCCACATCTCCCCCTGATTTATTTTTTAGTGGAGAAATGTCGTTAAAGTATTTAACCTCTACATCAGGAACAGCTTAGTACTGAGCCAAAACCCAATCAGCAGTGATTTTTGCAATGCTATTCATCTGGTAGACTATCCAGTCATGGTGGACTTCAATGATAATTAGCCGAGTTTTCCCACACCCAATAAAAGCAGATCTCCAGAGGGCCCGCCTCTTGCTTTCTGCTTGGCTGAGTATATTACTTGGGAATGTTGTCAGATCACATGATTCCCTGCATAAACCATCTATTCCACCTTTAGGACCTGTGAACATAATAAATTCATTAATTTTCATAAGCCTCTATCAACGTAATTTTCATAGTAGCTTTGGAGTGATTCTTAAAGACCCCACAAGGAGGATTTACTCTATACTTAAAACACAAGCAGATACCCTGAATCCCCATTGCTCTTCAGAGGCCAAGGACATGAACCCAGCAATTGTGGGATAGTCCCCTTTTAAAGCCCATTGGCAGAGTCTCTTGTTTCCCTTCCTCCACTGAGATTTGCTGCTTTGGTGGATTGGGTTCTCAGGGGGATCACAGCAGTGGTCTCATTCCACTAAAACATTTGCTATTTGGAATTACTATAACTGTAATTCCCATAGCAGTGTTGGGGTGATTCTTAACTCCAAATGCCATTTGCCATTTTGAATAATGCCATTGAATCAAGAGGTCATGCCATTTTTTCTGTGCTGTTCAATATGGTATACAGCAAGGCACAACTCATAGACTTCAGGAACATAACAGCTGATAGATGGGCATCGTGGAGGGAGAGGTGGAGAATTCAGATTTGGACTTTCTCTTAGATTGATCCAAGAGGAAGTTGCTTCATGTTCTTTTTTTTTTTTTTTGGTTTTTCAAGACAGGGTTTCTCTGTATAGCCCTGGCTGTCCTGGAACTCACGCTGTAGACCAGGCTGGCCTCGAACTCAGAAATCTGCCTGCCTCTGCCTCCCGAGTGCTGGGATTAAAGGCGTGCGCCACCACTGCCCGCTCATTTTCATTCTTTAATGCAACATCAACCCACCCTCTGAGGTTAGCTGTAACGTGTTAACTGACGTTAATGTCTTCACTGGCTTTGTTGAAGACTTAAAATTTTGACTTTTAGCCAAGCAGTTGTTGTAAATCCCTATTACTTGACGTTAAACATCTATTACTTGCACCTAGGTCTTCCTCTGTCAGTCTGTTAGAGAAATCTTCAATCCTTTCACCTGTTTCTCAGGAGAAGAAGAAAAAAATAGATACAGCTGATCTGAAATTTTGTTTTTCAGTCCACATAGGATCATTAAAAATAAACCAAATTTTATTTGTACTGATGGTGACTTAGATGAAGCACGAAAACACATTAAATCTCCTGCATACCGGACTCTTCGTTTTTTATGTTTGGAACAGATAGAACAAAGCACAGCTGCTCCGGAGAAGTCAGGATCGCTGAGTGCTTTTGCTGTAAAGTCAGGAGCAGTTTCCTATGCTTGCTTCCTCTCAACCAGCATTGTTAAACTAACAAAACCAAAGCAAACTGAGGATAAACACAGAAGAACAGTGTGCATAAGGAAGGCAGAGGAGCCCAGGACTCAGGCTTCTCCCAGTCTGCCTCAGCTCATGGGCGTGGCAATGAGAACATTAGGTGTAAAAATCCCTCAGCTTCGGACACTTACAAACTACTTCATCTGCAGCTGCGGTTCTCAACCCGAGTTGCAATCCCCCTTTGGGGGGGTGGTATATCAGATATCCTGCATACCAGATATTTACATTATGATTCCTAACAGCAAAGTTACAGTTATGAAATAGCAAGGAAATTATTTTATGGCTAGGGGTCACCACCATGTGAGGGAAAGGGCTGCAGCCTTAGGAAGGTGGAGAACCACTGCTCTAGGGTTTATAGTCAGGTGGTTCAGAGACCTCTTTAAGGGGATAGGGCAAAGATAGTTACTCTTCAGGGTGTTAGCTACACAGAGTGAGAACCCCCGAACCCTGCTTAGAGAGTTTCTATAGTCTGTGGTAGTTCAGTGGTTAGCTTCTTGAAGTGACCTCATATTTTCCCCATGGCGGCTGCATCGTTTTGTATTTCCAGCAGCAATTAATTAGCAAGCATTTCAGTTTTTCCTCAGTATACCTCACAAACCAACCTCCCTCCTTCCTCTCTTCCTTCCTTCCTTCTTTCCTTCCTTCCTTTCCTCCTTCCTTCCTTCTCTCCTTCCTTCCTTTCCTTTCTTCCCTCCTTCCTTTCCTCCCTCCTCCTTCTTTTCCTCTTCCTTCCTCCTTTCCTTTTTCCTTCTTTCCTTCCTTACTTCCTTCTCTTTCTCCTCCTTCACTTTTTTCTTCTTCAGATCTTCCCTTTTTCCCTCCCTCCCTTCCTTCACCCCTCCCCCTTCTTACCTCTTCCCTCCCTCCCTTCTTTACGTTGGCCATCCTAAAGGATGTGGGGTAACACCGTGTTATGGTTTTAATTTCCATTTCACTGACTAGCAGCCTGGAGCACGATTCAGAGGCTTATTGGTCATTTGTATGTTATTTGGACAAAATGTTGTTCTTGGTTAGGTTAAGGAATGTTGATGTGGCCAGTGATTCGAGGTTTTATTTTGCACCCCCTGTGCGTCTGCCCTCAGTACTTAGGTTGCAGGAGCCCTTTTTATGCCCATGTTCTGTCTGATCAGATACTGGAGAGTCCATATGTGTCACTGTCACTTGGGCTCTGGGCCATGGTCTCTATTGCTTTAAACAAGCTAGATGTTGTAAGACTCTGGTGAGCCTTAACTTACCTGAGACCCTCCGAGTGAATACATGGAGTAGGGGATTGATGCAAAATGCAAGAGGAATTTATTGATTCAGCATGCTGAGGTCGCTCTGCATACCACAACGGGAGAGCGACCACAAGGATCCCATTCAGGGACCTTATATATGGATTTTAGAGGGGTTTAATCAGCCCCTCCATTCCAGCCTATGTGAACCTGTTTCTTCCAGGAGAGGAGGGGTGCCCATGTGCATGGACGAGGGAGGGGACCCTGGTGGAATATCTCAAAGTTCCAGAGCTGACTTCTCATTGTAAACATCTGACAAGGGATTGGAATCTAGGATATGTCAATAATAACAAGAACAATAAAAATTCTACTAAAAGTAAGCCATAGACTGAACTGGCCAACAGTCATACAAAAAGGTGATTATCACATATCAACAGGGAAGATCAAAACCACAGTGAGTGTTGGGAATTGATTCTTGCACTGGCTGGTTTTGTGTGTCAACTTGACACAAGCTGGAGTTATCACAGAGAAAGAAGCCTCGCTTGAGAAAATTCGATCCATGAGATCTAGTTGTAAGGCATTTTCCCAATTAGTGAACAAGGGGGGAGGGCCCCTTGTGGGTGGTACCATCCCTGGTCTGGTAGTCTTGGGTTCTGTAAGAGAGCAAGCTGAGCAAGCCAGGGGAAGCAATCCGGTAAGCAACATCCCTTCATGGCCTCTGCATCAGTTCCTGCCTCCAAGTTCCTGCCCTGTGTGAGTTCCTGTTCTGACTTCCTTTGGTAATGAACAGCAATGTGGAAGTGTAAGCATAATAAACCCTTTCCTCCCCAACTTGCTTCTCGGTCATGATGTTTTGTGCAGAAATATAAACCCTGACTTAGTTCTAATGCTTTGTCTTATTTTGGCTCCCAAAAACCCACACTTCCAGGACCTGAGGGTTCCTGCCTCCAGCTGGCTTTGACTGAGAATAAAGAATTGCCATACAGTCATTGGGTGGGCAGGGAGACAGGGCGGGACTTTTAGATTGCAAGGGCAAGGGACTGAGAAGAGTGGGGGAGAAGAGGAATCACCATGACAGGGAAGGAGAAAGATGACACTTAAAGGCCTGCCAGCATGTAAGAATTCCACAAAGTGGCCCTAGAGGCCACTTTCCCAATTGGGTCTGGGGGAGCAGAGATGAAATGTTGATTTAGCAAGTTGACTCAGGAAAGTTGGATGTTAATCACAGGGAGGGTTAGAAATGTCCAGCCATTGAGCTAGTCAAGGAATATCAAAATTAGTTGGTGTGTGTGTGTGTGTGTGTGTGTGTGTGTGTGTGTGTG
>JADRCH010000012.1:352287-436933 GCA_019843965.1 Rhynchomys soricoides
AGAGAGAGAGAGAGAGAGAGAGAGAGAGAGAGAGAGAGAGATTGATTTGAAAATCCTTGGGCAGGTGCTGCGCATATGCGCAAAACCTGCCAGGAGCCAAAGCAGTTTACTGCTAAAGAGAGGTGCCGCCTCCCCATAGTAAACTGGCTAGGGTGAAAAGGTATGCAGATAACGACACTGATGAGGGTGTGGCAGGAAAGGGAACCTGGAACACCACTGGTGGGGGATTAAAATTCATGCAACTATTATGTAAAACTTGAGAATCAAAAAATGAAAAATTCACCTGCGTTAAATCAGTTTCCTTACTGGGCTTAGAGATTCACAGGGACTCGAGTTAGTATGTTGAAGAGACATGCTGTTCTTCATAGTGATGGAAACGACCCATGTCCAGCCAAAGTGGAATAGTTAAGAAAACCGTGGATCTTACACACAAGGAAATACTGCCGTGTTCAGACACCCATCGCACTCTGTCTAGAAGACCATGTTTCCTCAGTGTCCTCCACCCCCGCTGGTGCCTACAATCCTTTCTCTTCCTTTTTCACATAGCTCCCTGTGCTGTGAGAAGAGGGGTACAATGGAGACCTCCCAGGTAGGACAGAGCGTTCCAAGGTCTCTCACCCTCCGTGCATCACACTCTCGCTGTGGGTCTGTGTTAGTTCCCAACTACTGCAGGAGGAAGCGTCTCTGATGATGGCTGCTGAGACATCGGTCCGATTCCGAGCCAGCGAGTGGCCACTCTATGCATCCAATAACTGCAACAGTTAGAGGATTCTCTTACTTTGTTTGGAAATGCTAGCCAGTTCTAGAAGCCTCCAGAATCTTGCTGAGTATGGAGATCGCAGTGCCTTCCGGTGACTGCTGGATGATCCAAGAATGATGGCAGTCTTCCTTCCCGAGCTGCCTGGATGACTTTGAGACTCCTTTTACTGTCTCACTACCTGCCTTTTCTGTCTGGAGTGCATTCCAAACGCAAATATTATTTTTTTTCTCCTGAATGTAATGTGTTCTAGTTAAAAAGCAATTCTCATACAAAACCACAACTCTGGAAACAAAAATAAGAAGAGTATAATGCTCTTTTTATTCATATGGCAGGAAGATTAACTCAAGTCCTACCATTCTATGCATATCAGAACCTCCTCACAGTCACAGCAAAGACATGAACCAAGAAAGACCTTAAACGTCACACTTTAATGAATGAAAATGAAACACCTTAAAAAGGGAAACCCAAGTGTTAGCACATTGCACAAATATCTGATAAGACAGGGTCAGTGTCTGAGACCGGTAGGAGCAAGCAACCATACCAGACTGATATAGGATGGGCAGCTAAGTGCTGGATGGATATCAGACCTGCATTTAGACTAGAATATAATTTTTCCTTTTAGAATGAAAATCAATGTGAGACAGTTTTATATGCTGGGAAGCTTGTCAGTATCTCAGATAAGTGGACGGAGCCTCTAAAGACAAACACATTAGTTACTGTGATGATTAATTTTATGTGTCAAGTCGGCTAGGCCATGGTGCCCCTGATTAAGCAAATACCAGTCTAAATGTCACTGTGGAGGTGGTTTTTAGAGGTGGTTAACATTTAATTAACATTAAATTAGTAAACTTGTGTAAAGCACCTTGTTAGCCTGTGCCCTGTAGGTGAGCACTGATAGAGTGGCAGCTGGCATTCCCACCCTGTAAGGAGGGCTCCCACCACTGGTATCTGGACACCAGCTGTGAAGGCTAGCTGGCCGGTTGCTCATCATTGGCCTCAGGGTTCTTCCGGGGCTGATAAAGTCTATCTGATCCAGAGCCCTCAAATATATGTGTCCCTGACAAGGAGAGGCAATACCCTCCTACGTGGTTATCCAAAGCATTGGAATGGGAACTCCAGAGCCCTCTTGGTATTAGCCTTAAGGCTGTAGACACAGCCTTTACCTGCCCTGGTTATTCCCGGCTCTATGTCACATCAGGATGGCAGCTATGGTGGAAGTCAGGAGCCCAGGCGACATGGTCAGACTGTTCTTGGCCCAATAAGAAAGTCAATGGGGCCCTGCATTTGGAAAAACTCCTTGACCCCAATTCATGTCCTTCCAGTGGCCCCAGTTTGTCCCTTATCCATGGGCTCAAACTATGGCATATAGACAAACTGAATGCAACCAAGAGTCTTCTTCAGCCCCAGAAAGTAAACATTCCCCTCGGTTGCAGACAAAAAGAAGCCCTGATGACAATTAGCCCAGCTCTCCATTTCATCCCAACAACAATGAAAAGGACTCAAGTCCTTTTTTTTTAAAAAAAAAAAAAAAAAAAAAAAAAGAATTCTCAAGGACTGCAAAGCAGAAATCTTGGCTGAGTGTTCACCTGGGGGGTCCTATAAAATTTATACTCAAATTTGAACTCAGTTCTTACATAAATCTAAAGGTCACAGGTCTACCCTACATGATCCATGTCATGTATGGTTATTCCTCTCCCTGTATAACCATGTCTGTATCTGGCCACATTTTAATTTATACCTGTTTACTGATTTTTTTTCCCCCCAGAAAACTAATAACCACATCTGATGGTAACTCACTCTTCAAACATGTCTTGGAGAGGTACAACTTGAGCCAACTAGAACCTGACTCCATAGTCTTCCATTTCCTGTCTCTGAATACAAATTAGGGTTTTCTCATTCTGTGTGTAAATGCTGTTGCTCCTCACACACATCAGCCCAGGACTTGCTTACCGTACTGTTGAGAGAAATTTCAAGATGACCCGGCGTGAAGGAGAGCTGGAGTGTACGGGGCTCTCTACGTAGCCCTGGCTGGCCTAGAACTCACAGAACTCTGCCTTCTCTGCCTCACAACAGCTGGGATTAAAGATTTATATCACAATGCCTGGCCCAAGCAAACGTTTTGTTTGTTTTCAAAGAGTTATTTATTTTAGTTTCTGTATATGAATAGTTTGCTTGCAATCATGTATGCATACCATGTGCGTGCCTGTTGGATCACCAAGAACTGAGGTTAGAGATGGCTGTGAATGATGGTGTAGGTGCTGGAAGTGAAACCTGGGTGTCTACAAGTACTGTTAGCCAATGAGCCATCTCCCCAGTCTCCTAAGAGATTTAAGTTTTTCAATTATTTATTTATTTACCCACTATGGGTGTGTGTGCACACGAGTGTGTGCATGCCATAGAACCTGTGTGGAGATCAGAGGACAACTTGAAGGAGTCATTTCCTTCATTCTTATCGTGAGGGTCCCAGGGATTAAACTCAGATTGCTTGGCTTGGCAGTAAGTACCTTTACCTGCTGAGCCATTTCATAAGCCCAAGAAGAGATCTAATGTGGCTTTAGATATGCTCTAACAGACAAGAAGGTGCTTAAGGAAAGGACCGTGTGTGTCTGAGTTTGGGTGTGGGATTTTCCAGCCAATCACACTTGAGTATCTTAGCAACACAAATCTACTATTTCAGTGGTTTCTGAGGTTCCAAAAGCTTTCTGAGAGACAAGTCCTCCTGTTTTGTTTTGTTTTTTGTTTTTTTTTTCATGTCCTTTTTCAGTTAAGGAGAGATCCTAAAGTAGCATGGATAGCTTATAGTAGCATGGATAGGCTTATAGGCTGATTAGATAAAATTGTAGTCACATAGGGATTTAAAACACGTTTTATACTACGAATAATCTTGCTTGCAAGATTTTTCAGAAAGTTTCAGGCTTGTAGTTAGGAAAAAGGAAAGGCCACACTTATAGGCCCCTGTAGTGGTTTGAAAGAGAAATGTACCCCATCGTCTCTGGTACTTAAACACATGGCCCAGGGTTGGCAGTGCTGTATGGGGTGGTTTAGGTGGTATGGACTTGCTGGAAGAAATATGTCACTGGGAGTGGGCTTTGAGTAAGAAGCCTGGCCTACTTGCAGTTTTGATCCCTCTGCTTAGTGTTTGCAGTTCAAGATGTGAGCTCCCAGCTTCCTGCTCCTGCCCCCATGCCTGCTGTCTGCTGCCTCCACTTTGCCATCATGGACTGAAAACCCCCAGGACTGTGAGCCAAAATTACCTCTTTCTTCTGTAAGTTAACTTGGTCATGCTATCTAATCACAGCAACAGAAAAGTAAATAATACAGTCATACATACTTAGGACATACACATAGTTCATTGCTATCTTAAAATTAGTATTTGAAATATCTCTTTAAAAGTGAAATATTGTCTTAATGTAGGCAACCTTTGTCACATGTATTGTTGACTATGGCTCTCAGCTATCAAGACTTCAATCAGCGTCCGGGAAGAACTTGTCATGTTCCCTTACTTTTTCCTCTCTTTCTATTCTGCCTCAGTTTAACAACACGAATTTAATTTTCAAAGTTCTAGAGGCTTCTTCTTCTTCTTCCTTCTTCTTCTTCCTTCTTCTTCTTCTTCCTTCTTCTTCTTCCAACAGGCTGGCCTCGAACTCAGAAATTCACCTGCCTCTTCCTCCAGGGTGCTGGGATTAAAGGCGTGTGCCTCCACTGCCTGGCTGGAGCCTTTCTTCTTAATTAGCCTTGAACTCCTTGGAGATAGGGATGGTGATGTAAAATCCTCTGCATTTCTGGTGTCCAATGAAGTGCACAAGTATTTACAACTGTGAGTTAATGATTATCAGCAAGGTTGAATACTTTATAGAATATTTGTTAATAATAACTAATATTTAAAGATTTGAATAGCCGGGCAGTGATGGCGCACGCCTTTAATCCCAGCACTTGGGAGGCAGAGACAGGCGGATTTCCAAGTTCGAGGCCAGCCTGGTCTACAGAGTGAGTTCCAGGACAGCCAGAGCTATACAGAGAAACCCTGTCTCGAAAAACCAAAAAAAAAAGAAGAAGAAGAAGAAGAACAAAGAAAAGAAAAGAAAAACAAAACAAAACAAAAAAAGATTTGAATAAAAAATAATATTTAACTTGGATCAGTTTCTTTTTAAATACCTGTTCAAGAAGACACCATGTAGGAGAAAAAGGGGCAGAAAAAAAGAGGACCTGGACTCTGTATTTTTCTCTACAGGGTTCTTTGTAGATGTGTCCATGAATAAGCTATAATATTCAGTCAAAAGAGTTTCACCAGGATGTTTCACATCTGTCCAACTGAAATTCACTTCTCACTTTAAAAATAGTATTCCTTAAATTGTGTTTCCTTTACAGTGAAACCAAATTAATGAGTATATACTCACGGATTACAAGCATTGCGTGTAGCTTTATATTAGTGAGAATTCTAGGAGCAAATACCTTAATGAGGCAAAAATAAACCACCATATGGGCAGACACTGGAATTCAATGCTTCTGTCAGAAAGATTTAAAGAGAGATTTTTAAAAAATCAAACAATTCCTTATACTTAATTCTGTATTTAGTTGAGTGGGGCTGGGGACAGGTCTTGGTTTCTAGCCAAGTGCTACTGGGAGGCAGTGGGAGCTTCAGAAGGTGGAGGCCACTCGCAGGCTCTCTGTCGCTCTGTGCTCGCCCTTGAAGGGCCATGACATGATAGGCTCTGCTCTGTCATGTACTCTCTGCCATGACGTACTGTACTTCTTCTCATCGTAAGCATAAACGCGATGGAGCCACATGACCACAATCTAAACGTCCTAGCTAACACCTTTATCTTAAGTTTGTTACCCTAGCTAACACCTTTATCTTCAGTTTGTTACCCGTGCCATTTACAGAAAGCTAATACCCTATATTATAGGTACATGAGAAGCAACAATATAAGAACAGACATTGCCATCCCTCCTAATGAGCTGCAGGTGCCACAGCTGGGGCCCAGCAGGATCCTGCAAGCCTTTAGAAATGTCTGAGCCAATTACAACCTTTAGGTGGTACCCCAGGAGGCCTGAGGTGACATGGAATTCCTGGGTCCCCATGGAATTAACTAGGACATGATTTAGTGGTGCCATAATAATTGGAGACCCAGAAGCCTCAGTCTCTCTTGTAGAACTGCAGATTTATGTTCCTGAAGGGCTTTGCAGGAAACAGCATCACCAAAGCACAGAGAAAGAAGAGAGGGAAGAGGAAGAAAGCAGATCAACAAGTAAGCAACAGATTGAAGTTATCAAAATGCCTCAAGCTTAGATGTTTTTTACTAAAAGGAAAAGCAATTCCTTTGTCATTTTAATTATTCTGGTAAATTAAAGAAAAAAGGGGCTAAATTGTTCTTTTATGTGATAAAAGCTAATGAAATCCCCATTTCCAAATCACGAGAAATACAAGAAAATGATATACTTACTTCAGTTATGATGATACAAGTGAAATTCCTAAATAAAACATCATTAGCGGATTTCAATAGCGACAGAGAACATCAGGGCCAAGCAGGCTGCATTTCACCGCGCAAGACAGTTCCACGTCGAAAAAGCTATCAGTGCCACTTGCCACATTAACACATTAACAAGGAAAGGTGATAATCATCGCATCTCACCTAGAAGTACACTTAACAGAGCATAAATTTTTTAAAATAAGAAACATTAATGCATTAGAAATAAAAGCAAACCTCTTTAGTGATAAGCATTAAAACTACAAAGAATATACTTAATGGAGAGCCTCAGGTGAGGTTCTTTCAATATAGGGATAATTTTCCCCATTCTCATTGCCACTGTTCGATACAGAACAACAGGTCTTGGCTAATGCTATAAGGGAAGAAACCCAAATAGTAACATAATAAATATTGGTGGAGATAAAGTCCTATTTGGAGATGATAAAGCTCCATAGAAGAAGCACTGGGATTCACAAAAGCTAATGACAGGATGCAGCAAGTTTTCGGGCATAAGATGAATTTTAAAAAGTCAATGGGAAACAGAATTATACAAACAAAGCTGTGAACACTTTACCTTAGCCTCACACACCATAAAAAGACATACAGAACCCAAAATGTATCAAAGTACAAAATGAAACCTAGAGAACGCTGCAGGGAAAGTCCTGTGTACTTGGGAGAAGGTATAGTAATCAGTTTTCCATCACTAAAAAACAAAATAGAATTAATTCATAAACAAAATGGTTTGTTTTGGAGGCTCCAGCCTGTAGTTGATTAGTGACTGTGCTTTGGGCTTATGGCAGTGTGGTACATCACAGCAGGAAAGCAGCAGGAACTGAAGAGGAGAAAATCAAGATGATTTCAGACACGTGCCTCTAGTGATCTAAGAACTCAGCAGCAAACGCCTCTTAAATGGCCTCCCAGTCTCCCCATGCTTGGGACCAAGCCTTCAACATGGAGACTTGGGGAGATATGCAAAATCTGAACTGTGGCACAAGCAAAGAGACACTAGATGTGATGCCAAGAGTGAGATCATAGAAAGAAGAATTGAGTCCATATTTAGCAACATTAAAAGCATTTGTTCTGTGAATAACCACAATGAAAGACTAAAAAGACAAATTTCAGATTGGGAGGATGTAGTGCCAGGTCAGATATCTGGCAAATATCTTATGCTTAGGGTGCCTTACACTCTCAAAATTCCACATTATGAGAACAATGACAAAAAAAACTAACTAAAATGGATAAAACAGTGATTTTGCCACAAAGGATTTACAGATACCCAAAGAAGAGTAAGTTTGGTCAACATCATTATCTATGTGACAAATGAGAAGCACAACTTAAATGAGATATTTCTACTTAATAGGAAGAATTGCCACATGCAAAGACAGTGACAGACCACAAACGGGCTAGAATGTAAAGAGATCACCTCATCCATGACTCACTGATGCGAATATAAGATGTCCAAGCCAACTACACTCGAAATTGAACATAGCTTACATAAAACCAGGGATGGCATGAGTGAGAACTTATTCTACAAAAACTAAAAGTCACTCTGGGTCTCTGGTGAAAACTTGTACACAAATAGATACTCTTAGTAGTTTTACTCAGGAGAACTCCAGAGTGCAAAGTACTCAGATTTCTCTCAAAAGGATAAGTTAAAAACTGTGCCATGTGTCCATAGCATAATGCTTCTCATCTATAAAGAAAGACCCTATTAATTCATGGACCAACTTGAGTGGAATTAAAGGGAACTAAGTGGAACAAAAAAAATAATTTAAAAAGATCACGTACAATGTCATTCAATTAATCTACCAGACCAACAGACTATTATAGAGATGACTTGGAAATGATAAATGAGTCATGTGCACAAAATAAAATACCTAATGAAACATGGGAAGGTGGATCTCTCAGAGAGTGCTTCTGGATGGAGACAGATGGAGACAGAGTGAGGGGTCCTGTGTCTGCAGCACAGTTGAGTTGGTTGAGTGTAGCCCTTGTTACATGAGGCATGACATACACAAGACAAAGTTCAACAGAGCTGCTCCTTCAGCCTCTAGGCATGAGAACATCTGTAATGTGGAATGTGAGTGTTTGGTGCAGGCTGTTCTAGTGCCAACTCTTTAGCTTTGCTGTTGTTTACAGTTGTGCAAGATGTTAACATTGAGTGAAGGGCTTTGAAGGACAGGAAACTGCTTCCTACCAATCTAAATTTGTTTCAGAATTAAAAAACAAAGAATACAACACAAACACAAAGCTAATGGAGATTTTTCTCTACTACCAACAATTAAATCAAAATACAGCTTTCATTAACAAGCAATAAATATTTGAAATATCTAGAAAACTTTAAAGCACAACTTCCTAGAACTCTGGGTAAAATGTTAACACACTGTGTCTATTAGAATATGCTTGGTCCAGGGAGTGGCACTATTGGGAGGTGTGGCCTTGTTGGAGGAAGTGTGTCACTGTGGGGTGGGCTTTGAGACTCTTCTCCAACCCACATGAGAACCAGTCTTCTCCTAGCTGCCTTCAGACAAAGATATAGAACTCTCAGTTCCTCTTGCACCATGCCTGCCTGGATGCTGCCATGCTCCTGCCTTGATGATAATGGACTGAACCTCTGACCCTGTAAGCCAGTCCCAATTAAATGTTGTCCTTATAAGAGTTACCTCGGTCATGGCATCTGTTCATAGCTGTAAAACCCTAACTAAGATACACATTAATAAAGGGCATACTGTGTGATCAGAACAGAGAGAGAGATACAAGTTCTCTAGAAAAACACTTTAATAGCACAAGGATGTTTGTTCTCTCTGATCAAAATTGATTTTGTTTTTTTGTCTTTGAAGACAAGTCTCACTATGTATTCTGAGTTGGCCTTAATCTTGTGACTCTTCTGATTCAGTTTTCTGAATACTGGGATTATAAGTGTGGTGGTTTCAATGAGAATTATTCCCATAGGCTCATATATTTGAATATTTGGTCCACAGTTGGTGGAACTGTTTGGAAAGGATTAGGAGGTATGGCCTTGTTGGAGGAGGTTGTCACTGGAGGTGGGTTTTGAGGTTTCAAAAGTTCATGGCATTCTTACTTAGCTCTCTCTGCTTCATGGTTGTGTCTCAAAAATGTGAGCTGTCAACTACTGCTCCAGCAACATGACTAGGACTTGTCTGCCTGCTGCCATACTTCTGGCCATTATGGTCACAGATTCACCCTCTGAAACTGTCAACCCCTATAAACTCTTTCTTTAATAAGTTTCCTTGGTGATGGCATCTCATCACAGCAATACAAAAGTAACCAAGACATCATTTACATGATACTAAGCATGGCTTCCTGACTTTGTTTACAGTTCATAATATTGAGTAGCTGTTGAGATAGAGAAACTCAAAGATAGTATATTAAAAACATGGTGATGTTGACTTAACACACAGCAGACCAAATAAAAGGAGGGGGACACCTGTAGATCAGCATATAAACAATAAATTAATATGTAAAAATATGTCATAGAAATTAATGGAAGGAAAGAACCAGTTTATTAAACAAATGGTATATGGAATTTTTTTTTTTTTTTCGAGACAGGGTTTCTCTGTGTCGCCCTCGCTGTCCTGGAACACACTCTGTAGACCAGGCTGGCCTCAGACTCAGAAATCCGCCTGCCTCTGCCTCCCAAGTGCTGGATTAAAGGCGTGTGCCACCACTGCCCGGCTGGGAAATTTTATTAACTGTGTAAAATAATTGATGCTACAGTTAGAGTTAGATTATAAAATGTATTGAAGACATAGATGAAACTCAGCAGAATGGCCCACGCCTCTAATCCCAGCACTCAGGAAGCTACTATGAAGGATAAAGATATGTTGTCTTCCAGCCCCAGAGGAACAGGGACTGGGATTATCTTTCTCAAAACAACTGAAAATTTAGACAAAGCATGTGAGCAAATGATTATCAAGAAACCTTGAAGCAAAGGGTAATGATTCCTGAAATACAGGAGGCCAGAAAGGAGCTGTATGGTGATCTGCTTTATCCAGGGAGAGCATTTCCCAGCCACAAAACTGAAAGAGACCTCAGAGGGAGGCCACTGTCTTCCAGGTTGAGGCATCATGTTACTTACCTCTTAGTATGGGAAACAGAAAACTGCACTGGGACTGTCAGAACAGACGTGTAACACCGGTGATTAAAGCTTTAAAAATTAGCAAGACAAGACAGATATGCAGAGAATGGTATGATAAAAGACCACTATGCAGCTGATAAGATGACAGGAGCATTGTTCCAGAAACACAGAGCAGTGGAGGAGACTGAAGCTGGATCTTTAGTAAGTAAAAATAAAATACTACAACTTAGATTTAGATAGTAATGAAAACACTTTCTAAAGACGAAAGCAAAGCTTTTCTTAGATATGCAGAAACAGAAAAAATTTAGTGGTGGAAAACTTGCAGTATCCATCCTGCAAAGAAACATCCATCTCTGACGCTACAAGATAAGTAAAGACACCATGAATAGACACTAACATAAATACCTGTGATGGTGGGTTTTAATTGCCAAGAGACACAATCTGGACACCCCAAGGGAGAAAGTAGCAATGAGGGATTGTTTAGATCAGGCTGGTCTGTGCTGAAGGATCATCTTCTTTACCATTAATGGAGGTAAGAAGACCAGCCATATGGCACTATTCCCCAGGCAGTAGGGAAACTGAACATTGTGCAAGCCTGCATGCATGTGTTCCTTTGTTTCCAATCACGGGTGTGACGTGACCAAGTCCCTCAAGCCCCTGCCGCTGTGATGTCCCCTCAGCGAAGGGCTGTAACCTGGAACCATGAGTGCTCTTCTAAGTTGCTTTTGTGGGCCTTTTTTTATCATAGCAATAGGAAATGAAACTAAGACAGAAATTTCCACAGAAAAATACTTAATTTCTGTGTAAATTTCTTTAAAAGGTAGCTAATTGTTGAAGGGAAAACAATGTTATACCAAGGGTTTACCAAATGGGTGGAAGTAGTGTATATGCTAAAGAGAAAACCGGGGAGATGACAGTATGTTGTTACCAAATTCATACAGGAAGTGTGAAGAGGGAGAGTACTTGAGGCAAGTTTGATGAATTAATGGTGTATACTAGATGATACTAAATAATGATAAAATAACAAAACACAGTTGTGGCTTATAAGCTAGCCAAGGGGCATAAGGTTTGATCAAGGAAATAGTTCATTTATTTAAAGAGAATGGAGATCGTGGAATAGATTGGACAAAGAAAACAAATTTAAAGATGTGAGTATAGGTGCCAGGGAGATGACTCGGTGGCTTACTGATCTTCTATCAGATCTGAGTTATGTGCTCAGCATCCACACCTAGTGATTTACCATCATCTGAAACTCTAGTACCAGGGACCTAAAGTCCTCTTCTGCCTTCTACAGGGACTACACTTACATGTACAAACACACACACACACACACACACAGTGACACACATACACACATAACTCAAAATAAAATAAAAACAATGATCAATATAAATCCCCCAATATTGATAATTATTTGAAATACAAGTGGTGTGACCATCTCAGATAAGAGAGTGTTGGAAAAGAAAACAAAAACTCATTTTCGTGTCTCTTAAATGCATTTTAAACATTGCTGTCAATTGATTAAAAGTAAAAAGATGAAACAAGACAAAACAAGTAGTACAGCAAAAGAAGAGGCACTGCCCCGTTACCATCTGCAAAGCAGATTTCAGAGGAAAATTACTGCCACAGAGAAAGAGTTCTTTCTTTCTTTCTTTTTTAGGGGAAAAAGGTGCCAAATAAAAGGTTGTCCCAGTGCTAAATGTTGGTGTTGACAGTCCAAGAACTTCAAGATGCACAAAGCAAAGCACTGCAACATGCAATGGGAAACACAAAGGATTGATTACTCCCTCCTGCCATATTTGGTAGAACAAAGAGATTCACAGAAGATGTACACTGTCCTATCACTCAACTTGGTCTAAGGACATCCATAGAGCAACAGGTTTAAAAGGTATTATTCTTAGGTAAACATGGAACATTCATCAAGACAGATTGTACGTTAGGCCATGATGCAAGTCTCAATAAATTTAAAATCATTCAAGTCATATCACAGTAGAGCTAAGTAACAGAACACAGAACTCTGGGAAATCCACAAACATTTGGAGCCTAAGACACTTTATTAATGAGAGCACAGTAGATACAATCACATACCTAACTCAGTACCTGGAGGGAATGTGAGGCTGTAGATGCCCATACGGCAGGAAAGGAGGGCTTCAGAGCAAAAGTCTCTTATTCCAACTTAAGCAGTTATGAAGAATGCTAAAAATCCAAGTCATCCAGAGAATCCTCCAGAGAAACAAAGAAGACCAGAGCAGTGATGAGTGAAGTGGAGACGGAGAGTCAAGACAGTGCCAGGAGAATCCTCTAGAGACAAACACCTACACTGTTCCTCTGGTGATCATCATAGCAACTTCACACATGTAATATCCAAAATGTACTAATCTGTAAACACCAAGTGCAGTTTATTATACATCGATTTGCCTCATTAAAGTTGTTACGATACTGGGTGGGACCAAGTATTGCCAGTACTGTGGGGGACATAGAAGCCCTCAGCCACCAATGGTGGCATTCTAATTCCAGTACCCTTGTTCCTAACAAGGTTCTGATAGCCTTTTCTATTTTAGCTGTAGAGATTTGTTAAGCTCTCTTGTAAGACAGTTTATCTTGGAAGGATATTCCACTTGATTACTTACCCCAAATGTTTCTTCTCATATTTCTTTTTAATGTAAGAGTTAATGGGCAATGTGTGGCAGAGAATATGAGCTTCAAATTGCCAGTGACATTTGAACACATACAGCTACTTAAAATGTTAGTCTAAGAATTTCTGACTTGGTTGTTAAATACAGAGCCGTGGTGAAACTCACCTCCTATCTGACATTAACTTTCATACCATTGTTTTTGTGGCTGTCACTCTAAGCTTTGTGGTAGATGAATTAGGATGGGATCTTTGCACTATGGATGACTTTCAGTCTGGTTTATTTTAGAGAGTGCTGTGTTGGTATATTTTTAATCATTGTAGCTTGTTTTTTGTCTATTTTATAAGTTTTTCAGTACATGAACTCACAATTATTTTTGTATTCTGCCACAGATGGTCACTCAGACAGTTTTCATGTTTATATCAATTTAAAATAGAAGCAAGCTGGGCTTTAACAGTTGCTCAGCTTCAAGGATGTGCTGCGTTTCAAAGAAGGCATGAATGGTAATACCCTATGTCACAGCAGCAAATGAGAGGCAGCCTGGGTTTCCAGGACCTAGCAGTACTTCATTGTTACTCATGATGTATTCTTTCTCCATATCTGCATTCTTTCTCTCCACATTCATACCCCTGTTTAAGTGGAGCTAATTGCCCTCATCAAGGCCTTGGAACTTGGGACTGGCAAGAACATTAACATCTATATGAATAGCCGGTATGCCTTTGCCACAGCCCACGTCCACTGGGCTATATATCAGGAGAGGGGACTGCTCACATCAGAGGGAAAAGAAATAAAAAACAAGCAGGAAATCTTGGATCTCTTAGACTCCCTGATGAAGCCAGCAACTGTGAGTACTATTCATTGCCCAGGACATCAAAAGGGAAGAGACTCAGTGACCCAGGACAATAACCAGGCAGATCAAGTGGCTTGAGAAGTGGCTATGCAGGAGCCTATCCAGGTTATGGGCTTGCAAGAGACACCTGCTGGGGAGTGGGACTGGACTATGGAATGGCCTTACTTAGAATATATGGAAGAAGAAAGAACTCAGATTGCTAGCCACCCTACCAACTATTACCTAGAGAAGGAAGGGCAATGGTGTACACAAGAAGGAAAACTATATTCCCTAGAAAGCAAGTAAAAGACTTACTAGGCCAAATGCACAGATAGACTCATTTAGGGGATAAAAAGCTTGTCCAAGCAGTTAAGAGATCTAAAGTACATATAATAGGCCTCGGGTTTTGAGCCAGAGAGATAGTAGAACAGTGTAAGGTATGTCAGCAAGTAAATGCTTACACAGCCAAGAGCAAACAGGGCAAAAGACTTAGGGGACAACGGCCTGGAGTTTATTGGGAGGTTGATTTTACAGAAATTAAGCCAGGAAAATATAGTTAGAAATACCTTCTAGTGTTTGTGAATACTTTCTCTGAATGGGTTGGGGCTTTCCCCACAAAGCAGGAAACAGCTACCATGGTAGTCAAGAAGATATTAGAGGAAATCTTCCCAAGGTTCAGAGTGCCCAAAGTATTTGGATCAGACAATGGTTCTGCTTTTGTCTCTAAGGTAAGTCAGGGATTGGCAAAGATATTGGGGACTAATTGGAAGCTCCATTGTGGGTACCGACCCCAGAGCTCAGGGCAGGTAGAGAGAATGAATAGGACCCTAAAAGAAACCTTGACAGAATTGACCTTAGAGACTGGCAAGGCCTGGGTGGTGCTTCTACCCTTGTCCCTGTTCCAATCCCAGAACATCCCCTACCATTTTAACCTGACCCCTTTTGAGATCTTGTTTGGTACCCCAACTCCCTTGGTGTTCACTGGGCCCTCCCTGTAGGTATCCCAACTCACTGATAGGAACCTCTTCTTGAGGCTCCAAGCCCTTCAGTCAATACAACATGAGATTCAGCCCAAACTACCTTAAATGCTCCAGGGATGCCAGAGACCCCTCACCACTTCCAGACTGGTGACTGGATCTATGTAAGAAGACATCAGGCACAGTCACTGGAACCCCAGTAGAAGGGACCCTTCCTAGTGCTGCTAACCATTCCACAGCCCTCAAGGTGGACGTGTATTATGGCCTGGGTACATGCTTCCCATGTGAAACCTGCAGATGCCCCGCTCCCCCAAAGACCCCCATTGGACAATACAGAAGACAGACAATCTTCTCAAGATCACTCAACCTTAATCATGACTGCCTGGTTCCTTTGGATTCTAGTTCTTTCCCCCATCCTATGTGTCCATCCACCAAACCTGTTACAACATTCACTGTCTCCCTTCTGCTGGGGTAAGGGGTAACTGGGGCAGCCACAGGGAACTCTGCTTTGGTCTTGAAAGAAATGCTTTTCCTCCCCTCCTCCCCTCCCGAGAGATAAGGCCAACTGGCCAGCAGATATTCTCTGTCAACATAGACTCTCCCAAACAACAATGGCCCTGGAATGTAAGAAATGCTTTTCTTCCCCTCCTCCCCTCTCCGGAGATAAGGCCACCTAGCTAGCAGATATTCCCTGTGGGAGGGGCTGATGAGAGCTGAGACATTCCACCAGGGTCCCCTCCCCCCCTAGAAAGCACATAGGCTGGAAGGGAGGGGCTAATTAAGCCCCTGTTACCTCATTCCCTAAAGACCAATCAGTTTAAAAGTCACACTGTTCTGCCAATCACATTGTACCTAATAGCAGCTGCTCTAAAATCCTATATAAGGTCCCTGAATGGGCTCCATGGGGTCACCTCTGCCTCATGTGCAGGACAACCACAATGCATTGGAAATAATAAACCTCTTGCTGATTGCATCGCTCTCGATCTCCATGTCTTTGCAAGGGGGAACTACCAGTAGTTTCGACCTTCGGGTCCAACAGTCTTCAAGGGAAAAAATATGACAGTCTGAGGGCAGCCATTGATTCAGACATAGAGAGAATAGAAACTTCCATCAGTCACCTTAAAGAATCATTGACTTCATTATCAGATAGTACTACAGAATAGGAGGAGATTAAGAGTTAACTTTTCTTCCAGCAAGGAGGGCTGTGTGCTGCCTTAGCTGAGGAGTGTTGCTTTTATATAGACCATTCTGAGGTTGGTAAAGATTCAGTGGCCAAGGTGAGAGAAGGGCTAGCCAAGCTGAAGAAAGAGAACAGAGTTAGGGCTGGTTCAGTCTTGGTTTAACTCCTCCCCTTTGTTAACCACCCTCATATCCACCTTGTTAGGACCCCAATTGTTCTGCTGCTATTGTTGACTTTTGGCCCCTGCATTTTGAACTGCTTGGTCGCTTTTGTTAAGGAATGCATAGGTACAATACAGCTAATGATCTTAAAGCAGAGATACAAAGAACTAAATACAAAGGACCAGGGATACGAGCTGCATGACTATCAACAATAGCTTCAGGATTGAAGCATGCACAAGAAAAGGGGGGAATGAAGATGTCATGGAACATGTAGGCACCCCTCCCTTCCTGGAAAAGAGAGGCTGATTACATTCCTCAGAAAGACCACAGGGAGGACCAACCATTGGCCACCCGAAGATAAGGGAAGCCCTTGCTACCTCATTCCCTGAGGACCAATCAGTTTGAAAGTCACACTCTTCTGCCAATCACATTATGCCTAGTGGCTGTTGCTCTATTCTACCCCTGAAAACTGTACAAAAACTGGCCAAACGAGCTGCCTGGCGTCATCGCCTCTCCTTGGCTTCAGGATGACCCCAGTGCACTGGAACAATAAACTCCTCTTGCTTTTGCATCAATCCCCCGCTCCATGTGGCTCACTGGGGGTGGGTGTTGGGGGGTCCCCGGTAGCTAAGGCTCATCAGAGTCTTACAGATGGACCATGCCATGAAGGAGTAGGATGGTTGGTGCAAAGGGAAAGAGGCCCCATGGGAAACAGGGCAGCAAAGATAAAATATAGATTTAGAAAGTGTTAACTCAGGAATACCAGAGGGAAGTGTGTGCTAGTCATGGGGAGGTTTGGAAGTGCGCAGCTAGTGAGCTAGTCAAAACATAGCAAAATATAAAGGTTGAATGTATGTATCTTTCATTCGCAAATCTCAAGAACTCTGGCAGGTGGCTAGAAGGGTGATCACCTGCTGGGAGCTCAGAGCAGATTAACTATTCACCACAACACAGATATAACCCTCCACTTTGGTGTAGTCCAAAGTGGTTTTCCAGGTGTAGTCAAATTGACAACCAAGAATAGCCATCACAGATGGACACAGTGATATTTGATGATCTTAAATTAGTAATCCAATCATACTCCCTAAAAACCCATCTCACAGTAGAGATAGCTGCTCAGAGTGGTTAAATTGAAACACCTGCAAAGGTACGTGGGTGCTGGCAGTGAACAGAGACACTCTGGAAATACAGAGTTATATGAGGCATACATGATTTTGCTCAATGAGGGAGTTTATTTTCAGAATATGTTTTGAATTCCCAAACCCCCACTAAAAATAATTTAAGGCCAATTTCTACTTCCTGCAAAAATAGGAACTATGCAGGAGAGAATTTATCTGGAAGCAGTGTGAATATAGGGAGGTGTAGGGAAGGCTCTGCATGTAGCAATAATATTGGAAGCAGGAGCGTGTATAGTAAAAAAGAAGAGAGATCTTGTATTTGTCTATTGGTCTGTCCTCACTGCTTAGAAATGGAGCCTGGCTTACAGACATAAGGAAACAATACTTTTGGGTGGAAGCCAAGCCTCTGCGGTTAACCTACAGACTCTGGCTGCCCAACACCCAAATGTGGGCATAAGTAAAGGCCCCAAATCCAAATAATCAGGGTGCTTGAGCAGAAACAGGCACAGGTAGAGCAGATAGCAGGGCCCTCAGTAACCACTTGTTATGCTGATGAAGATTAAGAACAGAAGGAACCCTCCGCAGGGATGTGGCACCCCTGACTTCTGTCCACTGATAGGGGAACTGGTTAACAGCTGAGCCCACCTGTGTTTGACAAGGCTTTCCCATCCGCCACACAACACAATTGAAATTCCGAGTCCTCAATCCTGGGAGAATTGCTCTTCTTCAGGAAGGGTAGCTCCTTTCGGGAAGGGAGTGCTAGTGTGTGGAGGAAGAGAGGAGAGCTTTACAATTCAGTGCTCATAACTTGGCATGGTATGGGGTGGGGGTTGTGGCTGACCAGTTGTGTGGCGGGAAGGATGGAGTTTGTATATCTGGGCAAGTGATGGAAACAACAGCCAGTGGTTGCATCTGTCTGGGAAAGAGGTGGGTCATGAGGAGAGGCTTTGAAGATGCCCATATCAACGCCACAGAATTAAAGGAGGAAAACAAAATGTTGTTTCTGGATCTGGAAGTCTTCAAAGGTGTTGCTTGTGAATGTGGACTGGGGACCCAGAATGTCAGCCAGGGCAAGGATCCCTTCTTGCTTCCTCCTTGAAATGGTGTTGCTCTCCATGAACGGGCAGATTGTAAGGAAAAACAGTGTAACCCTCAGATCTGAATGTAAATCTGGATGTGTGGACAGTGTGTGAGGTCACCAACCCCCTCCCCCCAGCACACACACTTGTACACAAAACTTAGAGGAAGCTGAAGATGTGTTGATTGGGGTGAGATGTGGGTGAGCTGCTGACTCGGTGTAAATGCTTCACAGTGGTGAGCATTGCTTTGTGGTTGGTGATTGGCAAGATACAGCTCAATCCCAGTGTTCCTGTGCAGCGGTATGTGTGGGTATGTAACCTGTGTGTGCATCTTGGGCAAGTGCTTTACCACTGCCATATCCCTAACCCTGGGACTATTTAAAATCAAGCAAGCAACTGGAGGCTTGGAATAAATATCAGTGCAAATACAAATAGTGCAGAGTTTCCAGGACAAATTATTCATCAGGAACCCTGTTTAATCAAGTTGTATTGAAGAGAATTATCTTAATTTAGAAGAGTTGTTTTCTGGCACCTCTTTAAAACATTTTTTCCCTTATCTTCTGATGAGGTGCAGTCACAGTGGGCAGATGGTGGGCAATCTGTCATTTATTGTATCCAATTTAAATATCATCTGCAAACAGAGAACTGGGGTGTCTATTATTGATGACTTACTGTGTGTGTTTGCTTTCAATTCTGTGGCACTAAATTGGAGCGAGTTGGGCTTTTAAGGAACGATTTACTGGGGAGGGGGTAAAGATTTTATTTCTTGATTTCTCAAGCCAGTTCCCCCCTTGTTATTCATCCTTTAAAAAAAAAAAATCTCCCTTTGGCCTTTCCTCCTCTCATATTTTCTACTCTATTAGAGATAGGCAAGGGAGGGGAAAGAAGATAAATTTTAAAAACATGTTTTATTGTTCGTGCTCAGGGAATATTTAGAGATGAGATCAGAGTTATGAGGTAGCTTGTTTATTACTTATGTGATTTTATAAATGATTGTACATTTGATTAGGTACAGCCTGTCTCTGTTCTCTTGATGTTGTATGCAACAAGTATCCTATTCACACTTTCCAGAGTCCCATAAGAACCAGGGAAAGTGCTATCAAGATGGTTCGGTGGGTACAGGGTGTTGGAGGTGCTAAACCTAGTGACCCAAGTTCAGCTCCCAGAACTCATGTGGTGGAAGAAGGGAACTGGCTTCCTAAAATGTCCCATGACCTTCATTTGTCTCTCACACATGCAGACATACACACATACGGGGAGGGGGTTGTAAATTTAAAATAAGCATCAAAAGGGAAGACTCAAGTTAGATGTCATATTGGGATCCGAATTTGATAGTTTATGTGAGTTTATTAAGGTTATCACTGAGCAGCATGTGAATTCTCTTAAGAATCTCCTGGACTTTATTTCCTAAAGCAGTTTTGAGATCTCCATGGGGTCTTACACTCCAATTTCTCTGCTGTTCACATATTGCATTTGTGTGGTTCACTTATTATAGGTATAATAAACAAATATTATTCACCAAGGTCAGGCATTCACATCCGGGCTCACCCTTTATGTCACAGTGTGGCAGGGGTTTGGCATCTGTAATTATACCTATCAGTGATTACAGGATCATCCAGAGGAAGTCTACTTTCCTAAAAGTCATTCTATGTTGGCTTTTTCTACTCCTTAACATTTACCTCAGGTTCTTCTATGTGTTTTTTGTGACTTCTTTTTCACTCCTGAATTAATCTCACTGTACAAAGGTAACCATGTGTATATCCATTCATCTGTGTAAAGACACCTTCCAATTTTGACCATTTTATTCTTTTGATGACCGCAACCACACTCTGCCTATTAGATCATCAACGACATCTTCAAGGGGTGCCCAGGTGCTGCTCACTCTCCGAAGACTGGAATGTGATTTATTTATTTCTTTGACAAAAACAATTCTTTGCAGAAAGGAACAGATTAAGGCTATTACATTAACAGCTCATTCGAAATGTAACTATAGGTGTCCTTGTAAGAAGGAAGTAGAAGGCTATTTGACAACAAGAATTTCAGAGGGTCATGGTCACCAGGCAAATACTGGATCTGATACACTGCCTCTGCTGGGTTGGAATGTTACTTAGGGGTAACATGACGGATGATGCCCTTTTCATTCCCATCTCTGGTCTCTGAACATGGACCCTTGGTAGAAGGAACCCAGTCACAAGATAGCTGGAGCTCAATCATCCCAGTAGATGAATGAAGTAAGGTCTACCCTGCTATGGGACTGAGCTGCTAGTGCTTGCCTCAGTCTTGAGTGTGGTATATCCTAAAAAAAATCACTTAGTATGTAATCTGTTGTGTAGACCCAAGGAAATGTGCAGCTACATATAGAAATATTGTTTACTTCTTTGATGAATTATCATCTAATGATACTGTTGGTTCAATTTTCAAAACTCATTCTGAGAACTGTAGTACTGCTGCTTAGTTAGGGAGAAGCCCTAGATAGTCCCACATATGATTATGTAAGATCTTCTAGGATGAAAGTAACTCTCTCTTAGCTTGTGATGAAAGAAGACAGTAGAAAATTGACTTTAAAAACAATGAAGGGGTCACAGCCGGCAGAGACAGGAACCCAGCCTAACTGTCCTCTGAGAAGCTCCACCAAGCAGCCAATGGAAAGAGGTGTAGAAACCCATAGCAAAACGTTAGAGAGATCTTGGAAAGTCTTATGAAAAACTTGGGAGATGGATTGAGGGAACTGACAGGGTCAGGGACTCTACAGGAAGATCCACAGAGTCAACTGACCTGGACTCTTGGGGTCTCCTAGAGTCTGAATCACCAACCAAAGAGCAAACGCAGGCTGGACCTAGGCCCCCAGTAGCTTGGTTCCCAACAACAGGAGCAGGGACTTGCCCTGAATCTGTTGCCTGCCTGCCTGCCTGTCTTTGGACTCGTTCCCCTAACTGGACTGCCTCGTCTGGCCTCAGAGGGAGAGGATGTGCTTTAATTCTCAGTGACCTGATGTGCTGGTGGAGGGGGATAGAAATGAAGGATGATACTGAGGGGGTTCCCCCTTCTCCTAGGAGAAGGGGAGGGAAGAATGGGAGGAGGTTCTGTGTGAGTGGGTACTAGGAGGAAAGGGGGAACTGATATTGGGATGTAAAGTGAATAAATAAAAAGCAACAAAAAAGAAATATAAGCAAAACAAAATGAATGTTTTTATTAAAAATAGATACAGAAATGGGGAAAGGGGAAGGTAGAGTATGTATTGCAGTTATATATCATTTTATAGCAATTTTAGTTTAGACTGTGAGAATATCTCTGTCGATGAACAATAATAATACACAGTATTGAGATCATGCTATTTTCTGCATCTTAAGCAGACATGGGGCTGGACCGTTTCCTGGGCTCTGAAGGAGAAGAATAGACTTGGCCCCCACATGGGGTGTGGTCATGGCAAATGATCTGTTACTATCTTCTGAAGGAATGAGTGAACGAACAGCCAGTGCAGTGAGTCCACACTGGCTGTACAAAGGAGACATTTCTAACAGCAGCCTTGATATAAATTCTTATAAGAAAATTGTCAACTTCATCCTGTTTTATTGATCTGAAAAGTGGTAGGAAATGTCAAGGAAAGAAATTAAGTAGAACATTATTTCCAGAACATTATTTAGCTCATAAAAGGCAAAGTCTGAAATGAAGACTTTCTCCCCTGACACAACACAAAGCACTGTGACCAGTGTATGTCATCTCAAAGGAAGTGCTGAGTTCCCTAAGCCCATAGTGACATGTGGAAAGACAAAAAGCCTAGTAAGAGATCTCCTGGAGAGTAATGGACACAGCTGAGAGGAGGCAGAGGGAAGGGCAAGACAGATTGGTTTCCTTCCTGCAGCTGCACAGCTGTCCCCAACATGAGCTGCATGCACTCTCCCTGCTCCAGCCCTGCACACACACACACACACACACACACACACGGATGCACACACATGGATATACACACACATGCATACACACACAAACAAGTGACCTATGCACACACACATGGATGCACACATGCAAACACACTGGATACACATACACATGGATGCACACGCACATATACACACTCACAGAGACACAACTAGATACATACGCACATGCATACACATACATGCCCATGGTTCGGGTTTGGTTCGAGCCATCAGGTGATGTGCTCTCTTTGTTTTGCCTTGGACACTTCTGACGTGACATGCAAATGGGGAGAACAAAGATTTTGTTCTACTTGTGTCTACCTGCTCATGGCATCCACAGGAAATAAGCTTCTCTTTCACTGTGACAGAGTGACCTAGAGAGCACAGCTGTGTGCCTTAGCCTAACACCCTTTTTCTTCTCTTTGATTCAGCGAAACTTGTTAAGATTGCTCTCTTTTTTGCATAATGATTACTGTATTAATACCCTGCCAGTGTTAGATCCCTGAGATATGTTTTTATTAAATCTCTATTGCACTTTTTCTCTCTACACCTGGTTATCGTTCTAAGACAGACTTTTGTAGAAGGTGACTAGATAGTTACAAAGGTGTGATTTGGAAAATGGCGATAGGCTATCACTTTTCATCATTTTTCTGTTAATCTCTACCCTTGATATTTAATTTTTCTTATGTTTTTAATTTAATTTTTATATAATGAGTAGAGTGTTTTGCCTGCATGTTTATGTCTTCCCACCACATGTGTATAATGTCCCCAGAGATCAGAAGAGGTCATTGGGTGCCCTAGGATTGGAGTTACAGATGGTTGCTAGTACTGGGAATCGAACCTGGGTTCCCTGGAAGAGCAGCCAGTGCTCTTAACCACTGAGCCACCTCTCAAACCCCCTATTGATGCTATTTTAAAGGAGATGCTTGCTTATCAAGAAGTGTGACTTATTTTCTCTGGAGTTATCAGGGAAGAGAAGGTTTTCTCTGTGTGTGAAGTGGGAGGGGGTTGTTTTAATAAAGCACAGTGAGACTAGGGAGAGAAAGGTCAAGAAAGCCAGGGCAGAGCCCAAGATGCACACTGAAGGTGGAATGCACAGCACCATGGCAACCAGTGGACTCTATGAGGCATGGGCAGAAGGCATTTCTCAAACTATTACCAACTTCTATTAAAATTTGAAATTATTTCCAAATGAAAGTTAATAATAGCTTCAGTGATGAAGAATTTTGTTTGCAAAGAATCTCCAGGCCCCGGAACTTGCCGGTTACTCTGATTTTTCAGCAGATTGCCCTCTGTGTCATTTCAGATTCCTTCTGTCCATGTCTCATAGGTAACTGGAGGTGGTGGAGGTGTGAATATGTCTCCCCGGGGATCCCCTGGGTCTTGGGTGGTTCCAGCACCAAGCCTGAGCTAGAACCCACTGTACCCATCAGGAGGTAGGGAGAGTGAAGAACACCACCTATTTCTGTTGTGCTTTTCTGAGTCAATAGCTTCCTCTTCCTTCCTACAGTTCTCTCTTTGTTCTTCTTCCTTTCCATCACCTCCCCATCTTTCCTGACCTTCGTTACAACTTTTCTTATTCTTTTACATTAGCAGATCAAAGAAGAAAAGCTGCAAAACACCTCAACAGACAGAGATAAAATTGAAGTTTCAATGTCCTTCCCATAATAAGAAAAATGTGCTCAAAAACAGTTATAGAAGGAATGTACCAAAACACAGTAGACCACCCGCTGTGAACCCATGGCTACCGCTGTATTCAGTGATGGAAAGCAGACCACCTCTACCTTTAAGGTGAAGAACAAGACAAGGCAGACAGTCACCCTTGACGCTTCTGGTCTTCACTTTACAGCCAGAGCAATTAGCTGAGAAAAACAAGGAGGACATCAACTTGGAAAGGAAGGATGAGAATTACTGTAGACTATCAAATGCACAAAACTTTGTTGATATGATAAATGCAATCTGCGCTTTCCTGATGCACTGGTGAAATCAAATATGGTCTTGTATTTGTGGAGCATGTGGGTTTCTTGTCTGTAAAAGGTTTCTTCAGGTCTACCCATCAGCAGCATTAGGTTTCTTGAAAATTTCTTTCTAGGTAAGATTTGCTTCAAAAGTTGTCGGTGGCTTGTTCCCAACATTCTTTTTATGCTGCCTTTTGATTTTCTTTTTAAATCTTCATTTTTAATATAGTCACATTCAGTATTTAATTTTGGTAGGCATTTTATGTTTTAACAATTTCTTCTCACTAAGGTTAGTAAAAGAAAGAAAGAAAGAAAGAAAGAAAGAAAGAAAGAAAGAAAGAAAGAAACCACCTAAAAGCTTTAAGTTTTTTGTTTGTTTTTAGAAATAATTCCACTCAGAAATGAGTTGGTATTCTATACGCATGAAGTCTACTTTTTATTTTCCAATCTGGAAAGTGTTTCTTGTTGATCTAGCACCTTCAATGAAATAATCCATTCTTAGTTAATCCCCTATGGTGCCAGTTGTATCACTTTAGAGACTCAATATGTCTCTGGTTTTGGATTTTCTGTTGTAGCCATTTGATCCTATATCTTTCTTTATCACAAATTTATACTGTCTTAGGTACCAGAACCTTAGGATAAATTTTGGTTTCTGAGAAAACAACTTTCCTCCATTTTCCATTTACATGTCTTCCTTATGAGTGTCTTACCTAGACCTGTTGGATACTTTGTATGTCCAAAGAATAAATTTTAAAACTAAATTTATTTTCCACAAATAATATTTGTGTAACTTTTATTAAGATCTTAACTTATCTTTATCAATATGGGTAGAATTGATATTCTTGTTATGGTGTCTTATACCAGTGAACATGGTGTTATCTTATAATTAGGTCTTAATGTATTTCAATAAAGGTGCACATTTTTCATAAATACTTTATATATGTGTACATATATTACATATTTTTGCATATTCTCCCATTGCTTTTCTAAACAATATTTATTTGTGTATTAAATGAATTATCTTTTGGCACACCAACCCCAGTAGAATCTAGGTGACCAGTTCCGCAGACTGAGGCGAAAACTTCAAAAGAAGGAGACCTCCTGGACCGGCTGTGAAACTCTTACCTGGAACAAAACATTGAGCTGTAGTTCTCATGGCAATGTATCTGTTTTAATTTCTTTTTGTTCCTTTTTTTAATTATGACATGTTCCTGATAGCCTAGGCCAAGATCTTAATCAAGAAAAATGGGTAAGAAACCACCCCTTGAGATGAGGTCACCAGCCATGACCTTATCTCCGGGAAAACCAGCGCTTTATTTTATAAATCATTTATAAAATTATACAGTATTACAACAGATAAAAAATTTTCCAATAATGAAATTTCATATGGCAGCACATGTGTTATCAGAAGTGGGCTTTGGTATCTGGTAAAGAAAGCTTTAAATAAAAAAAATTTAAAATAGTTTACATTTATGCTTTGAAGATTTATTAAAAAATCAAGTATTAGATGTTAAACAATAACTGATCAAAAAAATTGTTAACCTGCTTTTGGAAATATGCCACTAGCCTTGGATGATTGCCCCACTAAATAGATTTTTTTTTAGAGCTATAATATGTGGACAGTTTCTATTATGCCAAATAACAATGATGCCATCTGTCTTATTCATGATTGTTTTATTGTATGTATTTTTTCAGAATTGTAATACCTGGATGATTTTTGTGTTTTACTGTACCAGATAATGATGATATTTGTGATTGCTTTACTAAATACATCTAAGAGCTATAATGCTTGTTTCTTTATGCATAAAAACCCTTGCTTGAGAGCTACAGAATACACTCAGATTCAAACTGCCTCTGTGTTTGTTTCTGTTTGTCACCACCAAATCCTTACCCACCTAGTCTTGGAGAACCCTTGTCCCAGGGACCTCCATACCCGGCTGGGGTGGTCTGTGATAATCTTTCTGTTGTTGGTATATGAAATATTTGAAATTGATCCCATTGCTGTATTCAAATAATTTAAAAGCCCAGGTATTGGATTAATCTTACCCTTCAGTATATGACTCTTCCTTCTGCTCTTCAGTTATTTTTTACACAATACCCTTCAGTCTCCAGTGTATGCTCATTGATTTCCTTCATCTGACAACCGTTTAGTACCTACACAAAGTTTCCTGTGTAGCAACTGTATCTTTTCAGTAACAGCAGTTTAATTTAACCTTGCCAATTCTGATTATTTATGTGCTATAACTTGCTGGCTATCACCTCTTCAGGAAGATGAGATAAAAGAGATGTCAGAGTGTCTCTTAGAGCTGTTCCTGAATTTTAGGCAATAATTTTAATGGTTTATCACCATGAGCAGGTTAGTTTTATGTCAACTTGATATAGAGTTGTCTGAATGAGGGAACCTCAATTAAGAAAATATCTCCATAAGATCTGGCTATAGGGCATTTTCCTAGTAATTGATGGGTAAGAGCCCATGGGCTGGTGGTCCTGGGTGTTGTACGAAAACAAGCTAAAAGTACCAAATCCAGACCACTAGACCACCAGGGAGTGCCATGATGTGGACATGAGAGGGAGCCCATGTCTGACAGTGCCTAGATGGTCAGGATCTGGAAGCTGAATGGCCCAAAGACCTAGGGTAGAACAAACATAACTAACAATAAAAAAAAAAGTCAATGAAATGATTCTTAATGATATTCTGCTATACTCATAGGTCAAAGTCAACCCCAGCCATAATCAGATGTGCTTCATCTAGAAACTTATGAGAGCAGATGTAGAGACTCACAGCCAAACATTAGGTAGATCTCTGGGGAACTCACAGAAGAGGGGAAGGAGCAGGGGCATCAAGGATACCAGGAGACCATAAAATCAACTAAGCAGGGCTCATAGGTGTTCAGAGACTGAAGTGGTAGCCATGGAGCCTGCATGGGATTGTGCTAGGTCCTCTGCATACATGCTGTGGTTGTTTAGCTTGTAGTTTTGTGGGGCTCCTAACAGTGGGGGTGGGGTGTCTCTGAATCTTTTGCCTCCTTTTTCGACCCCTTTCCCCCTATGGGTTGCTTTGCCCAGTCTTGGTGAGAAGATTCATGCCTAGCCTTATTACATTTTTTTATGCTGGGTTTGGTTGATACCTCTGGGAGGCTTGCTCTTTTCTGAAGGGAAATGGAGGAACAGTGGATCTGGCAGAAGGGGGAGGTTTGTAGGGGGGTAGACTAGGAGGAGTGGAGGCTACAGTTGGGATGTATTATATGAGAGAATAATAAATAAAAATGTAAAAATATAAATTTTTTTAATTAAAAAAAAATCAAGCTGAGGAAGACATTTGAAGCAAACCACTAAGCAGCACCCCTTCATGGCCTCTGTATCAACTCCTGCCTCCAGGTTCCTGTCCTGACTTTCTTTGACAATGAACGGCAATATAGAACTATAAGCCAAATAAATCCGTTCCTCCCTAACTTACTTTTGGTCATGATATTTCATAATAGCGATAGAAACCTAAATTATGATATACCATTTGTTAGATTTGTTCCAAGGTTTTATTAAATATTCTTACTATGGTGATGACACCCTTTCCTAGAAGCTAAAAGTCATCAGGCATATAATATTGTATTATATTGAATACTTTCTTCTTTATATTTTTGATACTTTATTTACATTTCAAATGTTTCCCCCTTTCCAGATTTCCCCTTTAGAGCCCCCTATCCCCTCACCCTTCCCCCTGCCTCTATGAGGGTATCCCCCCACCCACACTCATCTTCCCTCCTTGGCACTCTCCAATACTGGGGCATCTAACACTCTCAGGCCCAAGGGCCTCTCCTCCCCCTAATGGCTAACAAGACCCTCCTCTGCCACATATGTTGCCTGCACCATGGGTCGCTCCATGTGTATTCTTTGGTTGGTGATCTAGTCTCCTGGAGCATTGGGAGGTCAAGCCAGTTGACACTGTTGCTCCATCCATGGGGCTGCAAACTCTCTCAGCTCCTTCAGTCCCTTCTCCAACTCCTCCATCTGGAACCCCATGCTCAGCCCAACGATTGCTGTGAGGAGATTCTTAGGTATTCTGAACTTTTGGGCTAATAACCACTTATCAGTGAGTACATACCATGTGTGTCCTTTTGTGACTGAGTTACCTTGCTCAGGATGATATTTTCAAGTTCCATCCATTTGGCCAAGAATTTCATGAAGTCAAGGTGAGTAGTATTCCATTGTGTAAATGTACCTCATTTTCTGTATCCATTCCTCTGTTGAGGGACATCTGGGTTGTTTCCAGCTTCTGGCTATTATAAATGTGGCTACTATGAACATAGTGGAGCATGTGTCTTTATTACATGTTGGAGCATCTTCTGGGTATATGCCCAGGAGTGGAATAGCTGGGTCCTCAAATAGTATTATGTTCATTTTTCTGAGGGTCCAACAAACTGATTTCCAGAGAGGTTGTACCAGCTTGCAATCCCACCAGCAATGGAGGAGTGTTCCTCTTTTCCCACATCCTCGCCAACATCTGCTGTCATCTGAGTTTTTGATCTTAGCCATTCTGACTGGTGTGAGGTGGAATCTCAGGGTTGTTTTGATTTGCATCTCCCTGATGACTAAGGATGTTGAACATTTCTTTAGGTGCTTCTCAGCCATTCGAGTTTCCTCAGTTGAGAATTCTCTGTTTAGCTCTGTTCCCCATTTTTTGATAAGGTGATTTGGCTCTCTGGAGTCTAATTTCTTGACTTCTTTGTATATATTGGATAATAGCCCTCTATTGGACGTAGGATTGGAAAAGATCTTTTCCCCAATCTGTTGGTTGCTATTTTGTACTATTGACAGTGTCCTTTGCCTTAGAGAAGATTTGTAATTTCATGAGGTCCCATCTGTTGATTCTTGATCTTAGAGCATAAGCCATTGGTGTTCTGTTCAGGAACTTTTCCCCTGTGCCCATGTGTTTGAGACTTTTCCCCATTTTCTCTTCTGTTAGATTCAGTGTATCTGGTTTTATGTGGAGGTCCTTGATCCACTTGGACTTGAGCTTTGTACAGGGAGATAGCAATGGATCAATTCGCATTCTTCTACATGTAGACCGCCAGTTGAACCAGCACCATTTGATGAAGATGCTGTCTTTTTTCCACTGTATGGTTTTAGCTCCTTTGTCAAAGATCAAGTGACTGTAAGTGTGTGGGTTCATTTCTGGGTCTTCAATTCTATTCCATTGATCTACTTGCCTGTCACTGTACCAATACCATGCAGTTTTAATCACTACTGCTCTGTAGTACAGCTTGAAGTCAGGGAGGCTGATTCCTCCAGAAGTCGTTTTATTGTTGAGAATAGTTTTTGCTATCCTGGGTTTTTTGTTATTCCATATGAATTTGAGGATTTCTCTTTGTAAGTCTATGAAGAATTGAGTTAGAATTTTGATGGGGATTACATTGAATCTGTAGATTGCTTTTGGTAAAATGGCCATTTGAACTATAGTAATCCTGCCAATCCATGAGCACAGGAGATCTTCCCATCTTCTGAGGTCTTCTTTGATTTCCTTCTTCAGAGATTTGAAGTTCTTGTCATACAGATCTTTCACTTGTTTGGTTAGAGTCACAACTAGATACTATATATTGTTTGTGGCAATTGTGAAGAGTGTCATTTCCCTAATTTCTTTCTTAGCCTGTTTATCCTTCGAGTATAGGAAGGCTACCGATTTGCTTGAGTTAATTTTGTATCTAGACACTTTGCTGAAGGTGTTTATCAGCTGTAGCAGATCTCTGGTGGAGTTTTTCGGGTCACTTAAGTATACCATCATATCATCTGCAAATAGTGATATTTTGATTTCTTCCTTTCCAATTTGTATCCCTTTACCTCCTTTTGTTGTCTAATTGCCCTAGCTAGAACTTCAAGTACTATATTGAATGGATAGGGAAAGAGAGGGCAGCCTTGTCTAGTCCCTGATTTTAGTGGGATTGCTTCAAGTTTCTCTCCATTTAGTTTGATGCTGGCCACTGGTTTGCTATATATTGCTTTTACTATGTTTAGGTATGGTCCTTGAATTCCTGATCTTTCCAAGACTTTTATCATGAAGGGATGTTGAATTTTGTCAAATGCTTTTTCAGAGTCTAATGAAATGACCATGTGGTTTTTTTTCTTTGAGTTCGTTTATGTAGTGGATTACATTGATGAATTTTCGGGTATTGAACCATCCATGCATCCCTGGGATAAAGCCTACTTGGTCGTGGTGAATGATCATTTTGATGTGTTCTTGGATTCGGTTTTTGAGAATTTTATTGAGTATGTTTGCATCGATATTCATAAGGGAAATTGAAGTTTTCTTTTATTGTTGGGTCTTTGTGAGGTTTTGGTATCAGTGTAACTGTGGCCTCATAGAATGAATTGAGTATTGTTCCGTCTGTTTCTATTTTGTGGAATAGATTGTAGAGTATTGGTATTAGGTCTTCTTTGAAGATCTGATAGAATACTGCACTGAACCCATCTGGTCCTGGGCTTTTTTGGGTTGGGAAACTTTTAATGACTGCTTCTATTTCTTTAGGCATTATGGGACTGTTTAGATGTTTTATCTGATCATAACTTAACTTTGGTATTTGGTATATGTCTAGAAACTTGTCCATTTCATCCAGATTTTCCAATTTTGTTGCATATAGGCTTTTGTAGTAGGATTTGGTAATTTTTAAAATTTCCTCTGAATCTGTTGTTCTATCTCCCTTTTCATTTCTAATTTTGTTAATTTAGATAATGTCTCTGTGCCCTTTGGTTAATCTGGCTAAGGGTTTATCTATTGTGTTGATTTTCTCAAAAAACCAAGCTCCTGGTTTTGTTGATTCTTTGTATAGTTCTTTTAGTTTCTACTTGGTTGATTTCAGCCCTTAATTTAATTATTTCCTGTCTTCTACTCCTCTTGGGTGTATTAGCTTCTTTTTGCCCTAGAGCTTTCAGGTGTGCTGTTAAGCTGCTAGTATATGCTCTTTCCAGTTTCTTTTTGAATGCATTTAGAGCTATGAGGTTTCTTCTTAACATTGCTTTCATTGTGTCTCATAGGTTTGGGTATGTTGTACTTTCATTTTCATTAAATTCTAGGAAGTCTTTAATTTCTTTCCTTATTTCTTCCTTGACCAAGTTATCATTGAATAGAGAGTTGTTCAGCTTCCATGTGTATGTGGGCTTTCTGTTGTTGTTGTTGCCATTGAAGACCAGCCTTAATCTGTAGTGATCTGATAGGAGGCATGGGATTATTTCAATCTTCTTATATCTGTTGAGGTTTGTTTTGTGACCAATTATATGATCAGTTTTGGAGAAGGTACCATGAGGTGCTAAGAAGAAGGTATATTCTTTTGATTTAGGATGAAATGTCAGTCTATGTCTTTTTATTGAGGAATTGAGTCCATTGATGTTGAGAGATATTAAGGAATAGTGATTGTTGCTTCCTGTTATTTTCAATGTTATTTTTATGTTTGTGTGGCTAACTTCTTTTGAGTTTGTTGAAAGATTACTTTCTTGGTTTTTCTAGGGTGTAGTTTCCCTCCTTGAGTTGGTGTTTTCCGTCTATTATTCTTTTTAGGGCTGTGTTTGTGGAAACAATCTGTGCAAGTTTGGTTTTGTCATAGAATATTTTGGTTTCACCATCTATGATAATTGAGAGTTTTGCCAGGTATAGCAGCCTGGGCTGGCATTTGTGTTCTCTTAGAGTCTGTATGAGATCTGCCCAGGATCTTCTAGCTTTCATAGTCTCTGGTGAGAAGTCTGGTGTAATTCTTATAGGTTTGTCTTCATATTTAACTTGACCTTTTTCCCTTACTGCGTTTAATATTCTTTCCTTGTTTTGTGCATTTGGTGTTTTGACTATAATGTGATGGGAGGAATTTCTCTTCCGGTCCAATCTATTTGGAGTTCTGCAGGCTTCTTGTATATTTATGTTCATCTCTTTCTTTAGGTTAGGGAAGTTTTCTTCTATAATTTTGTTGAAGATATATTGCTTAATATTTAAGTTGGGAATCTTCACTCTCTTCTATACCTATTATCCTCAGGTTCTATCTTCTCATTGCATCCTGGATATCCTAGATGTTTTGGGTTAGGAGCTTTTTGCATTTTGCATTTTCTTTGAGTGTTGCGTCAATGTTTTCTATGGTATCTTCTGTAACTGAGATTCTCTCTTCTATCTCTTGTATTCTGTTGGTGATGCTTTCATCTATGACTCCTGATCTCTTTTTTAGGTTTTCTAACTCCACAGTCATTTCCCTTTGTGATTTCTTTATTGTTTCTATTTCTATTTTTAGTTCCTGGATGGTTTTGTTCATTTCCTTTGTCTGTTTGATTGTGTTTTCCTGTAATTCTGCCCATTTGATTGTGTTTTCCTGTAATTCTTTAAGGGATTTTTGTGTTTCCTCTTTAAGGGCTTCTAGCTGTTTACCTGTATTTTCTTGTATGTCTTTAAGGGAGTTATTTATTTCCTTCTTAAAATCTTCTATCATCATCATGAGATGTGATTTTAAATCCGAGTCTTGCTTTTCTGGTGTGTTGGGGTATCCAGGGCTTGCTGTGTTGGAGAGCTGGGTTCTGATGATGCCAAGTAGCCTTGGTTTCTGTTCCTTATGTTCTTGCCCTTGCCTTTTGCCATTTGGTTATCTCTGGTATTAGCTGGTCTTTCTCTCTCGGACTGTGGCTTGTCTTTCCTGCAAGCCTAGGTGTCAATACTCCTTGAAGACCAGTTCTCTCTGAGAGGAATTTGGGTTTGGAGAGCTGTGGTACAGGGTCAGCTCTGGGGTGCAGACAGAAACCAGAAGTATCTAGTTCCCAGCTGTCCCTTGGTTCCTGTGTCCTGATGGCTCTGCAAGGGCCCCTCTTGATCCAGCGAATTTGAACAGAAGTGGTGGTCTAGCCTGTGCTTGAAGGTGACGGCACACCTGATATACTAGCTCTCTCCTGTCACTATTTGATTATGGAGCCCTGTGTCACAGGATCCGTTCCCCGACCACTGGCCACTGAAAGAAACCAGAAACCCACTCCTTAGTCCCTGTGTCCTAGGTATTCCAGGTGGGTCCCTCTGAGCAGACATGCTTGTCCACACTCCTGGCAGTCTAACTTTCTCTTTGCACTATTTGGCTATGGAGCCCTGGTGGCCCAGGCAGAGGTCTCCCACCACAGATGGAAACCGGAAGGGTCCTGTCCCTGGCTGTTCCTCAGTCCCTGTGTCCCATGGATTGAATGCTTTCTTATGTCCTCAGAAATGATTACACCACTTACTTTCTTCATTTTGCTGATGTGATAAATAATAGTAGATTTTCTATTCCAAAGTTCTCACTGTAGATCTAGGTTGATTCTAACCTGAAGATAGGCTATTGATTCAGTTTGTCTTCTTAGTGTCTGTTTAGTGCTTTTTATACCTATGTTTGTGACTTTGATGATATTGCATTTGCTCTGTTATTCTTATGTGCTTTTGTCAGGATGCTTCTGTTATAAATTAAAAGTTTATATCAGAGTAGAGTTTCTGTTCACTGACTCTCTGTAAGATCACCTGTCCCTGATATTTCCCTTGAAGGAAGACTTTATTCACTCCATTCTTCAATGGCTTCATGTATATTCATAAAAATTTTATTAGAAGTCAATTTTGGCAAATTATATTTTTCTAAGAATTCTAAATTGCATTTAATTTTTCATATTTATTGATGACATTTCCCAACTTTTTTTTTAAAGAACCAAATATACTGAGTCGGACAAGTGGTGTTTCTGCTAAATAGACTAAAATAAAATTCTGTATGACATCTTACTAAAATGTAATGAAAACACACACTCACACACACACACACACACAAGTTATAGCTTTTGTCAGAATTGATTCTTTTTCTTCTTCTTTTTTTTTTTTTTTTCATTTCTTTGAAACCATAAGGCACAGAGCCTGATCAAATGATACATTACTAAACTATATCTTAGGGCTGATACCACATTGTAGCAAGAGACATATTTAATCATGATAATGCTTGTTATTTCCTTCTTCATGCTTTATTTCATTTGATTCATTAGCAGTTTTATTTTATTCTCCAACTTAAAATTCACCAAGATTGGTTGTGATTATAAAGTCATTTTGGGTCAAGGTTCTGCAAGATCCTCAGAGAACGGTTTAATGCAGACTATTTGAATTCATCTATAATAGCATCAGACCCTCAAGTCCTTACCTGATTTCATCTTCAGACACTGGTGTGCTTTGGGCCACAGTGTTGCTATGCACTTGCATGCCTCAACAGGCCTGTGTTGTCCATTTAAGGAGATGTTCAGGAACAGGGAATTCATATACTGTTCTTGAATTGTATCCATGTGATATTGAGAGAATTCATATACTGTTCTTGAATTTTATCTATGTGATATTGAGAGAATTCATACACTGTTCTTGAATTGTATCCATGTGATATTGAGAGAATAGTTTGTGTCTGTATTTTTTATACCACAAATGGAGTTAAACAACTAATTTTCAAGGCTCCTTCTATATAGTTTTGTCCAATGATTGTGGTCTCTATTCCTAGGAAACTGTTTGGTCAGGGCATACAATGACATTCAACCGCAGTCCAGTTACTCATTTTTCTCTATTAGGCAACATTTAAGACCAGTTTTAGACTCAAGAGCAAATCTAAGCAGAAAACACTGTTCCAGTAGATCACTTTTCACCAGAGCCATATTGGTAGTCACCATGATGCATCACATCCTGTCATACCAAGCTCATATTTGTCTTGAGCTTTATTCTGAGTATTCTGATTTTTGTGGATTTTCAGGAGCAGAATGGCATGTATCCAACATTATAGTGTAACAAAGAAGAGCCTCATTACCTCCAAAGCTCTCTGTGTGCCTCCTATTTTCTCCTCTCAATTCATTTATTTAAAAGTATATTGTTATGTGGCACATGGTGTAGAAAACACGGCAGTTATCAAAGTAGATAGGTGATTATACTTGCCTAAGTAATGGTCTGATACAGAAGGCTGAAAAATAAACCAGGAAAATATGATTCCATGAGGCAGGTGTTACAAATCAACATGAAGAGTCTAATGGGGGGCTAGAGTTCCAGTCATTGTAGGGACTAGGAATGTTTGGGAGGAAATGCTCTACAGTGTGTTAGGGAAAGAAATCAGGAAAGACATTTCATGCAAAGAGTAGAGAATCTAAGCTTAGGGGGCCTGTAATCACAGAATGACTTGAGTACAAAGTAAGTGTCTGTTAGTCTTTGTAGAGAAGTACTCAGGCTTTGGTGCCATGTAACTTATATAAACATCTTGTAAGTTGTTTATATACCAGTTGTCCCCTAAGACTATGGTGCTACTGTCTACTGAATACAGTTAATCACTTGGAAGTATCTGGCACATGCTCTCACAGAACACATTGGTATGATTAGTTCTGAATAAACAATACCTCCTTATCCTGAAGATTGCTGTGCACAGCATTTAATATGATTTTAGTTTTTCAAAAACTCCTTGCCACCTGAGGGTTGGTTACATAACACAGCAATTAATGATACTTGTGTGGTTTGCTTGGACATATCTTGAATAAAAAGAACTTATTTATAATAAACCCACATACTCCTAGGTCCTGCGGCTCCTCTTGGGACTTTTCACAGTGAATGGATGTCTGTCATTTCTTGCCTTTGTGTGAATGACTTTACACAGCTTCTCTCTCTTGTGCCAGTCTTGACTAGCTGATGAATGAGATGATAGCTTACTTCCTGTAGCTGGCTATACCCCAGAACCAGGACAATTACTGCAGAGGTGTGCACAGTTGTTTTTCAGCCTTAAAGAGTGATAGTTACCTGTAGCAGAATTTTACCTATCCAATTAATTTAAATAGTAATACACAAGAAGCCTGTGATTGGACAGAGAAAAGGGAGGTGGAGCTAAAGTTGCAGAGACAGGGAGCGACATAGGAAGAAAGGAAGATAGAGAGAGAGGAAGAAGATCCAAATACCACATGGTTTTAAATAGCCACAGGTAGTTATGAATATCATAAAAGGTTAGAATAATTGGGGTAACTTGTCTAATCTAGATGGGCAGCTTGTATCATTATCAATTGGCCCTGAATTCATTGTGTGGGCATCTTGTGGATTGAGAATTTATTGATATATAAATATGACTGATCAATTATAAGATTCTAGAGTTTTGGTTTTACTGGGTTACTGGGTATTGTGATAGCTAATCTCGAAGTGGGGGTCATTGCATGGGGCTGGCGTGGCATTGACCTGCCAAGGGAACTTAGCAAGTTGAGTGGAGATGTTTCAGGAGCTCCAGGCCAGAGAGTCTGCCGAGATGAAAACACCCTGCTGGCACCATGTGGCATGCCGGTGCCTGGAGTAGCTCAGGATATTGTTAGTCTTTTAATATTTCCCGAAACAGTTACCCACCATGCTGTCTTTTCCAGACAATGGAAGCATCCGGCCCCAGATGGGGAGTCGAATTCTGTCTTGGCATTTAGTGTGTTTCATTTGGCTTCTTGTATGGAAACCATTGTTAAAAGTGGCTCAGAAGTGAGAGACTAAGAGAGCAACAGTAATGACCTATGACTGCTGTGATCTTTACTGAGCTTGTGTTCACAGTTACTAATTTTCCCCTCAGTTGAAGATATGCATGCTTAGGGAATAGTTAGAAAACGTAATAGTTGACAAAAGAAACAGAGGTGAAATGGAAAAGCGCTTCTTTTCTAGACCCTCTTCCTGTAGTTCATGGTTCACAAAGCTGTCTGGGAAACACTTTCTTCTCTTTAATTGGACTGTGAATGAAACCAGGAGGAATGGGTGTGGGGCTCCAAGAAGAGAGGGCAAGCTTAAAAGACCCATTGTTTGCGGGCTATATACTGGAGTGATGGAAACTTGTCACCCTAGAGAAGCAGAGAGTGACATGAGGCAATGGGGCTAAGGAATTAACTCATTGAGTGAAACAGGTTCAAAGAGAATGTTAGTTTTCTTCAGGTTTCAAGACAGAAAATAAAAATGAAGCAGGTGAGGGTCATGGTTCTTAGTTAAGAACAAAAAAATCTTGACAAACTTGGTACTGGTTAGGGCCTAGACTTGTTAGGTTCTTTTTCTCTTGTCAGGTAAAGAATTAACACGGTTCCTTCAGGTGCCATGAAAGCTAGCCAACAGGGAGAAATCTGCTACATTGATTTTTCCATGTCCTGCAACTAGAGTGTGTAATAACTTTATCGACAGGATCTTCTAATTCAGATGGACAGGTCTGTGGGGAATTGTCTTGATTACATTAGTTGATATGAGAAGATCCACTCTAAGGGTGGGTGACACCATTTTATGAGTTTGGAATCCTGGACTGAATAAGAATGGAGAGAGTAAGCTGAGCACAAGCATGCGTGCATTTGCTCTGTTCGTGACCTTGGCTGTGACTAGCTGCTTCAAGTTCCTGTCACAGTGGCTTCTTTGCTGCAATTGGATGTAACTTGTAATTGTGAGCTAACTAAACAATTTCTCTCTTAAATTGTTTTCGTCAGGAAATTTTTATCAGAGGTACAGAAACAAAGCTAAGACACATGGGTAGCACATGAGGTGAGCACTTTACAGACTGTAATTTAGGATGTTGTTGCTGTGAGCATCATTTTATGTTGCTTGGTGCACAAATCCATCCCCTTTGTCAAACATCTACTTAGGAGTGACATTGCCATAGGCATATGTTCACTGTGAGTAGGTATTCCTAAATAACCAGCCACACAAACTAGCTGTATTTTGGTCCATTCCCATTTTAATTGTTTTGTATCTTCTACACATTATTTGTAATTAAAACAAAAGATGCCACCCTGGACTGCAGTGCTATCACACTTCAGTTTCTGTTTGCATTGTTCACAGAGATATTTGTGGAACATCCTTTCCTGTGCTTACTGACTGCTTGTATGGCCTATTCTCAAGAAGGGCTTTTTTCAGGCTATTTTCTCATTGAAGAAGAAGCTACTTTATACCTAGGGGCTGAGCACTTGCTTACCATGTGCAACCCCTGGGTCTGAGCCCAGCATCTCACTTCAAGTCTAGCTTCTCTACTGGTTCTTAGGAGGCTTAGGAATCCAGATAGAGGTTTTGTGACAAAGAGTTGACTCTGTCTTTTCCGATGTGTCATACTAGAGTACAATGGGAGCCTGAGATTCCATTATCCCATTTACACTTAAGGAAGTTGATCCAGTAAGTCTCATGGATGTCTAACATGAGAAGGTAGGTTAGAGTTACACATCTGGATGATATTGTTATTGTAGAGCTCAAAACTACATTGGGGTTTTGGGGGGCCTCAGTCTGTTAAAGTCTCTCTTCAGTTGAGAGTCAGGAATTATTCTTATAACAACTAACAAAATAAATTTGTAAAGATATATACAAATTGTCTATATAGAGACAATATTCTTTTTATCTGGAGATCTTCAAAATACAAGGGTTAAAAATAGACACAAACTGTGCCTAAGGCCTAAGTCAATATGGCCTTTAAGTTTGACCTTACTTCCTCCCCAGCTTAGACATGCAGCTTTCTGAGAATCCTATAAACACAATTACGAATCTTGTTTATAGTGAAAGCTACGTGTCTCGGCTTCTTTGTAACCTAGTATAGTGTCATATAAGGCATGGCTCCAGGGATGGACTTAACTCGGGTGGTGAGGGAATAAGAAAAGGACAAATACAGACAGACACACAGACAGACACATAGACAGAAGGCTCTTGGCTGGGGAAACCAGGGCGCTCTGGAAGCTCTGTGTTTATTATTTAGGGTTGAACAGAGAGGCGGGGTTATTACATACAGCTGGGCAAATGTGGGTTCTATATGGATGAACAAGGAAGCAGAGTTTATGGTATAAGGCTGGATCATGGAGGAGGGTTTGCTAATCTTGATAGGAGCAGTCTCTGCAAGGAGTAGTCTTCGGGCCACCAACAACCAGGGTAAGAAAACTTCAGGGGTCATTTTCTGCATCCCCGTCTGCATCCTCACTTGGACCACAGGAAGGCTTTGGCAAGCCTCTGAGCCTCTCCCAGGAGAGAAGGCTTTGCCATCACTTTACAGGTCTGAGACTCTGCAATGCTTGACATGGTAGGTTCTTGTAAACAACACATGCTCCCAGAGGTCTTCTCTTATTGAGGACTTTCTCCACTGCCTACAAATAAAGATTCTGTTTACCCTTGTGGCCATAACTCACTGGATTGGAGTCCTGGTCCAGTATACCTCAGGAACTCACAGTGATCTCCTTTATGAGAGAAAAAAAAGTCCCTTACAAACTCTTTAAACACTATAACCTCAGAACTCACCGAAATTGTGTGTTTGGCCACTGTTAAGGAACTGAAGTGTGATTCTTTGTGAGAAGCCTGACTCATGTCTTAGGAGTGTACTGGCTGTCCCCCACTTCTCTAAATGCTTGTGTTTACAACTGCATCAAAGCTGTTTTGTAATAAAGCCTAGCTTTCTTTCGTACTGGAATTCGTTTTAGAGTTGCAGTAAGAGTCTTAGTCTTACCTGCTTGAAGTCTGCGCAAGAGCCCACCAAGCTGCTCCAGGCAGTAGAGGAAGCTCTGTCTTTGGCTGACATTGTCTTCTGCTTCTCCTCTCCAGCCTATGGTTTATTCTGAACTATCAGAGGTAAAGAATTCATTCAATATACAAAGTCTTTACCCAAAAAGAAAATCAGCCACAAGTACACAGATAGATGAGGCCTTTTCTTTCTTTACTTCTCCAAATCTTGAGACTTTTCTTGAATTCTCTTTAATCTTTTTATAGTGACAGCAGAGACCGCTCATGTTTCTCCACCCCCCCCCCAGAAAAGGAAGGAAGAGAAATATAGCCCCAAAATTTCTCTTAGATCTCTTTTAATAAACTGCATGAAGTTTTCCTTAAGCTGGAAGATTTACTCCAAGGCGGTAGCTGTGTAGCTTATGATGTCTCTTGTTAGTGTTTTGTATACAAAACCTTGAAGGACAGAGATGCTCTGGAATCTAGCTTCTAGGGACAGAATGCTCTCTGAGAGATTTACAACAAAATGTTTTGAGGATCCCCAACACCCTTTAAAATCTCGGCTGATTCTTACTTGCTGCTCTAGATGTTGTCTAAGTGTTTTCAGTATAGTTTTTAGTAAGAATCGTGGGAAATGAATGTCTAAAACCAAGAAATAACTGTCACTGAAAATGAACTCACATGGAAACAGGAGAGGGACAGATCTGAACTCCCTACTTATCCAGAATGTGCCCTCAGTAGATGGAAGGCTAAAATGGGTCTGATATTAGCTAGAGTCAGAAAAGAATCCACTGCTCTGTAGTTTGATGGCTCCAGCCCAGGCACCTCCCTGTTTGTTCTGAATGCAGAGCATAATCTGCAGAGCGCATGGTTGCAGGAGCCCATCTGTGTTGGTAATCATGTTGAAAGACTCTAACGGTCTTTCTTCCCGGGAGGCCCCTCTCAAGGAGTCACAGAGGCAGAAGTAGATGCAATCCGCAAGAGGTTTAATGAACCAGAGCTCTAAGGCCGATCTACATACACCTCCAGGAGAGGCGACCCCACGTCTTGGGGCTTGGAGTTCTTATATACATACAAGCATAAGCAGGGATCCTCAGATTGGGGTTACATGACAGGGGTAGGAGACAAGGGAAGTCATCCTTTTGTTCAGGCAGCCAAGCGGAATCATGCAACTGGGAGAGGAGACTCTTCTAACCTGGGAAGTACCTTTATGGCGATATCAGGAACTAGTGTGTTATTGCAACCGGACCACAGCAGTCTGGGAACATTTAATTGCATTCCTCTCATGGCCCAAAAGTGGGCACGTATCTCTTCAAGGATGTTTGGTCTTTGTTTCTCCCAAGGACAGGAGCCATCTGCCGAGGGAAGAAGTACTATCTATCAGGGTGGGTGTCAGCCAAGCGACACAGGGACTGGGAGATGTTGCCATTTGTCCATTTCCAAGCCGGCATTATTGCTCCTCCAGTAAGGGGGGGTTGTTAGGGAGTGTCACCATGAAAATGGAGATAGCAATATTTCGGTGCCAGGCTGGTCCCTCTCTGAAAGGTCAGGAGGGGAGCTTTGCTGGAGCAGAGAGAAAGATCAGGGGGGAGGGGAGCTCTGCACAAGAGGTGAGAAAGTACAGAGGCAGGCTTCCTGTATCCCTCTGATCTCTTTCTCAGTGGTAGCTGGTGTGTATGGGGTGGGGTGGGGGTTGCCTTTCATTCTGGGAGTTCACCAGTTGCCTGGTTAAGAGAAGAATGGCTCTCCTCACAGGTAAGTAAGCGGGAGAGCTGGTGGGTGGATCCTGAAGGTTGGCGTGTTCCTGTCCCCGACCCTTGTACCCAGTGCCTAGCTGGAGAGGAGTCATTTTCCATTTATGCCAAAGATGATGTAAGATAACTTACAGGCAGGCTTAAAAGAGAGACGATGACATTTACAGGATTACAAATTGTTCCTCGGGGGAAGGGGGGGGCAATTACTACAATGTCAAGCTTAGCTATTGCCTTCAATAACCCCTTTCAAAATTACTTAAAAATACAGTAAATATGTTCTTGAAAACATTATCTACAGAATAAACTTATGAAACGGAGCTGAAAAGCACTTTCTAAACATTCAATCGGATGACAATTCTATTCTGCACAGTTTCTAAAGCTAGCCTTTTCCAGAGAGTCAAAGAAAATGCAGTGTCTGAAGTAACTTTTAAAAAGATACAGATAATATTCTCTGGGAACTATGTTAAATGACTTGAAAATTATTTTGTTGATGATGAAGACAATATACAGGTCACGTGCATCCTGAGAGTAAGAAAAGAAGCTCGAAGTTTTAAAGCTGTCTTATAAGTTTTCATTTTCTCCGGCTTTTACATAGTGATTGATTTTTAAGTATGTATGAATCGATTAAATGCTAGAGTTGTTTAAGTATTTACTGTGTCCCTGAAAGATTGTGGAAGCACTTCAGCTAGTGTCTTCTTAAATACATCTCATTCCACAGCCAGAACCATCTTCTACTTGAATGTATCTGCTTTCTTTATCCTTGTTGCACCTTTTAGAGTTCAGTCGGAGATGACTATTCGACGGTGACCCGGTTGCATTGTGACCCCACACGCAGGCAAAGAAGAAAGCACATTAACTATAAAGATTAAAAATATTCAGCTTACCAAACTATGCTCCTGTTTGTGCTGACAATTGCAAGCGGTCATCAGACCCAGGGCCGGCCCTTCTGGCTAATACACACTTACTTACTCATCTAATGTTACTGGACCATTTTTAGTTTCTAAAAACAAATTTTTAAAAAAATACAATATAAGAAGTGTTTAAGAATGAAAGAAAATGATAGACGATAATAAACACACCTTTCCAAACCAGTGTCAGCAGTAGGTAAGGATTCAATGTCAGAAACAATAACCACTAACAATATAGGAATCAGACCTGAGAAGTCTGTTTCTGTCACTCATCAACGAGTCACGTTGGAGAGACTGTCAGTAGCCTGAGGACCACTCAGGTAAAGCTGGACCATTGACGACATGGCAGAACATAATTTGGACGCTTGGGGAGATGGCTCCATCAGTAGAGCAATTTGCCATGCAAGAATAGGGATCTGAGTTTGATCCCCAGGGCCCATAGAAAACTCCTGGCATGCTGACACATGCTTGTACTCCCACAGATAGAGTGGTGGAGACAAAGGGATCTTTAGAGCTTGCCGGCTAGCCTGGTCAGCCTCTTTCATGACTTCCAGGTTAACAAGAAATGTTGCCTTAAAAGAAATGGCCAGAGTTCCCAAGGAGCAAGATTAAAGGCTATCCTCTGACCTCTACACATGAGCAACACATATGAATGTACATCCATATGTACACACACACACACACACACAAACACGGGGGCGGAGGGGATTCTTTCAGGATCAATTGAAGTAAATCAACATTAGTGTATTAAATAGCGATATGAGATGGTACGATTTTTGATTTAAGCCTGAGGTTTTTGAGATGCTTAAGAATAGGATATTAGACATCCCGAAGGCATACGTGTGGGCATCCCAAGAGATCGTCAAGTTTAGATGATATATATAATTTTATGGTTTTCTATGTCTCATTGTTTAAAGAATAAAATTTGCAACAAAATTTAAAAATTAAATATTCTTCTTTGGTAAATAAAATGATCATAGGTGTTAGGATGCAGTGGGTGCACTGTTGGGTTTAGGGCTGAGAGAGGAGCACATGCACAGTTAAATCATGCCCACAGACATTCTGGCCTTAAATAAGCAGCTTGCAACTCTTAGTAACTTTAGATGTTTTTATGAAGATAAATGTTATTTATATAGGCCGGAGGTGTCCAATCTGGGGCACCAGGCACTACATGAAACCAAGAATGTGTATGAATTCAGCTCAATACAAAATTGTAAACTTAAAACATTATATATAATTTCTGACAACTCAGTTGTGTGGTTCTCAAGTGTGAATTTTGTAGATAACAAAATCATTCCTCAATGTCAAAAGGCTGGAGGCACCGGCTGTGAGCAATTTATATTTTATCAGCTGTATTGACCTCTCTGACTCTCAGCCAGATTTTGGAATGAGTCAAGTTTCCTTTCTGTGTTCCCCTAATCTCCTCTATTTTTTTATCTTGCCCTCAAAAACTTTTCCAGGTCTCCAATGCAGGACTCTCATATATGATTGAACCTGAAGAAAACACAGGACTTAATATAAGAAGCTCGAGATTGTCCTGCCCACAATGAATACGACTGCAGAGCACTACACTTGGCCTTGAGACTGTAGAAAGAGTTCCGGCTCCTCCCCACTCCTCCCCAGCCTTTCGGACCTTCTCTTTGGTACCCGTGTGCCAAGCAGTTCTGTCTCCTGCAACTCTCTTCCTTTGTATTAGCTCCATGCCGCTTGTTTTTATCTTGTGTTTTTGGTTTTGTATAGGAAAAGAAAATAATTTTATTTCATATGGAAAACTGTAGGGATTTTTAATGTAAAAACATTTGATGATGCCATTGAAGTGACCAAATTTAGGTGCATGCATAATAAATTAAAAAAAAAAAATCCTCTCTGTGTCTCATTGTTCTGTGGTTCTCTCAAGCGTAGGCTCTTCCCATCACCATAATAACACATGATCTGTGGTGAATATCAAAATGTCATCAGAAACAACAGAAGGAACTAGCTCATTATCCTTACATAGATTACACATACTTTTCAGTGAGGAGTGTTTTTATTTAGATCACCTAGTGTATGTTGTACAGAGAAGTTTCTCTAATGCCCAGGTTCCTTATGTCCTGTGGGGAAATAGGCAGATCAGATGGAGACAGAGTGAGAGAGCAGAGGGGACTTATGAGGTCAGGACATAGGAAGGGTGTTTTTGAGCCTGGAAAGGGTGAAGGATGGTGAGATATTATTAAATTCTGAACAACAACAACAAAAGAGTAATTAAGAATGTTCTTATGGATAACCGAGATCCTGTGACTGAAACGTGGGAACGTGGTTAGCCACAATCAAAGGCCAGGGAAGTTCACTAAGAACCTTCGGAACACACTAGACATGGTTACCTCATAGCCCTGAGATGGGAGAGGCTGAGTGAGGTGTGCTAGTCACAGGAAAGGTAGTTTAAAGTCTGCTTTTATAAAGAGCGGGCACGGGAAGTTTATTAGAAATGTGCATTTCACAGATACACTTGAAATAGTTTTATTCTGCAATCAAATGTGGCGTTCACCAGCTGCCTCATTGAAATGGAAATGTCATTCCTACCGCTATTGAACACAATCAAGACCCTATTAGGTGGCAGGATGTGGCTGCCATCAGTGACTACAGAGTGCTGGATCCATAGGCCAATTGCTTCCTTTGAAGGCACTGCACAAGGAGATGAGCTGAACAGTCAGCCCCAGGACAAACAAGCTCTCGCTGTGGAAAGGGAGGTCTCATCCTAAGCATGTTCCCAGTCTGCTGTGCAGGAAGGGGCCTCCCTCAGTTACTTTATTGTTAGAAAATCACTCGTACTTAGAGATTAACACACATTTGGCAATAAGTAAATAGGTAATACACAGGACTCCCTATTAAAATCAGCCCAAGTCTCCTCCCCTCTGTCTTCCACTCCTGCAAATGATAAGGTCAGTAACCAGCGTTCATTTTCCAAGGCTCACCATCTTTACACTGAAAGAGGAAGAAGCAAAACTTATCTAGGGCCTCAACCTTGTTTAACTAGAGGCTTAGCTTTACTGAGTTGTTCTCTCTCTCTCTCTCTCTCTCTCTCTCTCTCTCTCTCATTTCTTTATCTTCCCTCTGTTCCTGTCTCTCTCCCTTCCTCCCTTCTCTTCCCCCCCTTCCCCCTCTACTTCCACCTGCTCAGTATAGAATATTGAATCTCAGCCCTACCTTATTTCTTCTTTTAAAATTTATTTTATTTTTAAAGTATTCTTCGTTAAATTTTTAAATTTTTATTTTTATTTTACGTGCTTTGGTGATTTGCCTGCATGTATGTCTGTGTGTCAGATCTTGAAGTTACAGACAGTTGTGAGTTGCCATGTGGATGCTGGAATTTGAACCAGGGTCCTCTGAAAGAGCAGTCAGTGGTCTTAACCACTGAGCCATCTCTCCAGCCTCCCTTATTTCTTCTTATTGAAAGGATGACTTTTGTTGGATTAATTATTTTAAAAATTAATCCTGGTGGCGAGTTCACTACCTGCCTCAGTGGTTTATGTTCCCAAATGAAACACACACACACACACACACACACACACACACACACACACACGGAGTTTAATATGCCTTAAACAATGGAGTAGCTGGACAACTTCCTAACCTCCATGACGTGAATCCACCTCCTGCCGATATTACCGAGTTATTACTACTAAACTCTGTATTCTACCTTGGCTACCCTGGACCCAGAGGGCTGCCCAACTGGGCTGCACTCTCCCAGCTCCTTCACATGGTGTCCATGCATTTCTGTCCTGCACTCTTCTCAGGCATGGCGTCTCTCCTCTCCTCTGCACTCTTAGTCTGGCAGACCTCTCTCTTTTTTCTTCTCCTGGTCTCAAGCCTGGGAATCATAAGGTCCCGTCTCTGTCTGCTCTGCCCAACTATTAGCTGTTGGCATCTTTATTTACCAATCAGAACCAAGTGGGGACAGGTTCCCAGAAGCTATGTGCAGATACTAATGTAAGCTATTTTGGGGACCCAAATTAACTTTAGGATACAAGCAACATTAGGCCTAACCCACTACAGACATTGATGATGACTTCCCAATAGGAGGGCTTTGGGTCTGGGTTGGGTTTGGTCTGACCTGGTAAGACAGGGTATGGTTATGTGGTGCAGGCTGGCTTCAAAGCCATGATCATCTTGCCTCAGCCTTCTAAGTACTGGGATTTGGGGTATGACAGCACAGCTGGCTTGGCTATTGTTCCTCCTGCATACATCAGGTTATGTACATTTAGAAACCTTGTAAAGAGAAGGTGAGTAGGGTTATCTGCTGATGGGTCTGGTGAGAAGCCTAGGAGAAGAGAAGTGGCTCTGTACTTCTGAGGTCAGGTTTGGAAGGAAAGCACTTTTCGATGATTGATAGCATCGTGAACATATATTCTTATTGTTCCTTTAAGGTTGAACAGCTCTGGGACTAGCATTACAAAAGCCTGTGTGTTATTTTTTTCCTTGCAGTAATTTGAGTTGGCTTCTTGTCAGTTGTCTTTACAAAGCTCTTGAATAGAATAGGAAATGATTGGCAAAGGCAAAAATCTGAATACACCGAGGTCTCCTACTGTAACATCACTTTTTAAAATCACCAGAAACTCACAACCCACGTCTTTACAGAACATGGGTATTAACTTAAAATGAATCATACCTTTCTGAAAAGGAGGTGGTGGTGCCTAAGGTTGGATGCCTAAGACCTTGGTGGACTCTTAACTGTGGTGAGCTCTGATGATAGGCAAGCTTTTGGGGTGGTACAAATGCTACCCACCTAGAGATAGTGGGAGGCTGAGTTAGTGCCTGGTAATGACAGAAGCATCATGATGCTTTGCCGCAAATAGGAAGAGCTATTCAGACCATATTGAGGGAAGTTTGCTGTTGGCTACCTTCCCATCCCCATCCCCATCTCCCATCTTCCTCCTAATTGTGGATCAGGAGTTCAGGTGATTCACTAAAATGGCCAGTAGCACTGCTAAAATGAATCCAGTGTGGTTCTATCAGTTATGTTCTAATAAAATCAAAACCAAAATTTTACTGAATGCTTATTACACATCAGATACATTCACATGCATCATGTTGCTCAAATCTCCATATGACTGTATTCAACAGGAAGAAATAGAAGTTTCTAGATGCTAATAGAATTGCCAAGGTCACTTGGCAGAATTGGGATCCACACTTTGTTCATGCAACACAGTTCTCAATGGCTAAGGCTTCCTGTGTCCTCAACAGACTGTGTGTACCAGGGTCCAGGGGGCACTAAGGTGATTGCAAGCATGGCCAGTTCCCTTTATTTTCTCATGGCCACCACTTCCATAACTGTCCAATGAAGTAGCTTAACCTGCAAGCCAAGCTTCTGAACAAACAGTGCTTCTGAAAACTCCTGGGAAGGTTGGCATTTGCTCGATTGTCATTTCACACCTGCTCTCTCTTGGCTTCTCTTCATAGGTAAAAGGCATGAGAGAACATGGGACTCATCTCAGTTTCTAAATATACAAACAACAGCACTGGCTTTTAGAATTCGAAATTCTGTATCTCGGAGGGCAAGTATGTCCCTGGGCAGGCACATATGAGCTCAGTGTGCACTCTGCTGAACTTGAGACCCATGTCGTAAGTCTCACAATGACTCACAGTGACTCCTTCTCTCTCTCTCTCTCTCTCTCTCTCTCTCTCTCTCTCTCTCTCTCTCTCTCTGAGTGTTGGCTGCTCTCAGAACTCTTCTTTCCACTCACCATTATCACAATGTCCACACTAAGTCAAGGTCACTCACAGCAGTATGTAAAACACAAAGCGAAATGAGATTTCACCTCCCTGTTTACAATCAATTCCAAGCATCCTTGAAGATGAAGTATGTCACTTCAAACACTAAAAAAGAAAAGAACATAATTCAAATACAAGAGTGCTTTATTGAAATTGTAAAGTTTGGGGTTTTTATTACAAAAAATAGGATATACTTTTTAAAATTAGATCTTTGGTTTTGAATTGGGGCTGGCATGGATATAGTCTCCCTTATTTCTTCCCTCCCTGTGTTCTTCCTCCTCCTGTATCTGAAAGGTGTCTTACCATGCTGACCTTGAACTTCTAGGCTCCAGTGTTCATTTTGCTTCAGTCTCCTAGGTGCTGAACTATAGGCAAAAATACACTGCACCCAGTTTCATTCCTTCTTAATATTGCCACATAATATTAAGAAAACAAAAGCTAATGTTTTTCTGTTACAATATAGATATGAAGTGTCTCCTGGGGCTCATATGTTGAAGACTTGGCTTCCACCTGTTAGATTTAATCATTCAGAGTGATTGGTTTGTGAGATCTCCACTGTAGTCCGTAGATTAGACATGGGACTAGAAACACATTTTCGGAGACAATGTACAGTTTTCTAATGTGATGTCACTATTTGGGGCTTGTTGGGGGACATACACCACTGGGAACATGTATTCCAAGGCGGTATCTCATCCCCTGCTCTTTCTTCTTCATCTCTGCTCTCTGGATGCATTCGAAACAAGCAACTCGGCTCTACCACACCCTTCATACTTAGTTTTCTGTTGCACCTTGGGTCCTGGAAAAGTCATAGCAATCAAAGATCTTTGAGCTATGACCGAAATAAAAATTTCCTTCCTTTCGTTGTTTATGCCAGATAATCTCACATAGTGGGAAAAAAAACAAACAAAAAACCCTGACCAACATGTTTGTCTTCGTGCTTTGTTTGTTTCCATGTAGCAAGCTCAGTATATGAGCTAGAAAGACTTAGAACAGGGAGTTCAGTATTCAGATATCCTAAGATGCAGCCAGGTAAGTGAGTAACTTAGCTACTCAGAACAGAGCAAGGGCTTCTTAAGGCGGAACTTCTGATATTTAAAAAAAAAAAAAAAAGAGTGTGCTTATGATGTTAACAGTCTCCTGAGACAATTTACCAGGGAGGGATGTGTGTGGGGAGGAGCAAGGTGAGAAAGGGGAGAGGAAGTCAGCTTGGTGACAGAGCTTGGCTTACCTTTCATGATTCTGAGTCTTGGGTAGATATTTTCTTATGATGGTTAGTATTGGATGGTAAGTAAAGCAGAAAACATGAGATTCAGAGGTGTTTTGTTTGTTTGTTTGTTTGTTTGTTTTTGTCTTGTTTTGTTTTGTTTTTCTTTTAATCTTCCAAGGGCTCTACTTTGAATGTGGTTTTCTTTGGAAATTGTTACTACCCAGGGATATCAGAGAGAGAATTGAACACCTGTGTTTTTTGTTTTGTTTTGTTTTGTTTTTTAAGGCTGTAAGCCTCAGTCCTTAGAAAAATCACTGATACTTCTGGTTATATCCTTGGCATGTGGTTTTCAAGCATTTTGTAAAGACTTTGTCTGAGCGAGATATCCTATGGTCTAGGGATCCAAGGCAGCCTAAGACTACAGCAGAGTTTTGAATCTACTTGGCAGCACATGTAAGCATATAATTAAATCAGAGAGAGTATATTAGGAAAGCTAAGTCAGGGTTTCATTCTGGCCAACGGGGTTAGTAGGCCTTGTGAGAAGGTAGGCTGTATGTTTGGGAGCATGCTGTATCCCAGGTGTGAGACATCAGAGAGGAGAGAGATGAAAGCTCAAAGTGACATCTTCCCCAGGGGGGACAGTCTCTGGGAAATCAAGACACAGAATCTACATTTATAGCCTGACACATGTCTGCCCTCTCTAGTATTGGGACATAATAAAAAGAGAGTGGCTGCTGGGAATCAAACTGAGTGATAGTTTAAAGGTTCTGTACATGGTAATTTTGATGTGCATTCTGAATTCATCAACAGCATCCTTCATATTAATTTTGGCTGACACAGGGGGCATAAAAGAGATCAGATACTAGAAGGAAATGTTTAAAACTAGGCTATTGTATTGGAATTTTTTAAGGGAAGGACCTCAACTGTCCCCCAAGAAGGAATCCTCAGCAGTCAACAGTCAAAGATAAAGGAAAACTTCTTTAATAAGCTCACAGCCTCTAAACATTGCTCAGAGACTCAGCCCTTATGAGAAATATTTCTTGGTATAGATATATATGGTTAGGCATTATCTATAGCCATCTTGGGACAGTCTTCTTATGCCAACCTCAAAAGACACCTCTCCCAGAGCTAAGCAAGTTTTCCAGCAGCTGAAATCTGCAGGTTTCTACTTAAAACAGGTTCATCTCTAGCAAACAGAAAGTGCCCTGTAGATGGATGCTGGTGACAATTGTTTCTCAGGAGAGATCAGATGCCATCCTTTCCAGAAAAGATGAAGGGCCATGCAGCTTCACAGAGCAGAGCTCAGCAGCTTAGTTTCTGCCCTGTTGTCTCAGGTTAGAGAGGCCTTGTCACTCTGCTTTCTTATTCCCATGTAACTTAACATTTCCTAAGTAACCCTGTTCATCATATTTAATAAATGTTAAAGCTTGCTTTTTTTCCTTCAGAACAAAATGCTGTGTATAGTTTAATCCTGTTACTAACTGTATTGGACAAGGGCACCACGGAGGGAGGGAATGGATCTATTTCATATCTGTTAATAAATTCTCTTTTAAACTTGAAGGTATGTATTTGTATAGTCCAGGTAAGGGAAGAGGTCACTATCTTGACAGATGGAAAAATGAAAATTGTATTTTGAGATTGGAAGTGACTGCTTGTCTTTGACTCATCCATTTTAGTGTGTGAGTAGGGTTCACACACTCACTACTGTCCTCTGCTTTTTCAGATGGAAAGATTTGAGGACATTTCTCAGGAAAACTGTCTCACGTAGAAGAAGAATGGCTTCCTTCCTTCCTTATATATTTGATTTCTGTTGTTTTCAAATATCTTAAGTACAAAAAAACAAAAACCTCCTGTCTCAGATTCTGGGCTTCTGAAAAGACTGTACTTGTTCATGAACACTATACTTACTATCAGTAATTATTCCTAACTACCATGTTCCTAGCTAGGTGATGCCTATATCATGGTCAATAAGTTTGGCACTGTCTGCCCTCATGTTGCTTTTAAACTAGTGAGGGGCACAGATGTCAAATATTTGATGATATTTTTCAGTGGGGGAGAAACAGACTATGTTGAGAGAAAGGATGGGAAGATCTGACAGGTGTGTAGGAACCAACTAAAAATATGGTATGGGATGGAGCCTAGAAATGCTCATTCCCAGATAGATGCTGGAGTGTCAAGCATGGTTTGCATAGCTGTTCTAGGTCTTCAGTGTTGGGCTGCTAAATATGCAATAAGATATAAGAGATGGTTGAAATTCAAGGCAGTAGTCTCTGTGTCATCTCCTAGAGACACAGTGTTTACCACCTCAGCTTCTTTGATTGGGCTTATTATTTTATACAAACCTTCTTGTTCTCAGAAAAATATGAGGTAGCATTGTTATTCCATTAAAGGCATATTGCAGGTCTAATCCTGCTGAGGAGATGTTTGCAGAAAACAGATAAGCATCCTTCTTTGTCTTTGCCATTTGCTCTTTTCTTTGGATTTGGCAAAAAAAAAAAAAAAATCTTAATTTTATCCTAGTTGGTTTACTGTATTTTATTTTGCCTTTAATCCACATTCTATACAACCGTTATGAAGGTTTGAATCCATGGACAAGTTGTAGTATGGAAAATGAAGTCAGAAAACCATTGAAATGTAGGTAAAGGTATAAAAAGTGTTATTTGATTTCATGGCAGCTTGCTTCAAAAGTCTCCAAGCAACATTTATTTTTAATTCACTTTGATGTCAAATAGCTCGAACACAGTAAATGGATGATAGCTTTTCTAGTTACTGTTTTATAAATTTGATTTATTTTTTCTTGGGTTGTGTTTTCCATTTAGTGGAATATTACAGACTAACTGGTGGTAACAGAGGGCTCAGGATCAGAACAGGAACCCTTCATTTCCTCAGAGCCAGACCCTCAGAGAGAAGCCTGCTAGATGGAAAAGTCTAGCTGAATATGAAGAAGAAGAGGAACCTTGTTCCTTAAATGGGTAGGTTTCAGAACAGAACTGGCTGAGGACCACACAACTAAGCTGAGGGGGTCTGTCCATAGCTGAGAAGCCCACTCAGCCCTTGAGGGTTCAGAAATCCTATCATACCTACTTACCAGTTTTAACTACATCCACATTCTTCAAAGTTTCTGAGAGCAGTAGGGCAGCCCTTGTGGTAGACATTTCCCGTAAGCATGTGTTGCATTTACCATAGACCAGCTAAACACTACCACATAACACGAGTCAGTTTCCAGTCACCACAGTACATTAACTAGTTACTAACTGTGGGGAATGGGTTCCACGTGTCCCACAGATGCCCAGATCCAAAGACGGGGTTGGTGTTCATCTGAAGGGGCAGATCTGAGGCTAATGTCCTGTTCCCCAATTGGTTCTTGATCTGTCAGTAAAGAAAGGTACAGGGGGGACTTCTGGGTCCCAGGATGATAAGGCAGTCACAAGGAAGGAAGGGAGGAGTTTTTCTGCAATGCTTTGGGGGAAGAAAAAGAAGCCAGCAGCCATGTGAGGTCTCCGGAGGAACTTGGGCCTGTGGCCACTACTACAGGCAGGTGGTCATGGGTGTTTGGCTAGGGCTAGGTGGGACTAGCCACTGAAGTTTAGGGCAAGTGGGAGGAGTGGAGATAAAAACAGTATTAAAGGCATGCTTTTCCAGGTGGGAGATAGTAACGCCCAGAAAATTGTGTCCTATGGCAAGTGGAAAAGGAACAAACTGTGTGTGTGTGTGTGTGTGTGTGTGTGTGTGTGTTATCCAAGGATTCAAGGGAAGCTGGGAGGGAGCTGATAGTGTAGTCATTTCCCAGAGCAAAAGGCCATAGCATAAAACTTCAGGCAATATTAGTTACTTCTCTAGTATCTATATTAAAATCCCCAATCAAAGCAGCTTAACAAAGAAAGGGTTTGTTTTGACTCATTGTCTGAGAATGTCACTCTACACAGCAGGGAAGGGATGGTAGCAGTGATGTGAGGTGCTTTATCAACCCTGTCTGCAGTCAGGAAGCAGAAAGGGAAGTTCACGTTCTCCCTAGTCAATGAGATGGTGCAGCCCAAGATTGGTCTTTCCACACCAATTAACTCAATTTGGAACTTCTTTACAGGTATGTCCAGGGGCTTGTCTCCTAGGTGACACTGGTGTTTTCCACTCTCATGGTGGCGGGACCTGAGAGAGCAGAGTCAGTATGGTGAAGTTGACTAAAGTCTCACTCAATAGCCAACTTTATTCAGAGCATCAGGCAATTTGTATTTTGAGGGTTAATAAGAAAAGTATGCAGTCACAAGAATAAGCCACAGGTGGTAGACAAGCCACATGTGACAAAAGCATGGTTTTCTATATTGGCATACAAACAACAACAGCCAGTTTAATGAATAATATGAAGCAAACTTACCCCTGTTCACTACACCTGGGAGGGGCAATGGAGACATATTCCAAGAACAATTCCAAATTTTTGAAGAAACTGAGTTCACAAGACTCTTGTCTTAGTTTTTTTTTTTTTTGGAGTTTTCTCACACTCAGAACTGTCTTCACACGACTCCATTCTTAGACCACACTAGATTGTGTTGATTTGACAAGAAATGTTAACCATCACAATTTCTTTTATAAAATGGTGTATTTTCATATAACCTCCCTGCATACTTTGGGTTGTTTCTATATTACTTACAAAACCTATTACAATGTTACTGCTGTGTAAATAGTTGTTTTTTTATGTTTTAAAGCATTTTGATCCATGGGTACAGAACCTATAGATATAAAGGACTGACTGTATTTCCATAAACTATAGACTTGGCTGCTAGGTCTTTAGTCCACAAATCACTGAGTGCATCATAAATTCATATTATGTTCAGTATATTAGCTACTTTTCTTATCGCTGTGCTAAAAAACTGATAAAAATCAACTTAATCAAGGAGAGATTTATTTTGACTTATAGTTAGTGGGACAAAGTCCATGATGGTTGAGAAGGCATAACAGCAGAAGTAGTTAATGGCTGGGGCTTCAGGACCAGCTCACATCTGGCTGGATCAGAAGTCAGAGAGGAGACAGAAATCTGGCATAGGCTTCAAACTTCAAGGGCTAGCCCCAGCAACCCACTTCCTTCAGAAGGATTTTACCTCCCAAAGATTCTACAGCATTTCAAAACAGTAACATGGTCTGGGAAGCAAGTGTTCAGATAATGAGCTTGTGGGGACAACTCACAGTCAAATTGTAACATTCTGCCCCTTGCCAACCAATATGCTCATAGGTGTCTTATTATACAAAATGTATTCAGTCCAATTTAAAAAAAAAAAACAAAAACAAAAACAAAAAACTTTTGAGACATTGATCTTCAAGTTTCATCACAATTTAAAAGTCTAACATCCAAAGATTTTTCTGAGATCCAAGGTAACCTCTTAACTGTGATCCTCTGTAAAGATACAGACTCAAAACCAAACAACCAAATGAATAACACCCAGGCTACACACTTCCAATATACAATGGCACAGAGTGAACAGTCTCATTCTAAATGGAAGAAAGAGTGACCTAGCAAGGAATGGTGAGACTAAAGCAAAATTGAAACCCAGCAAAGCAAACACCCAAATCTTGCAGCTCCATGTTTGGTGCCTAGGGGTCTTGATAGAATCAGCTGGGTCCAAAGGGCTTGGCTAGCACTGCCCCTTCAGTCCTACTGCCTGTGACACATGTAGCTTTACTCTTGGGCTGCCTCCACTTTGAGCTTACAACTTTCTTTGATGGTTGTCACTCATTGCTGGCATCCCCAGCATCCTTGGGACTCTACCACAGCTTAGTCTCACCTTCACTTTTATATACCGGTCATTTGAACACTCTATTCAGAAAACCCAGTCCTGGTGCACATTTCCTGGATGCAGGAGTTCTCTGGAGCCTTGATACAAACCTCCAGTCCTGGTGCACATTTCCTGGATGCAGGAGTTCTCTGGGGCCTTGATCCAAACCTCCAAGACTTATTCTTTACTCTGCTTGTCTGCAGAACCTATGATGCCTAACTGTGTCCCTGGCTTAAGATGCAGTTTGCCTTCCTTCCACCATATGTCTTCAGCAGCTTCAGGGAACCTGCTCTGTTGAATGTGGGGAAAGAACATTCCTAAGTGGTTTCACATGAGCAGGATACCCTGAGGACTTGGTTCAGGCATTCTTTTTTCAAACGAATCTGCACTTTATAAGCTGAGGTTCTGGATACAGGAAGTCCTACCTTGCAAGAGCTTTTCTCAATGTATAGAAGCTTCTCTCACAGAGCCAGTCTCTTCAGTGATAACAGCTAGTCTGTCCACAGATCTTATTGCATTATGCTCTTTTCTTTGCCCACATGCATGATTTTCACACGTATGTGCATGACATGTTTGTGGAGGTCAGAGAATAATTTGTGGGAGTCAGTTCTCTCCTTCCTAGAACCATGTGAATTCTAGGGATCAAACTGAAGTTCTCAGTCTTGGCAGCAAGTTCCTTCTCCTGCTCAGCCTCCTACCAGCCCCCGTACTGTGAATCAGAGTGGTGAGCAATGATTATGTCACAGCCTGGATGTTTAGCTGTTTTGAAATTTCCTCTACCAACCAACTTAGTTCATTCCTTTGAATTCAGCCTTAAACAATTTTTCAGAAAATAGGCAGAAAACATAGCCAGATTCTTCTCCAGAATGCAGCATTAATGCCTCTCATTCAACTCACAATAGAGTGCTCCTTCCCAATCTTATGAACCTAGCTTCAGCTGTCCATATTTCTACTGACATTCTGGTCCAAACACCAACCAGAACATCTCACTTAACAGCTCTTCTTATGAGATTATAGGGCTACATTACCCACAGCTTCAAACTCTGACACACCATTCTTCGTGTTCCTTCAGTCCAGGCAGAGTATGTGAGGGAATGGCCTTCAGACTATCTTAACTGGCCAACACCTAACCACCTTCACCTTCACCTGGCCACTCACTCCTAGGGAGGCCTACCTCTCATTTAGATGAGACGGTGCAGTGTGTATCTTTAATGTTCTGTAGCTATTGTTTACGGCTATAAGGTTTAGGGTGGCATGCAATAAAGTAATGGTAGCTGAAACAGGTTTTGTTGTTTGCTTGCTTGCTTGGTTGTTTAGGTTGTTTTGTATACATATACACACCACACCACACACACACACACACACACACACACACACTCGCGCGCGCGCGCATGTATACATGGTTTGGAGACAGTTGACCCTTGGCAAGAGACTTTGTGTACTTCCTTCATGGTCCAGGTATGCTGGCCTTGGAAAGTCAAAAGCCAGGTGATTCCTTTCTTCCTCAAATTGCTTTGGAGAATGGCATTTGTCACAGCAACAAAAAGCAAGCTAGGACAGGGAAAATGCATAAGAGTATAACTGATAATGAAAGGGAAACTCTATAACTTCAGAATGACTAGTCTAACTGTATAGAAGTTCATCAAGATACACAGTCTTTGGGTCTGGTTAATCTGTGATTTTTTTTTTTTTAATTTGGAAGTTATTTACAATAAAGTTTTAATTGAGAGGAAAATGTTACCGTAGGCATATGTGTATGGTAATAAACAATATATAAATCTGCTCTCTGTGGTTTCACAGCATACATTTCCACATATAGGGTGGGGACTGTATTCATCTCATGGTCTGATAGAGGGAGTGAATGATAGCTCATGGAGATGGAGTACTCTTGTAGCATTTTGAGGAGAAAGTTGCCTTAAAACTTATGAGTCTTTTATTTATGTGAAGTAAGTGAAGAAGAGACCTTACAGCCAATGAAGAATAGTGGCCAGTGGGTAAGGGTCAGCAAAACATAGAGACTGGAGTATAACCTATTAGTAGCTGGAAAGCAAGGATGGGCTGTTTTAGTTTTTGTAAGGAAATATTTATGGAGCAACTCTTTGTTGCTTTGTTTAATCCTGACACAACTCTGTAAGGCAAGCAGGTGGTATTAGCATAATTTACAGACTACAAAGACCTCAGATATAGGAGACTTTGATATATTTAAGAAAATAGATACCACCTGCTGACCTTGGGAAGAGAACAGAAGATCGACAAGGTATTTTAAGAAGAGGAAAGAACTCTCTAGCCTTCAGGTGATGACATCACTGGGCCAAGAGGATGAAGCATCCGGGAAGCCAACAGCAGACTCAATGTGTTAAACTCTTCATGAGACCTAACAGAATAAAAAGAGAAAGGAACTAAATAAAACTCAAATGTTCTTCGTCTGTGAAAATGAAACAAAACAGGTATTGTTGACGACTAACTTGAAAAAGGAAGTTTAAAAGTGAAATCATGTTGAGTGAGCTGAGTTTGAGAAACTAGTGAGCCATGTACAAAGCAGTCCCTTATATGAATATTTAGCATTGGTAGGAGATTAGGGCTGAGATAAACCCTGGGGTAAGATTCACTATGCAAATGGATGGTCTCCAACAATGTCTTCATATTTATCTCTATCCCTTGGAAAAGCTTAAAGAAAAATACTAGAGAAAAATAGACTGGCTGTGAAGAGCAGAGAGTCATGGGAGCAGAAGGAGAATTTCAGTGAGTGCAGGCTGAAGTAGGAGGCACAGAGTGGGGGCACAGGAAATCCTATTATCTGTAGACAGTAAAATAGTTTGTATAGCAAATTCAAGAAACACAGGTTAAGGCAGACTTAATATAGGCATCTGTGAGCCAGTTATACATGAAGTGAATTTATGAAAATCAATTGTTTTCATATTGCAAAACAACTATTGAGAATGCAAAATTAAAACACTGATCATATTCAAAGGCAAGATGAAACAGAAATACTTAGCAATAACTTTCACAAGAATTTTAAAAGAGCAGCAGCATGTCAACAAGATGCCTAAAATAAGATTTGAATTAAAGAAAGACTTGTTGTGAATAGGCTAATTTCTTCTAAATTCGATGGTTAGTGGAATGCTGTCTAATCAAACTCCTGTAGCACTCTAGACGTCATTGAACAAATGAATAAAAATCCCTAGGAACCTCAATAAATGACAAGCAATAAAAAAGAGACCAGTGAAATTAGCTGTTTTATAAGACAGCAGCAATGAATTAAAAACCAGAATTAACATAGTCAGAATGTTAAGTTTGGAGTGGTTTGTTTGTGAAATTCATCCAAGTATGAATTCACGTGTATGGGAATACTAAATGCTCTCCACCAAAGCCAGTAACCATACCGAATAGTGAATGACCGCATGTAGGAGTGGGGGTCCATGGTGAATAGGGACTAGCAAGCTTCATCCATCAAGGGCTGAACCAAAAGAATGAGAGCATATTCCTTACCAGAATATTTTGTGAGAAAAAATACCAACTTCAGATTTTATATAAAACTCATCTCTTTTTAAAAAATATTAACAATTAGCAAATTAATTAGTGAGCCCGATTCATTGGAGGCCAATTTGATAGATGAATTTTAAACTTAAGACATGGGGCTTTCAGTCTACACTTGCCTTCTTTGTCAGCAGGAATCTTAGCATGAGGATGTTTCCTAGGGAGAAATGTCTAGTAATGACACCATAAAAATGGGCTTGAAGAAGCACACATGATGGCTGTGCCTTGTTTAAAGCCTCCATTAAGCAAACCACCTGTAAGGAAAAGCACTTTAATAGAAAAATTTGAATGTAGAGAGGATTGTGGATAATGCCAAGGAATAACTGATTTTCTTAGTTCTGATGATCAAATGCTAACATAAGAATCTTTATTTTTAGGCTGTGGAAATATGTCAGTGGATAAGCTGCTTGCTTCACAAGCCAAGGACCAGAAATCAGAGCTTCAGAAGCTATATAAAAAGCTGGTAGGCACATATTGTACAGTTTATATATGTGAAATTGCAGTGGCTTGGCTTTACTTTGAAATGACTCAGTAGGAAACAATGAGGCCCATGCCTAAAACAGAAAGACAGCATCTGATAGCACAGTAAAATATGCCGCTGTTGTCCACACACCCACTGTGACACTGCTTTTTCTCTCCCTCAGCTTGTCTTTTATTCCAGGTTTATTGGTGCCTTTGAGCCACATATATCACAGACTCAGAACATTCTTTAACTAAAGCCAGAGGCTTAGCAAAAGCACCAAGCTAGGAGCTGTGTGTACTTGGAGCCAAAGGAAGGATGGGAAACTGGAATGAGGTAAAAAGAAAACATGTCTTTCTCGGTCTTTGCTATCTAGTCTACAGGCAGTGTAGGAGCATCAATCCAAAGCAAATCTATCATATAGTATCAAGAGGGGCGTGAGTCTTTGTCTGGCACATTAACGTACTAGGACTGGTGTAAGCAAAACACTAAAAACCAGCGTTTGTTTTCTCACAGTTGTAGAGGCAGGAAACCAGAAATCAAGGCCTCTGAGAGCTCTAGAAGGAATATTATGTCGGCCACCCTCATAGACTCTGGCTGTTGCCAGCAGTTTCTGGGATCCCTTGTCTTGTGGCTACAGCGTCCTCATCTCTGTCTCCATTTCACACACCGTTCGCCACCACCTTCAATCCTACTTGAAACCAAATTTCCCTTTCCTGTGCGAACACCACTCCTGAGACCGTTTCACCCCGAGTCCCATCCCAACTTGATTGCATATGCAGGGACCCTGGTTACTAATAAGCTTACATTTTGGGGAACTGGACTTTAGGACTTGAACTCTAACCCCCAAGAAACAGGCATAGAAGATGGTGATAATACATGAAGTGAACGGCTGGTGGCCCGGTGCAGGAATGGAGATTTCACAGAGAAAAAATGCAAGAGAAAAAACTTACAAAGTAGGAACCTTCCACACCAAACAAGAGATCATATTAAACAGTGGTCACAGCAAGTAAGTGCCCTATCTATCCATAGGCTAGATAGATAGCCTACTTGTGGGTCAAGACTCCCTTGGGGGTCATATATCTGATATCCTGCATTAAGATTCATAATTGTAGCAAAATCACAGTTACAAAGTAGCAACAGAATGATTATAGGGTTGGAGTTACAACAAGAGGAACTATGTTATAGGGTCGCAGCATTAGGCAGATTGAGAACCACTGCCCTCATAATAATAATATAATTGTGTAGTGAAGACTAAGACATGTAGTGTTAGTGCTCTGAGCTAAGAGATTGGAAACACAGAACGGTGCCAACTCTTAAAGGGTTCTACAGGCACGCGTAGGAGCTGGTCTTTACCCTGAAGAAAATAAACATCTCCCAAGCCTGCCACAAGCCAGGTGTTTAGACTGACTATGCGTGGTGGTTTGAATAAAAATGGCCCCCATGGTTCTTTGGTAGTGGCACTGTTATGGCGGCTGCTTAGATGCAACACAGCTCAAACACCAGGTCAATGCAGATGACAACAGTTTAGTGTAATCAAGCCACTATTGATCATTCTGGGCCGCAGAACAAACTTGGGAGCTGAACTCTGACCCAGAGCCAGAATATCACAAAGTAGTTAAGCACAAATGTCTGTGCCAAGTTACATTTGTCCACCAATCAGAACTTAGGGATAACGACTTTCCTTGAATGGTTGATCTATGTCAACTGATACAGAATGTAGGTTTTACAGTCCAACTAATCAAATCCATTTGTTCTTTTGTAATTAGGAAGAGTCATTATGTTTGGGGGAACAAAGGATGAATAATGGGAGCTGTAGTTGTGAACAATCTTATGTTCTGGAACAGTAGATGAATAACAAAAGCTGTTCAGCTACTGGGAAGTCCCCAGCTCCCTTAGGCCCCAGGACCTTGAACTTACTTTCTCCCTATGATTAAATGGAGTCTGAAAACAAAATGGCAGTACTTAGGACAAGTTTCTTTTGTTTGTTCCCAACAGCACTATTAGGAGGCTACTTGTTGAAGTAGGTGTGGCTTTGTTGGAAGAAGTATGTCACTGGGGGCAGGCCTTGGGGTCTCAAATACTCAAGACAGGCCCAGTGCCACTCTCTCCCTGCTGCCTGTGGATCTAGATACAGAACTCTCAGCTCCTCTCCAGCACCATGGCCATGCTTTCCATCATGACAATAATGGACTAAACCTTTGAAGTGTAAGCCAGCCCCAATGAAATGTTTTCTTTTGAGAGTTGCCTTGGCAGCAGTAAAACCCTACCTAAGTCATTGTGTTTGGAAAGATGCCTTTGTGCTGAAGGAGGCAGAGAATGACTTAAGGAGATCTCATGGCCATCGTGATAATTCAGGCCCAAGAGAACAAGAGTGTGAGCCAAATCTAATCCTAGCTAAAAGATAAGGCATTGAATTTTCTGGGTTATGAAATTGAATGGGTGATGATGTCACTTCTTGGGCAGAAAAGTTTGGGGTTAGGGCAAGAAAATTGGTGGGTTTTGATTTTGTTAAAACTAAGGTATAGGTGAACATCTTAGAGTCATCAAGTACGAAGTTATAAAAATTGTCTGCATCCTTAGTTAGGAAGTAATTGTGGATTATCCATCAGGTGTAAAATTGATTATGAAGACCTTGGACCTACCTGCTGGAGACTTTGGAACTGCATGATGTGTGTAGGAGTCCTTCTGTGTTTTTCCCCCATCTGATGTTTTGACTCAGCACAAATTTTGGCAGCAGAAGTGAGAAAATGATGGTCAATTTGCAGAAATGAGCCATGTTTGCAGAGAATCCTCAGTGGAAGCAAGCACAGTTTGCAGGGTCAGAAAAAGCCTTTGATTTCTCTGCAGTGTTGTGAGAGACATAAGACAAAACACCTGCAAAAAAACATCTCCTAAGTCATGGTACACAACACTTTCACACGTAGTTAATGCATCTTTCTTTCTTTTAATTTTTGATACTTTATTTACATTTCAAATGTTTTCCCCTTTGGAAACCCCCTATCCCATCCTCCCCTCCCCCAAATGCATCTTTCTAACAATATCACTGAGTGAATCTTCAGTATGTAACAAAAACATACAGGTTTGAAATATAAAAGCTTGTTTCCTAATCTTGAAATCACACATAGGGAGGTCTTTGTAATATCCGGGGCCTTGCATAAGCTAGGCTAGTGCTCTCCCACTGAGCCATATTACAAGTCCTTTAAAAAATATATTTTTATAGAGATCTCCCTAATTATTACAGGTTAGCCCTGAATTCACTTTATAGTTCAGACAGGTCCTGAGCACATGATCCTCCTCCTGAATACCTGGGAATTTACATCTTTTTCACCAGCCTCCGCTACGGGCAATTTTTCAGACTGAGTTCTGGAGGGATTGAATGTGTAACTCCAAGTTTCAGAAAATGTGCTTTATTTCTAGTCTGCTCTAGGATATCCAGTTATCTTTTTTTCTACTTTTCTTTGTTAATAAAAAGTGTTTCTATTTGCACTTCCATCCAGATCCCTTGAGCGCGTGTCAACCCCTGTTACAACCCTACCTGGTGCTTTTACAGTTGTCAACCTTCTGTTACAACCCTAGCTGGTGCTTCTACAGTTGCCTAGCATTTGCTTTGGCCTAAGACAAAATGTTCTCAATACAGAAGAAATTATCAAATTCTACAGGAAGCTGTTAAAAACCAATTAATAAATGCTTATAAAATGCTTAAATTTCTTTCTTACTGTAACGAGAAAAATCACAATTAACAAAAGTGTTATCAGATTCATCTATTTATGGTTTTTTTCCACTTATTTTTTTTTCTGTGACATAATATCCCTATTAATTACTTTAGTATGCACTCCAATCATACTTGGCTCCTATTTCTCCCAGGTCTACACTACCACCCTTGCACTCCCCTCTCCCCAAAGAATACCAAATCCAATTATGTTGCCCACATATGTATTGAGGCATAGTCAAACGAGTGGCCAGCCCTTTAAAAGATAACTGAGTCCTTCCCCACTATCCCACTCCAACCTGAAGCCATCAACTGTGAAAGGCTGCACTTCAGCATCTTTGTCACAATTTTTAAGATTCTCTTCAATAACTTCTTGTACGGACTGTTTCTTTGAGGGGTGGGGATGGGGCTGTTATAGAATCCTTCATTGTCTCTCATTTTCAATCATGAGTCTGCAGTCATCAATATCTTGCAAAAGAAGCTTCCTTGTCCATGACAGTAGGCGGAAGCATGAATCACGGACTTCCACATGGTTTCTGGCGGAAGCATGAAACAGACATCCATGTGGCCTCTGGAGGGCAGCACGGACCTCAACGTGGCCTTGGGCGGCATCACAGACCACAGACATCAATGTGGTAAATGTTACTGCCCCCCTGTGTTGATGTCTCTGGTCCATGCTCCCGCTGGAGGCCGTGTTGATGTCCATCTACTTTGTTTTTGAAATAATATTTGTATTTACCTTTAAAAGTTTCATACACGGACGCAATGTATTTTGATCATATCTTTCCCCCACAATCTCTGCCAGCTCCTTCCAGGACCCTGCAATAGTCTCCCGCCTGACTTCATGTCAATTATTTATATTGTTGTTCTTCCGCGGAGTTTCGCTGGCACTGATGACGTGTGAGCGGATGTGGGACACGGGCAGCATAACAGCAGGCAGCCACATCCCCAGAGAAAAGTGACTTATGCTTATTTAGTTTTAAACATCTTTAGAAACAATTCCTAGAATGCAAAGCAAAATGTGTGCTTATAATAAAAGAGCTTCTATATAATAATAATAATAATAATAATAATTATAAATATAATTATTATTATTATTATTATTATTATTATTTTATCCCTGGATACCATTATTATTGTTATTATTATTATTATTAATTTTATCCCTGAATACCACACTCCTGAGTGTGGCTATGTAAGATTCAGGTGTGGCAAGGTGACGTGACACCTGTAGTTTCATATTTAATTCATTCTCTTTATTTTAAAAACAGGTTTTGGTTTTGTTTATTTGTATGTGAGTGTGAGCGTGTCTGAGTGTGTGTGTGTGTCCAAAGGCTGGAAAAGGGCATTAGATGTCCTGAAGCTGGTGCTATGGGCAGTTGTAAGCTGCCCAGTATGGGTGTTGGGAACAGAACTCTAGCCTTCTGGAAGTGCTCTCAAGTGATGAGCCATTTCTCAAGCCCATCCTTTTCTTTCAAATCAAATATATGATTCCGTGTTTGCTGGTGTCATATTTTTCCATTACTCTTCCTGCCTGTCATACACATTTCATAACAGCTACTTCTGAGCGGAAATATGGCAATTGCACACCTGATCTTTCCTTATTCAAGTAGAAATGGGCAGGGGTGGCAGAGACTCATCCTGACTGGGTTCTAGCTACAGTAGTTTGTGACTCTTCCCTTTGGAGAGAGGCAGCATCAACTTATGGAGGGCATTTCACATATTTTTTTTTCTTACCTTTAGTCAAAGCTTTGTAGTGGGGCTGATGTTATAGAAACACAGGGGCACTCGAGTCAAAGGTGCCTGGCTGAACCCTGTGCTTCTGTCTGCTGGGCAGGGACACAAATGATCCCAAGGCTTTGTCTGTGAAATCTGCTATAGTAACTCCAAAACCCACAAGGTCATGTATTCTTTGTGCTTCTGTGGGGTAAAACTATACAAAAGCCCACTTAGAAATAGGATAGTGGAATATTTGTCTTTCTCCAACTGGTTTATATCACTTAGTATAATGTCCTGAAGGTAGCATAAGTAACAGTCTATTTTATATACAGATCACAATTTCCTTATCAGGTCACCCAGTGATGAAACTTATTCCATTTATCCCCATGTCTCGGCTACTGTGAATATTGTTGCCATGACTATCAGAGTGAGACTGTCTTTTAAGCATGGTACATTTAGTTCTTTTGGATAACTAAGTAGGTGTGGATTTTTGTGTGTCATATGATAGCTCTATCTTCAAGGTTTGTTTCTATAAATAGAATACTTACATTATTTCCCATACTGGCTATGCCACTTAGCATTTCTGCCAGCATCACATAGGTCTCTGATTTTTTGCAATATCTTTTATGGTGGAGTGGTGGAGGGGCATTGTCTTTTCCATTTTTTTCCTTTTACCAAAAACAGATTCTTTTCTCACATAATATATCCCAATTACAGTGTCCTTCCCTCTACCCCCCCCCCAATGCTTCCCACCTCCTCTGTCATCTGGATCCACTCCTTTTCTGTCTCTCAGTAGAAAATAGCAGGATTCTAAGAGATAATAGTAAAATATAGCAAACTATAGTAAGATAAAACAAAAACTGTCATGTAGAAGCTGGACAAGACAGACCAACAGAAGAAAAAGAAGCCAAGAAAGGTACAAGAATCATAGACCCCCTTGCTCATACCTCAGGAAGAGACACTGACTGAAAGCCATAATACTTATGCAGAGGACCAGGTACACACCCATGCAGTGCAGGCCCTGTGCTTGCTGCTTCCGTCTGTCAGCTCATCTGAGCTTTGCTCGTGTTGATTTAGTTGGTTTTTTGGCGTCTTCCTTTCCCTCTGGCTCTTACACTCCTCCTGTCCCCTCTTCTATGGGTTTCCCTGAGGTCTGAGGGGAGGGAGTTGGTGAAGACATCCCATATTAGGATTGATTGTTCCTTTCTCTCTGTCTCTGTCTCTCTGTCTCTCTGTCTCCTCTCTCTCTTTCTGTCTCTCTGTCTCTCTCTCTCTTTGTGTGTGTAAAGTGTCTGTCTGTCTGTTTCTGTATTTGTTCCCATCTGTTGAAGGAGAAAACATCTCTGGTGGTGGCTGAACAAGGCACTGATCTATGAGTTGTTTTATTACTACATATTTTATTGTTGCTTTTAAGACCAGTAGTATTTGGTTTTGCACTAGTTTCCTGGGCTATTTAATCTCTGGCTCTTGGTCAGTGCAGGGTATCAATTCCACCTTAAGTCAAATCAGTTAACGATTGATTGATTTGCTTCTCCCACAAGCTTTTGCCACCACCACTGCCTAGCAGTCCTAGAATGTTCTGTTGTTCTTGTTGGTGTTTTGTCTTTTGAGACAGGGTTTCTCTGTGTAGTTCTGACTGTCCTGAACTCATTCTATAGACAAAGCTGGCCTTGAACTCACAAGGTGCTGCCTGCTTCTGCCCTCTGAGTTTTGTGACTAAAGACAAGCGCCACTACTTCTTGACCTTAAATATATAGCCCAGGCTGGCCTTGAATGGTGATCCTCCTGCCTCTGCCTCCTTCAGCAAATCCACCACAACTGGAGCCCTAACATCTTGCAGGCAGGATACCATTGTAGATCAAAGGTTTTGTGGCTGGCTTGTTTATGTTTCTCTTTTGATTGCATTCAGAGTATCTTCTTGTACCAAGATCTAGAACATAGTGGTGAAGGCTCTATGTAGGCACCAGCTCATCTTGTACATATTCAAGTTCTGTCGATGTCTTCAGTAATGAGACCTTACTGTCAGTTTGTGGAGAGCAAACTATAGTTGTGGCAACAGCCTGGGTTGTTTAGGGATTTCCAGAGGACCCTTTTGGCCAAGAACTCAATCAGATATAACCAAATCCCTGTACAGGAAGCTTTGTTTGGTAACAAAAGATGGCCAGTTGGGACTCTGTCTCCTCCATTATCTAGAGATTTCATTTAGGTCACCTTCATATATGTATGTATCTTAGGAAGCTTCTACTGTATTAGGTCTCCACACTACCCCTCAACATCCCCTTAATTTTAGCTGTCTCTCCCTGTGTTCCCTACCTCAACTCCTCCTCCTCCTTACTTGATCCTCCTGTTCCAGCCCCACCCCACCCATCCATGATTATCCTATTTCCTTCTCTAACATGTACATCTGTACCTTCTAAGCCCTTCCTCTATACCTACCTTCTGTGGTACTATGGACTGTAGTTTGGATTGCTTTGACTTAACAGCTGGGTCTGGGATACCTCATTCAGGATAATTTTTTTTTCCTAGTTCCATTCATTTGCCCTGCAAGTTTCATGATATCTTTTTTTCCCAAACAGCTGAGTAATAATCCATTGCATAAATGTACATTTTCTTTATCCCTTCTTCTGTTGAGAGACATCTAGGTTGTTTCCAATTTCTGGATGCTATGAATAGAGCAGTGATGAACATTGGTTGTGCATGCCTCTGTTGTAGGATGAAGTATTCTTTGGGTAGATGCTCAAGGGTGATATAGCTGTGTCTTGAGATAAATTGAATCCTGTCTCCCTGAAGAATTGCCACAGCTTCTGTAAAAGTTTACATTCCCATCAGCAATGGAGGAGTCTTCCCCTTACTTCACATTCTTGCCAGCAGGAGCCATCACTTCTGTTATTGATTTGAGCCATTCTGACAGGTATAAGACGAATTGTCTCCTCCCTCCCTTCCTTCCTTCCTTCCTTCCTCCCTCCCTCCCTTCCTTCCTTTCTTCCTCCCTTCCTTTCTTCCTCCCTTCCTTCCTACCTTTCTTTAGCCATCCCAACAGGTATGAAACCACATTTCATGATGATCTTGATTTGCATTTCCATTTTAAATTATGGAATTATACGATATTAATTCCTTTATGGATATATGGTGTATATCTCTTTCTCGAATTCTATCCTGTGATTTCCTTTGTTGTGCAGATTTTCCTTTGCTCTGTTTTAGTCAGATATGCTCACACTTGCCTACTTTCACTTTTATCATTTTTTATTTTGGTGTCATAACACTGCTTTAAATTAATAAGTAAATTCATGAAGAAGTGGCACCCAAGTAAGATGTTTTTCATCTATAAGTATTCCTTAGCTTTTCTTTGTGCTTAATTCTTCTTTCATATATTCCAAATAAATACTCATGATTCCCCAGCCACATTTTTACTCATTTGTAAGCATATGTATGCATTTATGTATATGTATACATTGAGGTACAATCTTAAACATAGCTAGTTTGCCAAGGACTTTCTATTAATTCTTATAATGTAGATATTTTGTTGGAGGTTCCCAGGTAAATTCAATACATGATTCAGGAGTCAGTGCTAACGACTGGAGAATTTGCTGCTACTCTGGGATTAGATAAATTTGGACTGAGAGTTGAGAAATATTTTTATTAAGCTGACAGAACAAGTGAACGCCTATGCTGAATCTAATAATAAAAATTATGTTTGGCATCCTGTATGTCTTTTTTAGTTTCTTTATTAACTCATCTATATTTTTTTTTCTAAAATATCAGGCTGACAGATTTGAAAGAAACCCATTTCTTGTGGTTAGATTAAAACACTGACAATATGATCTGCCAATGACAATGCTCATTCCTTTTTCTCATCTACACGACACACATGTGTATTTCACATAACCCGAGGTTTCAGTGCATTGCTGAGGAGAAACAGTAAAAGATGGCTTAATTATTGGTTTTCAGCACTACTGTCTGCTTTCCTTGACACATCTTTTCTAACTTCTGACAGGGTTCATGAGGTCCCTTCTACTCTTAGTTGAGAGTGTTACGTGTATACAGGAAGTATTGCTGAATTTCATCAAAGGGTTTCCCACTTCTATAATAGAAGGTCATGCATCTCATCTTGGAAAAATTTCTTGCAACTATGTTACATTTATGTTTTAAGACCCTACTCCTTTGGTGTTTGCCTGCATGTATTTCTATATGAGGATGTCAGATCCCCTGGAACTAGAATTACAGACAGTTGTGAGCTGCCATGTGGGTGCTAGGGGTTGAACCTGGGTCCTCTGGAAGAAAGGTCAGTGTTCTTAACCACTGAGCCATCTCTCCAGCCCCAAAGTTCTACATTTTATGTTGTATGAATAAGCACTCTTTTAACATGGTGCTAATTTTTTTTTACAAAAATCTTCATTTAGAATGCTTTGGTTTTGCTTAGGAGAAAGATTGCTCTATAGCTTTCTTTTCTGTGTTGTGGTTTTTTTTTGTTTTTTTTTTTTTTTTTTTTGCATGTCATCATCAATAATTACCTGTCACTGTACGTGATGGTCAGTATTCCAGATGCTATGAAAATGGCAATGAACAAAGCATGTGAAAAGCCATGGATCACACTCAGACAGAGACTAGCAGGATGAAAGTATGCAGTGCTAGATAGTCCTTAAACGCTGAGAGGAAGAATACAGCGTTTGATATGGAGAATGAAAAGTAGTGTGTGTTTAGCATTTTCAAATAAATACATCTTCTTAGAAAAACCTGAGGAATCAAGAGAAGGAGTCAGGTATGTCTAGAAAGGGTTAGCAAATTCAAAGGGCTTGGGGTAAGGGCATTCAGGATGAATGGCTCAGTTGAGAAGAGGTGTTAGTTCAGCGTGATAATAGGAGAAGAAATTTGGAAGCAGAGCTCTGCAGCTGTTAAGGACTGATGGTTCAAAACGTATGGTACTAGCTGTGGTGAAGGGTGCCTGGCTGAGCTACAGCATGACAGATGCATCATGAAGGGAGTGTGTACAGAAAGGAAAAAAAATAACATGGATAAACCAGAGGCAGGAGAACGAGGGGGTTGGGAGGTCCTTTTTTAAGGTTTTTAATTTTATTTTATGTGTATGTGTTTGTATATTTGTCTGTGTGCTATATTCACACATTTGCCTGTGGAGATCAAAAGAGGGCTTTGGATCTCCGAGAACTGGAGTCACCCACAGTTGTAACTCTCTTGATATAGGTACTGGAAACTGGACCTGGTGTTTCTTTTCAAAAGAACTCACAGGAACTAACCAGACTTCCATGATGTTGGAAGTTCCTTATAAGAGTGATGCTACCAATGACTTTATGCCCTCCAACTAAACCCACTTCTTAAACTTCCAACAACTCTTTGACAGACCCACACTGGGGAGCTATGCTTCCAGCACAGGAACCTTTGGAAGGCAAAATGATAGCAAACCACATCAAGGTTTTTACATCTTGAGCAACGAGAGAATGAAGATATTCCAAGATGGGAAAGAATTTGGGATAATCGTTCTGGAAAATGGAATACACTTAGGTGTATCTTACCACATACATTGAGAAACTGAGGAGTCCTGCTTGTATTACCATGCTTTTGAGATTTATATTTGACTGAAATATAAATTTGAATATTAGGAAAAAACTTACTTGTGAAATAAATGTCTTGGGTATTGTGTTTGTGAAATGGAAACGTATCTAATTAGTGGTTTGCCATCTTTAATTTTTAAGGTTCATTTGAATTTGACCAAAATGGGTTAGGAAGTGGCATCCACAGCGTCTGTCACAACCCCAGAGAGAAAGCAGTGGTTCTGTTCATCGCAGTCGCCTGTGTCCCAGTGCTCGTTGCTACCATTGCTGTTCACAGGCTGAGAGGAACAGAAAGTGACCACTCTGAGTCATATGCTCTGCTCTGAAAAGGACATGTCACTCAGCTCATACCACTTGGCTAACCCCTTCAAAGGGGCTGGTTATCTTCAAGTAGCAGAAATTGGATTTGTCTATACAGAAGTAGAGAAGCTAACACTGGTGAGCACAGTTAATGCCACTGGATAACACATTCTCTGAGATGTTTCCAAGTCTGCTTCTTTGTAAGGACAGTAATACAATGTTACTTATGATGTTGATTATTAACAAATCTGAATTTACATTCTGCTTTTCATTTATGCCTTTGTTGGGTTGTTTTTCCTTTGTCAGGCTAAAAATGTGAAAATGAAGGTTTGGTTATTGTAGTTGCTAAAAACCTCTAATGCCGTTAGCAGATTAGTAATTAGAGAAGAAAGGACTAGGCCTAGTGAATAGAAAGAGAATTAAGTCCACAAATAATGGTGATTATATTCCCTTGTCTCCTGCCCAGATGACTATCAATTGTAAATGTTTCTGTATTGAGTTTTCTGATGTGAAGTCCAAAGCATTTGCTCTTGGATTCTAATCAATTTGTTCTTGGGTTTTAATCATGTAAATGGATGCAACGTAAGGTGAAAGAACATATGGGGGCCTCATACGAGCTGTGTAGAGATAGAGTCTTAAAATGGATTGGAAATTACCTTGCAAAATATGCTAACTAGATAATATGAAGTAAGAGAGTAAATACATATGTATCTAGAGTGCAGGCTTTATAAGAAAATTAAAATTCCAGTGACCAAGCCCCTCAGTCAGTCAACAGGTTCTCCAGCACAGGAGTGAGGATCGAAAAGAGACAATTAGACAACATTACAGCATGGCCTCAGTCAATTCTGAGACTGAAGGCAGGTTTATTCTTTCCCAATCCACTTTTATACCATTTTAATTACATGCAAGCAATAAGGTCAGTTCTAGGTTGAAGAACAAGCAATAAACAAGGAACAAACAAGGCAGTAAACAAAGTCCCTCAATCATTCCCGAGATCACTGTTTCTAAAGGCTTATCAGGATGACCAGAATATTGGAGCCTACTTCCCTATCCTAGCCCAAAGTCATATTCTTGCCTGAAGCCTACTTCTTTGTTCACCCTAAGATTAAGATTCCTACCTGAACTTACTTTCCTATTCTAGCCTAAGACTAGATTCCTGCGGGAGCTTAATTCCTTGTCCTTGGCCTAATGTCAGATTCCTGCCTGAAGCCTGTTTCTTTGTCCTTGCCCAAAATATCAGGTTCTTGCCAAATGGCCCCAAAAGGCTCTCCACATCCAGTTAGCTGTGTTTGAAGTTTTTAAAAAGACTGTGTGGAAATATCTGTAAACAAATCTAAAGTTAAGGAAAAATGCTTTCTCTAATGCCTATGCATGATATGCAAATTAGCTTTGTCAATTTCTGTTCTCACTTTCTCTTTGGAGACCATTAAATGATAAAATCTCTGTTTCTCTTTCTCACTTGCAACTATTCACAGAAGCACATTACTAATATATAAAAAACGTAAAAATGAAGTAGAGATCACGCTACACGCGTGCTTAAGGAAGTTCAGCTAAGTAACACTGGTGTTTGCATGGTGAGTTTTAACAGGTTTATGAAATAACAACTTGCTGTCCAGAGTCAGCCTCAAAGATAAGCACTTGGCTACTCATCTAGACTGTTTAGATAGAAAGACATGATTATCCCAGAGCCATGAAAAAAGAGACTCTGAGAGTCATGACAAAGTCACACTTACTATCTGTGAGCAGCCAGAATGTAAGTCCAAAATAAAAGCTGTTGTATTTTAACATGAACAAAGCATATATGAATTTTTCTCATCTGAAGTATAATTTAAAAAAAATAAAGGAGCAAAAAAGATAACAGCCAATCAGTCACTCTGTTATGTTTATTGAAAAGAACCAATAGGAAAGGTGTTGACAGGTACCTGGTCAATTAGGTTACACATTCTTGTCAGACCCGAGATAAGAAAGGATAGTTCCTTCTGGGATATTTATTATCTAAAGACCTAGATGAAGATATTTATATGATCTTTCTCTTATCTAGATGCCGTGTGTAAAGGAGCCTCAGAGAAGCCTGTCTGCATCCACTGTTTACTTCAGTAATGTAGATTTCCTCCATGTCAGAAACCTCTCGACAAAGGACAACTTCCCAAAGCCATTCCTGGCCCTTCTGATCCTCTAAAGTCATGCCAAAATGTGGGGGTGGGGGATGATGAACCTTTGGAAAGGTGTATTTCAAATGTCAAGATATTTTCATTCTTTGAAAATGACAGATACGTGTACAGTGTATTTTGATCATATCCATCTCCTGACCCTGTTCTCTCCTTCCAGTTCCCCACTCAAGAATCCCCAATACAGCTCCCTCCCAACTTCATGTCTTTTTAAAGAATTAATAATAACCCACTGCGTCCCATTCATGTTGTCCACGTGTGCATGCATATGGAGCCATCCACTGGGCATTGTCACTCCACTAAAGCAGCCACTCTCCTTCTCGGGAGGCTTCAATTCAGTTAGGAATGGGGCTTGGAAGCTAGTACTCACATCTATCCCAAAATTTAAACTGGTTTGATCTTGTACAGAGAACCACCTGCTGCTACAAGTTCGTGTGGGGAGAAGGCCTGTCATGCTCGGAAGTCAGTGTTTCATAGCTCTAATCATCATCATTCATCATTTCGCTCTTATGTTCTTTCTGCCTCCTTCTCCATCATAGTCTGAGCCTTGGGTCGGAGGAGGTTGATACAGATGAGCCATCTATGGCTGAGTACTCATGATCACATAGCCTCAGCACTTTTGACTAATTATGAATCTCTGGATTACCACTATCCTTTAAAAGAAAAAAGAAACTTGTCTAACCAAAGTCTAGATCACCACAGATCTCTGGATATAAACATAAATATTTAGAAAGCAATTTGATAACACGACTTTTTAGCAATACAGTAGCAGTAGGTTTCCCTCTAGAGCCTATGATCTTCCAGTCATGGATTTTTGTCTTGTTTATAAGACATGAAATTCTTACTGGGGAACCTGTCTCGAATTCAAGCAGAAAGTGATTGGTTAACTCCATAATGTCATGCCACTGTTGCTTGCACTGCTGGGCATGTTCTGCTTGGCGGGTCTGTATTATAGCATGCAGAGTCCAGGGCTAGGTAAGACTGTTGGTTATTTTCCTCCCCCAGCTACTAAGAAAGCCATTCTTCAGATAGGGAGTTCCTGGTCACTTTAAGATTGATTTCTGGAAAATTATCGATATTCAGAGAGTATAATGTGTGGTGTGGTATGTGTGGTGTGTGCATATTGTGTGCACGTGTGGTATCTCTCTATCTCTGTGCGTGTGTATATGAGAGAGAGAGAGAGAGAGAGAGGAGAGAGACCTTCAAAGTCTGTACAATTTACATCTTAATATTTAAAGTATTTTTCCCATGAAAAAACTAAACTGCCTTTAATTTTCTACTTAGTAAAAGTTAAGTGAATTCTTCTAGAATATCTTGAGCAATAACATTTTAGAATTGATTTTTTTTTTGAGTGTTTTAAAGTGTGCTGTATGCTCAATGTCAAGTAGAAAGATAAATAATAGAAAATGAAAGAGAATGCTACTTCTGTTTTTTTTGTTTTTTAAAAGACTGAGTAATGGGTTGGGAGTGAGATGGTTCAAGGAGTAAAGTGTTTACTGTACAAGTGTGAGGACCTGAATTTTAATCTCTAGAGTGTTTACGGTAAATATTTAAAAAGATGAAATGTATGGCACATGTTCCCGAATTATGCCCTGGTTCTCTCCACCCAGCTCGCTAGGTTCCCATTGGTAGGTCACTACCACACCAGCCCCAAGCTTCAATACCCCCATGCATGGCCTCTGTGGTGCACATCAGGCAAACCCACACTTTGCCACTGTACCTTTCTCTCTGGAACCCAGATGAGCTGCCATGTGAAAGAAAACATGAGACAAACTTAGTTCAGAAACAATAATAACTCAATCTCTGGGCACAACAACTAAACCTAAACTTGTAAGCCTTATTTAAGTCTGATTCCTCTGGTAGAGAAGCCTTGCAGATTCGCCATACCAGGAGACTCTAGTAGCTACATCTTACCCATTCCAAAAAGCTCTCTCTCCCTCTCTTCCTTCCCTCTTCTCCTCTCCATCCCAGAAGTCCCTTTGTGCCCAGTGATTGGCTCTTTTATTCATTAGAGGATTGGTTCACAAGAAGTCACAGGTGTAACTCACTCCTTCTCTGAAGCCCCTCCCAGGAGGACAGAATTAGCAGAATTACAATCAGCCCCAGGGCTATCCACAACACTAGAGCCCACATCAAGCCAAGCATAGTAGTATGTCTATAATTGCAGTGCTCCTATGGTAAAATGGGAGGCAGAGAAAAGAGGATCCCTGGAAGCTTGCTGCCCAGATAGCCTAGTGTATGACTGATGGACAACAGAGAGACCCTGTCTTAGAAAAGGTAAATGGTGAGGATAGACACCCACTTTTGTCTTCTGACCTTCACATGTATGCCTGCATTCACACATGCACACTCACTCACGCACACTATACATATACACATCACATACACACACACACACACACACACGCACACGCACACACGCACACCCGCATGCACGTACCCACACATATACATGCACACACACACACATGTACACACACATGCTATACATACACACATCACATACACACAGATAAAAAAGTTAAACTGGTAATATTCAATTGCACAGGTGTACCAAAAAAAAAAAAACTTTATTTACTTGTCTATGGTTGTTTCAATGCAGTGGTTTCTGGGACTATTCGTAGGGTGAACATGGATTGTCATTGTCTGTTTAGCACATAGATTTCATTTTCTTTAGAAATGTGGCCAAACTAGTTTTACATTTTTGGAGAAGCTTCCATATGGTTTTCCATAATGGCAGGAGTTGTGGCCATTTAACCAACCAGATACAAATGAACCTATGTCTGCATCTTGACCAAGACTGGTTTCTTTTGTGGCTTTGATAATAGCTATCCCAGCAGGTAAGAGGTTTTGCTGTGATAATTTACATTTTCTTAGTGATAACTGTAGTGTAGCACTTTTTTTTATACAACTGTCAGCTATTTGTCTTAATTTTTAATTATCTCTTGAGATTATAATATAATTACATCATTTTCCTCCTTCAACTGCCCCCAGATACCGGCCTTACTCTTTTTTTTTTTTAATTTTTTTCATACTTTATTTACATTTCAAATGTCTCCCCCTTTCAAGATCTCCCCTTTGGAACCTCCCCATTTCCTTCCCCTTCCCCTTGCCACTATGGGGGTATTCTCCCACCCACCCACCAACCCACTCTCCTCTTCCTTCCTTGGCATTCTCCTATACTGGGGGATCTAACACCCTCAGGCCCAAGGGCCTCTTACCCCCTGATGGCTAACAAGACTATCCTCTGCCACATATGTGGCCAGCACTATGGGTCCCTCCATGTGTATTCTTTGGTTGGTGGATCAGTCTCCAGGAGTATCGGGGTCAGGCCAGTTGACACTGTTGCTGCCTCCCTGGGGATGCAAACTCCCTCAGCTCCTTCAGTCCCTTCTCCAAGTCCTCCATCTGGGACCTCACATTCAGCCCTACTGTTGCTGCAAAGTGACTCTTGGGTATTTCGAACTTTTGGGCTAATAACCACTTAACAGTGAATATATACCATGTTCATTCTTTTGTGACTGTGTTACCTCACTCAGCATGATATTTTCAAGTTCCATCCATTTGTCTGCAAATTTCATAAAGTCATTATTTTTAATAGCTGAGTAGTATTCCACTGTGTAAATGTACCACATTTTCTGTATCCTTTCCTCTGTTGAGGGACATCTGGGTGGTTTCCAGTTTCTGGGTATTATAAATATGGCTGCTATGAACATAGTGGAACATGTATCTTTATTACATATTGGAGCATCTTCTCAGTATATGCCCAGGAGTGGTATAGCTGGGTCCTCAGGTAGTATTATGTTCATTTTTCTGAGGGTCCGCCAAACGGATTTCCAGAGAGGTTGTAGCAGCTTGCATTCCCACAAACAGTGGAGGAGTGTTCCTCTTTCTCCACATCCTCGCCAACATCTGCTGTCACCTGAATTTTTGATCTTACCCATTCTGACTGGTGTGAGATGGAATCTCAGGGTTGTTTTGATTTGCATTTCTCTGATGACTAAGGATGTTGAACATTTCTTTAGGTGCTTCTCAGCCCTATGAGTTTCCTTAGTTGAGAATTCTCTGTTTGGCTCTGTTCCCTATTTTTTTGATAGGGTTATTTGGTTCTCTCGAGTCTAACTGCTTGAGTTCTTTGTATATATTGGATATTAGCCTTCTATTGGATGTAGGATGGTAAAGATCTTTTCCCAATCTATTGGTTGCTGATTTTTCCTATAGACAGTGTCCTTGGATTTACAGAAGCTTTGCAATTTTATGAGGTTCCACTTGTCGTTTCTTGATCTTAGAGCACAAGCCATTGGTGTTCTGTTCAAGAGCTTTTCCCTTGTGCCCATGTGTTTCAAGACTTTCCTGTACTTTCTCTTCTATTAGATTCAATGTATCTGGTTTTATGTGGAGGTCCTTCATCCACTTGGACTTGAGCTTTGTACAGGGAGATAAGAATGGATCAATTCGCAATCTTCTACATGTAGACTGCCAGTTGAACCAGCACCATTTGTTGAAGATGCTGTCTTTTTCCCACTGTATGGTTTTAGCTCCTTTGTCAAAGATCAAGTGACTGTAAGTGTGTGGGTTCATTTTGGGTCTTCAATTCTATTCCATTGATCTACCTGCCTGTCACTGTACAAATACCATGCAGTTTTTATGACAACTGCTCTGTAGTACAGCTTGAGTTGAGGGAAGCTGATTCCCCCAGAAGTTCTTTTGTTGTTAAGAATAGTTTTTGCTATCCTGGGTTTTTTGTTATTCCAAATGAATTTGAGAATTTCTCTTTCTAAGTCTATGAAGAATTGATTTGGAATTTTGATGGGATTGCATTGAATCTGTAGATTGCTTTGCTGTCGGCAGGATGGCCATTTTTACTATATTAATCCTGCCAATCCATGAGCATGGGAGATCTTTCCATCTTCTGAGGTCTTCTTTGATTTCTTTCTTCAGAGACTTGAAGTTCTTGTCATACCTATCTTTCACTTGTTTGGTTAGAGTCACACCAAGATACTTTATATTGTTTGTGAAAATTGTGAAGGGTGTCATTTCCCTAATTTCTTTCTCAGCCTGTTTATCCTTTGAGTATAGGAAGGCTACTTATTTGTTTGAGTTAATTTTATATCTGGCCACTTTGCTGAAGTTGTTTATCAGCTGTAGAAGTTCTCTGGTAGAGTTTTTCAGGTCACTTAAGTATACGATCATATTATCTTTAAATAGTGATATTTTGATTTCTACCTTTCCAATTTGTATTCCTTTGACCTCCTTTTGTTGTCTAATTGCTCTAGCTAGAACTTCAGGTACTACATTGAATAGATATGGAGAGAGAGGGCAGCCTTGTCTAGTTCCTGATTTTAGTGGGATTTCTTCAAGTTTCTCTCCATTTAGTTTGATGTTGTCTACTGATTTGCTGTATATTGCTTTTACTATGTTTAGGTATAGGCCTTGAATTCTTATCTTTCCAAGACTTTTATTGGGAAGGGATGATGAATTTTGTCAAATGCTTTTTCAGCATCTAATGAAATGACCATGTGGTTTTTTTTTCTGAGTTTGTTTATGTAGTGGATTACATTGATGGATTTCTGGGTATTGAACCATCCCTGCATCCCTGGAATGAAGCCTACTTGATCGTGGTGAATGATCATTTTGATGTGTTCTTGGATTCAGTTTTTGAGAATTTTATTGATTATTTTTGCATCAATATTCATTAGGGAAATTAGTCTGAAGTTTTCTTTCTTTGTTGGGTCTTTGTGAGGTTTTTGGTGTCAGTGTAATTGTAGCCTCATAGAATGAATTGGGTAGTGTTCCTTCTGTTGCTATTTTGTGGAATAGATTGAAGAGTATTGAGATTAGGTCTCCTTTGATGTTCTGATAGAATTCTGCACTGAACCCATCTGGTCCTGGGCTATTTTTGGTTGGGAGACTTTTAATGATTTCTTCTATTTCTTTAGGGGTTATGGGACTGTTTAGATGGTTTATCTGTTCATGATTTAACTTTAGTATTTGTTATCTGTCTAGAAACTTGTCCATTTCCTCCAGATTTTCCAATTTTGTTGCATATAGGCTTTTGTAGTAGGATCTGATGTCTCTGTGTCCTCTGGTTAGTCTGGCTACAGGTTTCTCTATCTTTTTGATTTTATCAAAGAACCAGCTCCTGGTTTTGTTGATTCTTTGTATAGTTCTTTTTGTTTCTACTTGGTTGATTTCAGCCCTGAATTTGATTATTTCCTGTCTTCTACTTCTCTTGGGTGTATTAGCTTCTTTTTGTTCTAGAGCTTTCAAACGTGCTGTTAAGCTGCTAGTGTATGCTCTCTTCAGTTTCTTTTTGGAGGCATTCAGAGCTATGAGTTTTCCTCTTAGCACTGCTTTCATTGTGTCCCATAAGTTTGGGTAAGTTGTACTTTCATTTTCATTAAATTCTAGGATGTCTTTACTTTCTTTCTTTCTTTCTTTCTTTCTTTCTTTCTTTCTTTACCAAGTTATCATTGAGTAGAGAGTTTTTCAGCTTCTATGTGTAAGTGGGCTTTCTGTTGTTGTTGCCATTGAAGACCAGTCTTAATCCATAATGATCTGATAGGAGTCATGGGATTATTTCAATCTTCTTATATTTGTTGAGGTTTGTTTTGCAATCAATTATATGATCAATTTTGGAGAAGGTACCATGAGTTGCTGAGAAAAAGGTATATTCTTTTGATTTAGGATGAAATGTTCTATAGATATCTGTTAAATTCATTTGGTTCATAACATCTGTTAGTTTCACTTTGTCTCTGTTTAGTTTGTCTTTCCAAGATCTGTCCAATGATGAGAGTGGGATATTGAAGTCTCCCACTATTACTGTGTGAGGTGCAATATGTGATTTGAGATTTAGTAAAGTTTATTTTATGAATGTGGGTACCCTTGCATTTGAAGCATAGATGTTCAGAATTGAGAATTCTTCTTGGTAGATTTTTCCTTTGATCAGTATGAACTGTCCTTCCTTATCTTTTTTGATGATTTTTGGTTGAGAGTCAATTTTATCTGATTTTAGAATGGCAACTCCAGCCTGTTTCTTGGGACCATTTGCCTGCAAAATTCTTTTCCAGCCCTGTACTCTGAGGTAGTGTTTGTCTTTAATGCAGAGGTGCGTTTCCTGAATGCAGAAAAATGCTGGGTCCTGTTTATGTATCCAGTCTGTCAGTCTATGTCTTTTTATTGGGGAATTGAGTCCATTGATGTTAAGAGATATTAAGGAATAGTGATTGTTGCTTCTTGTTATTTTCGATGTTATTTTTATGTTTGTGTGGCTATCTTCTTTTGAGTTTGTTGAAAGATTACTTTCTTGCTTTTTCTACTGTATAGTTTCCCTCCTTGAGTTGACGTTTTCCACCTTTTATTCTTTGTAGGGTTGGGTTTGTGGAAACATACTGTGCAAATTTGGTTTTGTCATAGAATATTTTGGTTTCACCATTTATGGTAATTGAGGGTTTTGCTCAGTATAGCAGCCTGGGCTGGCAGTTGGGTCTGTATGAGATCTGCCCAGGATCTTCTAGCTTTCATAGTCTCTGGTGAGAAGTCTGGTGTAATTCTGATAGGTCTGTCTTTATATGTTACTTGCCCTTTTTCCCTTACTGCTTTTAACATTCTTCCCTTATTTTGTGTATTTGGTGTTTTGACTATAATGTGATGGGAGGAATTTCTTTTCTGTTCCAGTCTATTTGGCATTCTGTAGGCTTCTTGTATATTTATTTATATTCATCTCTTTCTTTAGGTTAGGGAAGTTTTCTTCTATAATTTTGTTGAAGATATTTACTGGTCCTTTAAGTTGGGAATCTTCACTTTCTTCTATACCTATTATCCTTAGGTTCTACCTTCTCATTGTATCCTGCATATCTTGGATGTTTTGGGTTAGGAGCTTTTTGGATTTTGTGTTTTCTTTGACTGTTATGCCCATGATTTCTATGGTATATTCAGCACCTGAGATTCTCTCCTCCATCTCTTGTATTCTGTTGGTGATGCCTGCATCTATGACTCCTGATTTCTTTTCTATGTTCTCTAACTCCAGGGTTGTCTCCCTCTTCCTTACTCTTTTTAAGTTTACAGTCTTGTTTCCTCTTTTGAGAGAGAGAGAGAGAGTGAGAGAGAGAGAGAGAGGTGTGCATGTGTGGGTGTATGAGAGAGAGACAGAGACATAGAGAAATGAGGGGAGGGAGAGAGGGAAGGAAGGAGGGAGGGAGGGAAGAGTAGGGGGAAGGAGTGGGAGAGGGAGAAATCTTCAAAGTCTGTACAGTGTTACTTGTGTTTCTTGTATTCATGTTTTCAGGGCTGACCATTTTGTATTGAATACAATTGAGCTCTTGTCTTCCCTAGGGAAGACTATTTCTCCCACTCTCAGCATTTCTTCCTTATCTATAATACTCTGTCTAGGACTGAAGCCTTGTCAGCTTCCCCCTCCCACATTAGTAAATCTATTAAATTTGTGTGTATTCAGGCCATGTTTAGGCAGCCATGCTTGTGAGACTTCGTGGGTCTAGCTTCTCTGACATTTCCAGAAGACACAATCTCACAGGGACTCTTACTATACTGGCTCTCACAAGCTTTCTAGCCTCTCTTCTGCAATGATTCCTGAGCCTTGGGTGTAGGAGTTGTGTTATAGATACAGATTGGGACTAGGCTCCACAACTCTTCATTTTGATTGGCTGTGATTTTCTGTAATGGTCTCTGTCTGTTGCAAATAGAAGTTTTCTCAATGAAGGAAATAAGATATACTTATCTGTGAGTACAAGGATAAATATTTAGAATATAGTTAAGGATTATGCTGGTTTTAAAAAGTAGTGGTTGTAGGTTCTCCTCCAAGATCCATGACCTCAGCATTGAACAATTGCCTAGGTTTCCAATACTAGGCTTGCTTTCCCTGTTGTTGAATAGGCCTTAAGTCCAATTAGAAAGCTGTTAGTTGCAACCAAGCTGTGTATACCCTTGGTGTTATTGTGATATGCTAGCCGATTTTTGTAGTTAATAGGCATCACAGCTGGGAAGGACTATTGGTTATTTCCTTTCTTTGGATTCTTGCATAGAATGTTGGGGGTTTTGTTACATAGTCTACAACTCTTGGGAGAAACATTGTCAGCCCAGATGGAAAAATGTCATTTAAACCAATATTTATACCTACACACAGACTTACATTTATTATAGTTATTTTTAATTAGATGGACAGTAATATGATTTCTTATGATTTTTTTCAGGTGTCCTTACTGTTATTTTTTCTCCCCCTTTTCTGTATTTCTCTCTCCCTCCCTAATGAAAGCCCTCCAGTCCACCTCCCCACTGTGGTTCCTTCCAACCCCCGTGCCACACAATGGTCCCTTCTTACTCATTTTGTTTCTGTAGTCACTCTAGTTATACACTCACACCTGAAGATTTGGAAATAAGAACATCAGATGAGAGAGAACTTCAACATTTATCTTTCTGGGTCTGGGCTACCTTACTTAATATGGCTTTTTATAATCCTACCCATTTACCTGCAAATTTCATGATTTCTGTTTTCTTTGGTGCTGGATAGTATTGCATAGTATATATGTGTCATATTTTTACTATCCATTTTTCAGTTGAAGAACATTTAAGTTGTCTTCAGCTCCTATCTGTTGTGAGCAGAGCAGCAGTAAATGGGTATGTTGAGGAATGGCATAGCAGGGTCATAAGGTAGATTTACTTTTCCTGGTTTGATTGCCAGAGTGGCTGAACCGGTGTGCAAACCTATCATAGTGAACTAGAGTTCCCTCTTCCCCACAACCTTCCAGCCTTTTCAGTTTGTTGTTCTGTTGATCTTTGCCATTCTGATGGGGGTGAATGAAATCTCAAAGTTGTTTTGGTTTTCATTGCTCTAGTTGTTAGGGTTGTGAGCACTTTAAAAATATTTCTTAGCCAATTTGTTTTTCTTCTTTTGAAAACTTTCTGTTCATGTCGCAGGCCCAGTTTTTAATGGGTCTGGTCTTTGTGTGTGTGTGTGTGTGTGTGTGTGTGTGTGTGTGTGTCTGTGTGTGTGTTTGTATGTGGTGTGTGTGTGTCTGTGTGTGTGTGTCTGTGTGTGTCTGTGTGTATTATGGATAGTGATCCTCTATTCGATGTATACCTGACAAAGATTCCCTCCCATTCTGTGGGCTTCCTCTTTTCTCAATTGTTTTGGTTTTTGTTTGTTTGTTTGTTTTGTTTTGTTTTAAGAGAAAGCTTCCTGGTTATTTCTTTCCTGTCCTTTCCTTTCCTTTTTTTTTTTTTTTTTTTTTTTCCCCAGTAACCAGAAAAACCTTTATTTTGACCTCTTTCCCAGAGGAATAATATAACCACAAAACTCAAAATCACACCCATTTTGAAAGTTAAAACAATCCAAAACAAATGAAGTAAACTAAAATACTATATGTGCCTGTTCCTAGGCCTTTTCTATTTCTTTCTTTCTTTCTTTTTTTAAATTTTCCTACTTTATTAACATTTCAAATGTTTACCCCTTTCCAGATCTCCCCTTAGGAACCTCCCCATTTCCTCCCCCCTCCCCCTGCCACTATGGGGGTGTTCTCCCACCCACCCACACTCATCTTCCCTCCTTGGCATTCTCCTATACTGGGGGATCTAACACTCTCAGGCCCAAGGGCCTCTCCTCCCCCTGATGGCTAGCAAGACCATCCTCTGCCACATATGTGGCCAGCACCATGGGCCCCTCCATGTGTATTCTTTGGTTGGTGGATCAGTCTCCAGGAGTATGGGGGGGAGGGGAATCAGGCCAGTTGACACTGTTGCTGCCTCCCTGGGGATGCAAACTCCCTCAGCTCCTTCAGTCCCTTCTCCAAGTCCTCCATCTGGGACCTCACATTCAGTCCTACTGTTGCTGCAAAGTGACTCTTGGGTATTTCGAACTTTTGGGCTAATAACCACTTAACAGTGAGTACATACCCTGTTCATTCTTTTGTGACTGCGTTACCTCACTCAGGATGATATTTTCAAGATCCACCCATTTGTCAGTGAATTTCATGAAGTCATTGTTTTTAATAGCTGAGTAGTATTCCATTGTGTAAATGTACCACGTTTTCTGTATCCATTCCTCTGTAGAGGAACATCTGGGTTGTTTCCAGCTTCTGGCTATTATAAATATAGCTGCTATGAACATAGGGAACATGTGTCTTTATTACATGTTGGAGCATCTTCTGGGTATATGCCCAGGAGTGGAATAGCTGGGTACTCAAGTAGTATTATGTTCATTTTTCTGAGGGTCCAACAAACTGATTTCCAGAGAGGTTGTACCAGCTTGCAATCCCACCAACAATGGAGGAGTGTTCCTCTTTTCCCACATCCTCGCCAACATCTGCTGTCACCTGAGTTTTTGCTCTTAGCCATTCTGACTGGTGTGAGGTGAAATCTCAGGGTTGTTTTGATTTGCATTTCCCTGATGACTAAAGATGTTGAACATTTCTTTAGGTGCTTCTCAGCCATTCGAGTTTCCTCAGTTGAGAATTCTCTGTTTAGCTCTCTTTCCCATTTTTTGATAGGGTTATTTGGATCTCCGGAATCTAGCTTCTTGAGTTCTTTGTATACATTGGATATTAGCCCTCTTGGGGGGAATCAGCCTCCCTGACTTCAAGCTGTACTGCAGAGCAGTAGTGATAAAAACTGCATGGTATTGGTACAGTGACAGGCAGGTAGATCAATGGAATAGAATTGAAGACCCAGAAATGAACCCCCACACTTATGGTCACTTGATCTTTGACAAAGGAGCTAAAACCATCCAGTGGATAAAAGACAGCATCTTCAACAAATGCTGCTGGTTCAACTGACAGTCTACATGTAGAAGATTGTGAATTGATCCATTCTATCTCCCTGTACAAAGCTCAAGTCCAAGTGGATCAAGGACCTACACATAAGACCAGATACACTGAATCTAATAGAATAGAAAGTGGGGAAGAGTCTCGAACACATGGGCACAGGGGGAAAATTCTTGAACAGAACACCAATGGCTTGTGCTCTAAGATCAAGAATTGACAGATGGGACCTCATAAAACTACAAAGCTTCTGTAAGGCAAAGGACACTGTAAATAGCAAAACGGCAACCTACAGATTGAGAAAAGATCTTTACCAATCCTACATCCGATAGAGGCCCTTTTTTTTTTCTTTTCAAGACATGGTTTTTGGTTTGGTTTGGTTTGGTTTGGTTTGGTTTGGTTTGGTTTGGTT
>JADRCH010000012.1:436943-493592 GCA_019843965.1 Rhynchomys soricoides
TTTGGTTTGGTTTGGTTTGGTTTGGTTTGGTTTGGTTTGGTTTGGTTTGGTTTGGTTTTGTGTCGCATTGGTGGTCCTAGAATTAACTCTAAAGACCAGGCTGGCCTCAAACTCACAGAGATACCACCTTACCACACTCTCCCACCTCCTTACCACTCCCCAATGCTGGGAATAAAGATGTGCACCACCAGCAGGCAGCTTCTTAGTTTTATTAAGTTCCACTTTTCAATTGTTGGCCTTCACTCATGGGCAAGCACAGTCCTATTTGTAAAGTCCTTTCCTCAACCTGTATAACATGTGGTGCTGCCTCTGTTTTCTTGTAGCAGTTTCTATGTTTAGAGTTTCACATTTAAATCTTTGATCCATTTGGAGGTAGTGTTTGTGTGAGGTAATAGATTTGTTCTAATTTCATTCTTCTGCTTGTAGAATCTAGTTTTCCCAACATCATTCCTGAAGATGCTATCTTTTCTCCAGTGAATATTTTTGTTCTCTTTATCAAATCAGAGAGCTGTAGTTACAAGTACTCTATTTTATTCCATTTGTCTACATGTTTGTTTTTGTGCAGGTATTATATTGTTACTATTACTTTGGCTTTGTAATATATCTTAAGACCTGAAATGGTAACGCCTCCAGCATTTATTATTCTGATCAGGATTATTTTGGCTATCTGGGATTTTATGTGGTTCCATATGAATTTTAGGACAGTTTTTTTATGATGAATAAGTTTGGGGATTGGGACTGGGAATGCATTGAGTCTGAAATAGCTTTTTTACGGTACAAATTTTTACGATACTAATCCTAGCAGTCCATAAGCACAGAGTCTATTTCCCTTTTCCAGTGTCTTTATCTCTTTCTTCAGAGGTTAAAATTATAGTTATTCTACTTTGTTTGTTGGGTTTACTGTTTTCTTTGAGGCCACAGTGACTGGTTGTGTGTTCATGAGCTCTTCCTATGCGTGCCTGCTGGTGGTGTATACAAAAGCTATTGATTTGTGCAGGTTGATTCTTCAACCTGCCATTCTGATGTATTTATTATTTCTAGAAATTTTCTGGAAGAATTTTTGGGATCTCTGTACTGGCTAGTTTTGTGTGTCAACTTGACACAAGCTGAAGTTATCACAGAGAATGGAGTTTCAGTTGAGAAAATGCCTCCATGAGATCCAGCTGTAAGGCACTTTCTCAATTAGTGATCAAGGGGGGGAGGGCCCCTCATGAGTGGTACCATCTGAGGGCTGGTAGTCTTGGGTTCTATAAGGAAGCAGGCTGGGCAAGCCAGAAGAAGCAAGCAAGCCAGTAAGTAACATCCCTCCATGGCCTCTGCATCAGCTCCTGCTTCCTGACCTGCTTGAGTTTCAGTCCTGACTTCATTTGGTGATAAACAGCAGCATGGAAGTGTAAGCTGAATAAACCCTTTCCTCCCCAACTTGCTTCTTGGTCATGATGTTTGTTCAGGAATAGCAACCCTGACTAAGACAATCCCTAATGTATAGTCTCATATCATCTGAAAATAGGAATAGTTTGGCTTCTTCTTTTCCTGGTTCCATTCCTTTAATTTCCTGCTCTTGCCTTTATTGCTTCAGCTAGAACTTCTAGCACAATATTGTGAAGAAGGAATGGGAGTTTAGACATCTTTTCTTGTTCTTGAGCTCAGTGAGATTGCCTCTTGTTTTTCCCTATTTAGGATGATGTTGTCTGTGGATTTCTCATATATGGCTTTTGTTATATTAAGGTATGTTCCCACTAGTTCTGCATTCTCTGGGACTTTCTTTTTTTAATCATACAAGCTTATTGGGCTTTGAATATCTTGAGATGATTGTGTGATTTTTTTTTCAGTCTATTTATGTAGTTTATTACATTTTTATAATATTGACTTAGGTATGTTGAACTATCCTTGAATTTCAGGAATAAAGCAAACACATTTTCCAATAGCTTTTTAGTTGTTATCACGGTACCTGCTTTTATACATGGTGGAGCTTGATATACCTAGAGAACATTTATTGAACATTCATGCAAACTGAGAGGAACTGGTCTGTACTTAAAGGGTTCGAGGGATGTTGGAGGTTCTTGCTCTGTTTAATAATGAGTTAATAGTCTTACAAAACCAATCAGTTTCTATGGTGAAATTGTGAAGATTCTTATTCAGGTCAGCAGTATGCTCATGACAATGTCAAAATCTTTATGAAGCAGTAATTTACTAAATCCGCTTTAGTGTAGGTGCACATGTCTCCCTTTCACCTACACCAATATTCTGGATCCCAGATGGAAACACACACACAATGACACACACAACCTTTTTATTTTAGTTTGTCTTAAATGGCTGAGCCTCTCCTGGACCTCCATGCAGCTAACACACTCCCCTCTAATATTCCTGAGTTAATACTTACTAAATCTATATTTTTTCTTTGCTGCCCTAGACCTTTCTGGGCAGCCTTCCTGGGGCTGCTTTCCCGTATGCACCTACATTTCGGCTGTCTCTTCCTCCTACACCTTCCCAGTGTGGTCTGTCTCCTACGCCCTTGTCATGGCAGACCTCTTCCTCTTCTCCTGCGTTTTTGACTAGGAATCCTAAAAGCCCAACCTCTGTCTCCTTGGCCAGCCACTGGCCACTGGCAACTTTATTTTCCAACCAGAGCTAACTGGGGGCAGGGACCCTCAGTGCAGATGTACAGTTCCCGTGTGACTTTGGGAGCCCAATGAACACAAATAGCATTAGAACCAATACCCAACCCCTTTAGTTGTCAGAATGCTCTTTCCATGAATCCTCCAGAAAATAAAACACTGCATAGTTCTTATAAGAACTCCCAGAACAAGTATGAGAGTAAAACAGTGAATGGTTTGTGATGATAAACATAAAATGAGAACAGTGCAAAAATAGATGAGAATTCTTTGTAATAATAATGCAGTTGAAAAGATTTAGTTATTTCTGTGGCATACACCAATATGATAGCAACTAGGTTGTGACTGATAATGTTATAAAAGTATTACTAAATTCCATTTATTAAAGGTGTATTAATAAAACTTCTGTAGTGTAAATTTTGGTTTAAAAAAACCCACAGGAATATTATGGGAATGTGGTTTTGTTTTAATCCCAGGTATGGGATGTGAGCTGTTTCAGACTTTCCACAGCAACTGACTATGATTTGCCTCATGCTCTAGAAGGGGTGTGATTTTCCCACTGGCATGTAGTTTCTGTGATTGTGTGACATTTAGAATTATGGGGACTTTTCAGAGGGTGCATAAATGCTAGAGTCCCAGGAGGTTGCTGTTGATGGATTGTTGGTTGCTGTTTGGTTGCTGTTGATCGTTGATGTTGATTGCAGTTTGTTAAGTAGTCCTGTGCAAAGAAGAAGACATTAGACATCCTGATGGCAAAGATCAAACTTTCCCCAAGGAACTCAATGCCCCTAATTAGCAGGAAGTAGTCTAATGATAATGTTGCCCTCTTTCCCCTCTACCCATTTTTCTCTTTTATCTAGTACTAGGGGGTTGAAAGGTTGAAGAAAGGTGGAGAAGGTGGGATATGGGGCTGTTTCAGTACCCAAAGTCCAGCTACACATAACCATACAAATATAACCCAAATTAGACTTATTGATGATGATGCCCCCATAATTCAATATCTTACATAAAAAATTCATTCAATTCTTTTTTTTTAACAAAAGGATATTGACATGTTCTGTGGATCAATCTGAACAGTGCTAGAGTTAATCTAAGTAAAAAAAAAAAAGTTTTAATGATAGTTTAGCTCTGGAAAATTTGTTAAAAATATTGAGTTCAGGGCTGGAGATAGATGGCTCAGCAGTTAGGAGCACTGGCTGTTCTTCCAGAGGTCCTGAGTTCAATTCCCAGCAACCACATGGTGGCTCACAACCATCTGTAATGGAATCTGATGCCCTCTTCTGGTGTGTCTGAAGACAGCTACAGTGTACTCATCATATACACAAAATAAATAAAATCTTTTTAAAAAATAGACTTCAAAATAACTAATATAAATTTGATCACAGGATACTCTGAGCAACAGTTCATTATTAATCCAAAGTAACAAGAGAAAGACTCTAAAGAAAAAGTACAGAAAGTTACACACCTGTGGCACAATCTTAGTTTTTATAGAAAGGATTCAATTCTTTCAAGTCATTAGAAGCCTAATAGCCACAGCTTGAAGCATAGGAGGGTATTATAGTAAAACATAGGGCCTGTTTCCTGTCTAAACAAGCAACCTAAAAGAAAGAGAAACCTTTCATAGTTTCGAACTGAGAATGAACCCACTGCTCAAGAAAATCTTCTTGTCACTACAGGGACACAAATTCTAGTTTTATATCACCAAAAACTTTTGATATTTATGTTCATTTTTTTTTGGAAAAGCTTATAAATCTCTTATTCTAGGCAGTTTGATGATACATCTTCTACAAACCTATATTTTTATACATTCAGTTTGCTGCCCTTTGCTTTTCTGTTTTCTTAGTGTGAAAACAACCGGTCTTCCTACTCTAGAACAAGAAACCCTTTCTCTTAACAAAATAAAATAAAACTGAATAAAACACTGCAAAAATAAAGGGTTAATTATAGATTTTCTTTTCTTATCACAAACACAGTTTTCCTTATGCAGTGGCATTAGTGGCTTTTCTTTTGTTATTTCTAGTAATCTCAATTATGTATGTTGGCCAAAATAATTCCCAATTGTTGTGACGGTTGTACAGCTCCAGAAAGACCACATCAGGCTAAACAGTTCCACATGGGGTTTATTGAAAGCGAGGAGGCAAGGTGGTGGCAAAAAGAGAAGGGGGAAAGAGAGAGAGAGAGAGAGAGAGAGAGAGATCAGAGGGGTCTTCCATTTATATATGGATAGTGACGTAGCCACAAGTAAAGGTGGGAGGTGGACCAAATGAATTCTGGGAATATGGTGTCTGTTGCTTTGGCAACAGGTGTGTGGATCGCACTGTTGCCTGGGTGTGATGTCACTGGTTTCAGAGGTCCTGATGCCAACATACCTCCCTTCTTATTATTATAAAGAGAAGAAAAGGGGGTGTGGGGGGGGAGCCGATGGTTAAAAGTGAATCAGGGCATCATTTCTCTTAAGCTGCTTTCTGCTGTGTAGAGGCGTCATCAATTTTGGGGTATAGCTGACTTTCACCATCAGGGTCCCCCTGGTAAATGTTTGCACCAGATTCCTCTGTGGGCAGTGGTTGGTAATCCTGTAACAGGAACTGATTAATAGTTTGGTTAGAAAATTTTATGTTTGTCATTGAAAGAATGTAGAAACAAGATTAATTAGGCAGTGAGCAAATAACACCAGGAGAATGACTAGAAAAGGAGTTATGAACAGGAGTATCCACTTCCGTATAGAGTTTTCAAAAATCCCAGAACTGGAGGTCTCACGTTCCCTGAAATTCTATGTTTGACTGTAGCTCCTGAATTTTATTTCTCGATATCCCAGATTGTTTGACATAGAAATAGCATTCTTCTTGGAGGAACAGGCAAAGACCACCTTCTTTAGCTGTCAGAACATCTAGCTCCCATCCGTTCTGAAGCACCACAGCTGCCAAAGAATCGACCTGTTTCTGGATAGTAAGCACAGTTTCAGACACTTCTTGAAGATTGCTTTTAAACTGGGAAGTGAATCAATCATATTGGGTCATGGAAGTGGTTATCCCTGCAACTCCAGTACCAATACCTTTGGCTATTCCCATAGCAACCAAGAGGGGCACAACCTGAACTGCCCTCTTATGTTGGGCAGCTATCATATCTACACCTGGGATTGGCAGGAGCTTGTTTCCCTGGATTACTCCCAGTTCAGGGAAAAGGAGTACCAACGTGCAAACTCCTGACCAGTTGGCAGGTAGGCGATGATATAACTGAGTGCCAAAGAATTGATGTGTTCTGGACTGCAGGGCATTGTGGCAGAGATGGTATATCAAGGGTTATGGTTTTAGTGCAGTCTAGGGCACTTATCGTTCCTACAGAACGTGTCCCAGAGGTCTTAAAATAGTTTGCCATGCCAAAGAGAGGGATAGAGGTAAGGTATGGAGTCATGGCAACATCGGAGTCAGGGCAGATGATAAAAGGTGAGGTAAGGCTACTCAGCAGTATCACCAGAGAGGCTGCAAGTGGCAATTGTGAGTTAATTCCAGGGGGTACAAATAGCCAGCACTCTTTATAAAACGACCAGGCCTGGTGACATTAAGGAGTTGGTACGCTGAGATCAAGGTCTGAAGCAAAAGGCATAATGACAAATTAGTGCCATTTATGAGGGGTGATGTCAAAGAGGTAAGGACCTTGGAGGAAGGGTTGATTACTTCATCTACTTTTCTAATTTTTAGAGGTTGTGCAATTGAGACATACTTTCTCTGGATACGGATAGTACTTACTGGGCACCCAGGTTGACTTTTATGGTAGAGCTTACCAACAACTCCTGTCTCCCACCTGGAATCCCATGGGTCTTGTATGTAGAAAAAATGTCTTGTGGTATTGGTAGAAGAAATTATTAGTCCCTGATCCTAGCATATGTATCTGACAAGACCAATATGGACAGCCCCCATATTCATCTGGCCATTTTCTACAATAATCTTTTGTCTGGTCAAAGAGAAAGCAAACATAGAGATCATAATATTTAGATGGGATAACAGATACAGGGATGATAGCAATTTGGATTGGCTCCTGGCATCCGGCTATGGAGTAGTTTCCAGACTTTATTTGGATAGACTTATCTGTTGGGGGTTCTTGAACTTCGAATTTCCAGATGTAAGGGCTACCCTGGATGTAAACGAACAGCAGGGAGAAGATGAGAAACCCATGTCTAATCCAGTAAGGTCGAGCTTGGCTGCTGGAGTGGAGTCTCATTTTCTGGGATTGGGGACAAGGTGGGTGGTCTTGACATCTTCTGGAGCTTAACACAGCTTGGTCCTGTTAGGGTTAATGTGTATGAAGAAGAGTCATTTTTAGGTGGAGGGATGAAAGGTTTAAGGTGAGACAGGTGTATGAAGAAGAGTCATTTTTAGGCGGAGGGATGAAAGGTTTAAGGTGAGACAAGTGGACCCAATGAGAGAGTCCCTCGAGTTTAGCAGATGTAGGGGTCACGAGAATCACCTTAAAGGGGCCCTGCCATTTGGGAGAGAGGGGTAAGGGCCGATGATCTGGAGGGGATAGGACTTTGTCTCCAATGTTGATAGGCAATGGACAGGAGACAGTGTGGCCCCCATAGATGGTGGTCAGTGACTGTAGTGGCTATTTCTGGTTGTCAACTTGACTACTGGAGTGAGTTACAATCAGGATTAGAGGGTTTACCTGTGATCTAGATCTTGAGTCTGGAAGACAGAAGTTTCAGGTGTGGCGTCATGCACACCTCTAATCTGGGCCACACCTGCTGCTGGAGATCTACATAAGGACATTGGAAGGAGGAAGATTCGATCTTCTTTGCCTGTGAGCATTGTGGGACTGAGCAACGGCTAGATCCTCGGGTTTTCATTCACAGCTACTGCTGACCATTGTTGGGAATTTGACTACAGACTGTAAGTTATTAACAAATTCCCTTACTATATAGAGAACACCTATAAGTTCTGTGACTCTAGAGAACCCTGACTAATACAGTGACATTCCATAGGAAAGAATGGAGGTGGCAAAGTAATGGGGTGTTAAAGGGGAAGAGGTAGGGTGAAGGAATTTTTCCTTAAGAGGTCAGAAATAGTAGGCTTAAGTCCCCTGAGGCTCTGGAGACAGGGCAGGTATTGAGCTTGGGTGATGTACCTGGTAGAGCCTAGTAAATGGATGACTACAAGAGAATGATGTTTAGCAATAGAGGGGTTCTGCACATCCCAAACTCAGGGTCCATCTGAGAAGCTGGTAGAGGAAACAACATGTTAGTGATAGTAGATTGACTGACTAGAAGAAGGAGCAGAGGAACTGCTGGCGAGGTTGGGTTTAGGCTAATGGGAGGAACAAAGGAAACAGAAGCTCCCAACTTAGCTAAAAGATCCCTTCCCAATAAGAGGACAGGACATGTTGGCACTACCAAGGAATTGGCACTAAAAAGGAATGGGTGAGGGGTACATCCCTAAAAATTCAACTAAACAGTGGGGTCTGATATGGGAAATAAGGTTGTCATCCTACCCTGACGATAGGAAAATGCGAAGGTAAAGTGGGTCCCCAAAAATCCATCAGGACCAAGTAAGTGGTCCTGGTGTCCAAAAGAAAGAAAATGGGCCACCCACATACCGTGATAGCTACCCAGGGCTCCCTGATAGTAATAGGCATGGTCAGGTCAAGAGAGCTCCGGTCCTGTCAGTCATCTATAGCCTAGAAGGTTGACTGGGAGGGTTATCTTGGAGTGATGTCCCTCTGTTCTGTACAACATGAGGGCAGTCGACAGCCCAATGTCCCTCCTGATGGCACCTAGGACATGGTCCCCTTGGCCTACCAGGGGTGGGGCAAGTCCTTGCCCAGTGACCTTGTTGACCACATCTATAGCAGGGGCCTGGTGGTCTCTGAGCCTTAGAAGTCTGGGTTAGCAGCTGAGTTGGACAGTCTTTGCCAGCATGTGGTATTTTCGTTTTCAGGCTTTTTCACCTCTGTCATGGTACACCTTGAAGGCCAGTGCCAAGACTTCTGCCTGTGGAGTTAGGGGCCCCTTCTCCAACCACCTAAGTTTAGCTTTTTTTGTCAGGGTAGCTCTGGGAAAAAAAGTAGGTCATCAGAAGTTGCTTACCTTCTGGGATTTCAGGATCTAAACTAGTGTATTGCAATAGAGCCTTCGTGAGGCATTCTAAAAATTGAGATGGGTTCTCCTGTTTGTCCTGGACAACCTCTTGGAGTTTTTCAAAATTTACTGGCTTTAAGGCTGCTTTTCTTAGACTGGCCAGAAGGCATGTAACAAGCCTGTCTCTGGCTAAAATACCACCTGAGGAATTGTAAATCCATCGACGATCCTAGTCAGGCACTGCCTCAGATCCATTTGGATATGTTCTATCTGTTTGGTGAATTCCATCTGCATGTGTTTTTGCATCTTCCCAAAAGTCACCTGCGTTCATCAGGAAGTAAATTATTAGTAAGAATCATATGAACATCATGGAAAGTCAAGCTATAAGACTGAGTGGAACTCCTTAATAAAGCTGGAAGAGTTAGAAGTATACGAACCCAGTCTGCTTTCTACTTGAGAAAGTTCACTCAGCGAGAAAGGGACATGCACTCTGACCAGATCGTCAACCCCAGCCACTTCCCTTAGAGGAAGGACCAGTCCTGGGTCAGGTAACTCTGGAGAAGGAATTGGGGGTTTGGTTGTGGCCTTAGAATGCATGACAGGAGGGGTGAAGGTCAGAGCCAATGCAGGGCAATTGAAGTGACCTGCAGCTGGCACAGAAGGAAAAACTGAGGTGCCAGTTTGGGTTTTCAGCAGTGCAAAAGCAGGTCTGCGGTGGAAGGGAGGCAGTTCGTTAGCTGGATCTAGGGTTGTAGAGTCATCTAGTGGCGGTTGAGTAGGTTTTGTGGCTAAGAGAAGTTGGGATGGAGAACAAGCAGAGTACGTTGAAGGGTGAGAGCAAAGATAGATGAATGCTTGGATATATGGGACTTCTTTCCATTTACCCAATTGCTGGCAGTATGTGTGGAGATCTCTTAAAACGATCGTGTCTGATGTGCCATCAGCTGGCCATCTGGAACTATTATCTAAAGGGTATTGAACCCAGACCTTATCGCAGAGGTGTATTAATTTTGAGGGCCTTAAATCTAGTGTTAATTTCAGAGATTTGAGATTTTCCAGGAGACATCTCAGTGGGGTGACTGGGGGTACATTTGAAGAGCATTTAGCACCCATTGGGTGTTGGGAATGCTACTGAACTATTCATGCCAGTGTCCCAGAGAAAAGTTCGGCAATGGGTCAGTGTAAAAGCCAAGCTAGAAATTCAGGTTGTCACGTGAATCTCTAGGAGCTACAGCCAGCAATTTCCCAGAAGTTACCAGAAAGCAATTCAACCTAGTACTAGGAATTTAAACCAGCTTCAAGAGCTCGAGGGATTTATGAACTGCTTTCAAGAAGGGAGGTCACCCAAGAGTCTAAGTCTTAACTTGTAGTTCAGCCAGGAAACCAGTCATAAGGTTGAACTGCCAACCCCTCAGCCCTGAAGAGGCTGGCCAGGCACTATCTGGGAATACAGGGTCCCTCCCACTAATTGGTGAAACTCCTTACCAAACAATATGCCAGTGTGTGTTTACAGACTTCTGCAGTCAGATAGCAGGAAGTGTGGAACCATGTGGTCAGTGTGACCATGGCCGCAGTTGGCCAGTGGCAGCAGCAACAGTAGTCTGTGGCAGTGATGGAAATCCATGTGGTGGATGATGGCAGGTGCCAGCAGATGGAGTCCACATGGTATAGTAGTAGCTGTAGGGGGTGATGGCAGTGGTGGCAGTCCACATGGTATCAGTCCTCCAGCAGTAGTAGCAGCTTCACAATCACTCCAGGCAGCGACTGCTGCCTGGACTCCGCAGCAACCAGCATAGCAATTCCCAAAGTCTTCTGCTCTGTTGTGATGGTCATGTGGCTCCAGAAAGACCACCCAGGCCAAACAGTTCTACATGGTGCTTATTGAAAGTGAGAAGGCAAGGTGGTAGCAAAAAGAGAAGGGGGAAAGAGAAAGAGAGAGAGAGAGAGAGAGAGAGAGAGAGAGAGAGAGAGAGATCAGAGGTGTCTTCCATTTATATATGGAGAGTGACATAGTCACAGGTAAAGGTGGGAGGTGGGCCAAGTGGATTCTGAGAATATGGTGGCTGTTGCCTTGGCAACAGGTGTGTGGGTCTCACTGCCACCTGGGTGTGATGTCACCAGTTTCAGAGGTCCTGATGCCAACACCAATGATATGAGGATGCTAAGTGGTGAAAGAAACCATCACTAAGAGATTTGGTGTTGGTTGCTGCTAAAACCAATTACTTAAAAAAGTGTATTGGAAATGCCTAGCTGAAGCAAGTTTCTCAAACTTTAATATGCAGAGATACATGAGAATATTAATAAAATTCAGAGATTAATTCATGTGGGGCTGTGTAGTGCAAGACTATTTCCAAGAAACTTCAAGTAACAGCAAGGCTATTGATCAACAGGCAGGTCAGTGCTCTTGGCTGCATGCATGATAGCCAGAGAAGACTGAGGATGTTGAGGCGTGGGTGCTACCTTGGATATTTGGATTTTATTGGTCTGGAAGTAGCCCAGCACCACAATCTTTAGATATTATAATACATGGTCAAGAATCATTGAGCCAAAACCAAAAGACAGAGAATGAATACAAGAGTTGGATGTCAGTCCCTTTCTGGCATCCATCGGAGAAGATTGAGAAGGCTAGAACTTTAAAAGTAACAATTTTACTCAGAGATACATCCAGACCACCTACTTCCTCAAGGCCAATAGCTCTCTAGGTGACATTAATCCCCCCCAAAAAGTCAACATCTTAGAAGGTGGAGATCATCGCTATTCCTGCATACAGATGAGGAAACAGTTTAGACAGAGTAAGTAACTTGCCCAATACTTCATATCAATTAAATTAAATGCAGGAAATCCAACCAGGGCCTTCTTGCTTAGTCACCATGCTACTCTGGACTATAGTTAGTCCACTATGCTACAGGAGAGAAAACGGCCCGTTGACAGGAATAATTGATGTAGGTATGAATGCAAACACCCCACAGAGGAACTCTAACACAGTCAAGCAACTGTGAGAAAAAGTGAGGAATCTTACATATCAAGTACCTCTTACAATGCATATGTTGTCCCCTCTGTAGAGTGTGTGTGTGTTTAGCCTCTCTCCAGACCCAGCAAGTCTATCTACCCTCTTCTTTTTGTTTTGTTTTGTTTTGTTTTTCGAGTCAGGATTTCTCTGTGTATCCCTGGCTCACTCTGTAGAACTCACTCTGTAGACCAGGGTGGCCTCTAACTCAGAAATCCACCTGCCTCCGCCTCCCAAGTGCTGGGATCAAAGGCGTGCGCCACCACTGCCCAGCTGTCTACTCTCTTCTAATTAGCATGGCTAGAGCCACTTGTTCCTAGCTGTTTTGGGGAAAGAATTTCTCCTAAGATGCATTTGAATGAGAACAGGGTACAATCTCTCTGTCAAGGTCCCTGTGCTTCTCTAAGGTTTAACACCTGCTCACTGAAAGGTATCTGCTTTGGGACTCATGGGGGACTCTGAGGTGGAGTGTCCTTTCTGGTTAGCAATTTATGGGAAGAGTCATTGAATACCCTAAAAAGTTAGGCAACAGCCTTTTGTGAGGGCGCTTGGTGGGGAGTTCAGGCCCACGTGGCAAAGTAAGGTCCAATGTTACAGATGACAGAAGAGTGGACAGGTTCTATGCCACATGCTGACTTCTTGTCTAAAGTACAGGGGTTTGGTTTGGTTTGGTTTTTCCTAATTCCTGGGTAGCAGAGGATAGGACGGAGGTTTTGCATTCTGAAAAAAGAATGTATGACCTTGAGGATGTGGAGATGTGGGAAAGCCGACCCTATTATTCAATGTGTACCCATCAATAGGATGTTTTACCAGTAGCCCCTGACAACTTCGAGTCTGGTAGCCTGGGACCTGTAAATAGAACCAACTGTGATGTAGGGGAGAGACACAGGTGCACATGGAGTAACTTGTACAGTGTCTGGTCTGTGTTCTAACAGTACTTTCTCCCTTCCTATAGCTTTTCAGGATGCTGTTGGTGGTTCATACTACTTGGCTCTGGTGAGAGCGGTGCATGGGAAGAGGCCCCAACCTTCCCACAACAAGCCCTATGTTTGCTGCCTTTCCATTAGTTTCCAGAGTAACACTGCTCTTAAAACAGATTTCATTGTGTATATTGAAGAAAAGGCAACAGAGAGAAAAGACTGCTAATTTTATCCTATGTGTGAGGACCAAATAAAGTAGGAGATCAAGCAAATCGAACAATATGATGCAACCACCCCTGCTCAGTGCTATAGGGCTGTCCCTGTTGTAATGGCCATATTACCCCTCAGTCCTACTCCCAGACACTCTCAGTTGTTCTGGGAGCCACATCTCCTGCAAGAGCTTTTGGTCTTATTCTCAAAGCAGAAATGGGAGACCCATCCAGCCCTGACCCTCTTCCAAGTCAGCTCTCTTCTGCGCAATTACTTGATCTCCTCAACACTGCTTGGTACTGATGGAGTACATTGGTTGTACCTCCCCTCCCCTTTCCTCCCCTCCCCTCTTCTCCTCTCCCCCCCTTTCCCTCCCCTCCCTTCCCCTCCTCTTCTCCCTTCCCCTCCTTTCCTCCCCTCCTTTTTCCTCCCTTCCCCTTCCCTCCTCTCCTCTTCCTCCCCTGCCCTCCCTTTTCCTCCCCTCCCCTCTCTTGAGAGATTAAAGCTGACCTTGCTCAACCAGAGAGGAAGGTTTGCTCAGACAGCCTGTCTTCTAAGATTGTCCTTCTTGCCTGAGTTAACTATTTCAGGAAGGAGAGACCACAGATCTGTGATCTGCACAGTTGCTTTAACCCACTCTCAAACCCCTCACCTGCCCCTATAAGAGCCCCCTTGTAGACCTGCTGTGTGTGCAGATAGAAGCCTCATCTGTTGAGTTCAGATGAGATCCAACAGGTATCCCATATGTTATAAGATTCCCCCACCTACCTCAAGGCTTCTGCTCTTTCTTGCTCCCTACATGGGACTGAGAAACAGAAATTGTTTTTATTATACTTTAATTTAATTAACCCGTTTTGCTTATATCAGTGACTGTCAGAAATAGACAAAAATCTTCTAAAATAAAAAATTAGGAAGGAAATAGTAAAGCTTAGTATTTTTCCATTAATTAAATTAATTATTCACTCATTCACTTTACATCAGAGCCCCCTCCTGTCCTCCCAGTCCCATGCTTACAAGCTCCCCCCCCCATTACCTCCTCTTGTTCTCCTGAGAGAAGGGGAACCCCCCCCCCCCCCGCCGTGGCACATCAAGTCACAGCAGGACTATCTGCTTAGTATTTTAAAATAAAAATAATAATAATTACAGAAAATATTCTTAAAATAATGGAAATCCAAGACAAAAATTACCCAATCATTTTCAGTTAAAACATTTTCTTTTCCCAGATTACTGTCCAGTGCCTTTCTTAATGCTTCTGTAATATGTAATTAAACATGTGAAGAAATGAGAACAGAAGACATTTCCAGGATCCAGATGTAATCTAGAGTCTTAGTTAGGGTGCCTATTGCTGTGGAGAGACTCTGTGACCAAGGAAACTCTTATAAAGGAGGGTATTTAATTGGGGCTGTCTTATACTTAAAAGGTTTTGTCCATTATCATCATGGCGGGAAATATGTCAGAGTGCAGGCAGACATGGTGCTGGAGAAGGAGCTGAGAGTTCTGCATCTGGATCCTCAGGCAGTAGGGAGAGAACTAGTTTGAGGTTCTAAGAGTTCAAAGCCTGCCCCCATAGTGACATAATTCTTCCAACAAGGCCACACCTCCTAATAGTGTCACTCCCTATAGACCTATGGGATCCATTTTTATTCAAACCACCAACCACCATATCTAGGTATTATTTTTATTTGCAAATAGAATTTTTTAAACCAATAAAACTTTTCTTTGTCTACCAAATTCTATCTTGTGAGACATGATTTGAATATATATTCATATATTTGAATATATATGTGTATTCTGATTATGCCTTAGGAGATAGAATTCAAATATGTATTTAGATAGACAGACAAACAGATATTCACCCATTTAATGGGTTTATAATGAATTGAATTTCCAGTTTCTTCAATTTTTCTTCCAAATGTTACCCTAAATACCTGCTTCTTAACATGTCCTGCTCCTTTGTCACTGTCCCTGTATAAACATTGTTCACCACTGCTTCCCGGCAAAGATCATGAAGACATTGCCTGCATTTGACGGTTGGAGGGTACCTGTTCTCAGTCTGAGTGGCTTTCTGGAACCTCTGGATCATCCTTGTGTGCAAAGGCTGCTCTTGATTAAGCACCATGCTGTCTTCCTATGGTGTGGTCTGCTTTGAGATTCAGGTCACATCTTCTATGGCTGTTTCCCTGTATTTCTCCCTCTGTGTCCCTTTCACCATGGCTTTTACATTGGCTTCTATGCCTGTGCTCACATTAGTAATCGATTTATTCATGCCATATTTTGTTATGTTTTTTGGTTCTTTGAGATTAAATTCAAGTCCCAAACACACTACTTTGGTTTGGTTTGGTTTGGTTTTCTGGACTCAAGGTGTTTTGAGTTGGGGAAGGCAAGAGTTCAAATGAAGCAATTTCTTTGTTCCTTTAACTGATGTTCGAGTATACATGGGCAGATCTCTATGCAAAAGACATTGCATTCTGCTCTCTCTGAAGGCACCCACTGTGGTAGCTGGGCTTGGGTGACAAGGAATACAACTTATTTGCTGGGGTTGGGATGGATGTGAAGGTTGTTTTCAAGTAACTGAAGCAGGCAGCCAGGGCCTAGGATTTAGGGAGGTCTGCCCAATGTGAGAGCTCAGCTCAGGGAAAGAAGAACCTGAAATCAGAGGGACCTGCAGATAGAGGATTATCAGCAGCATCAGGGATCTGTGTATAATTTCTCACCCACAATCCCAAGTGCAGGAGCTCTACAAATGTGGTGTTCAAAGCAAAAATGATCACAAACTGATTTAAGCCTATTGAATCTTTGCCTCGATAGAATGATTATTGATTTTTTTTTTCAGTAGGTCTATTGACATGTTCAGAAAAGAGCAAATCTTGGTAGCAGACACTGATTCCTGGTATTTTAGATTTTTAAATTCAGACATGAAAATCTGAATTCAAACCCATGTCTTCCAAGGTTTGGGGACCTATGTGACATTTTTGAAAAAGGTATGTTCTTGAGGGACAGACAGTGTGAAGACTGCTGTGATGCTTATGGTAATCTGTCTCTGCATCTCCTTCCCCAAGCCCACCCTGTTTATAAGGAAGTGTAGCTGTCCAGCAGCCATGAATGAACCGGGTCTACCTGAGAGGGAGGCTGTAAATGAAAAGGGGACAGGATGTGAGAGAAGAATGAAGCCAAGACAAATGTTTCTGATCAAGGCTTGAAGTTTATTATTCTGTATTGCTTATAAAGGGAAAGATCAAAGACCCAATCTTTTGTTTCCAGCAAGCTCAGTGGGTGGTCAAGTCCTCAAGGTTCCTGTAGGAAATGCAAATGCAGAGAGGCCAGACTGTCTCCAGCCAGGTTGTTTGTCCTACTCAAGGCTGGGGGAAAGGCACAGTTCACCCTTTTTTGTTTTATGTTTTTGTTTTTGTTTTTTATTAAAGATGAGTTGAATGGGGGCACAAAATTTACTTGTTTTCCAATAATCCAGTCTAGGGTAAAGAGTGGCTAGGTGACCATGCCTGTCTTAGGTGGGTATCTGTATTGCTTCTTCTTACCCGTCATAGAGAACAAACATAGTTTTTGATGTATGCCTCATGTCTTAGGTCTATAGAAGCTCAAGACCACTCCTTACCCATCCCTGTCTACTGGCCTTCAAAAGCACACTCTTTCCCAATCAGACAAAAGCCACAAAGGACATATGCACTCAGTGCATTTCTTCATAGTGATGAATAATTGCAGTGGTGTATAGCTGAGCTTGCTGAAAACCATCCTGTCTGAAGGCAACCAATTTGTTTAAGATACAAAGTCCAGAAGTTAAAAGCAACAAAATTATAATTAATGATCCAAGCAGTGTAGAAATTAAAGTAGTAAGCAATGGGGAAATGGAGAATCAGGATTCAAACCATCCCTGATTCTGTTCTTTTTCTCTTTTCCTTTTGGTTAGTCCTTCTCAAACTTTAGCCATAGATTCCTTTACTATTCCCGAATGATCAATGTAAAAGTAACACTCTTCACAGAGGACTGTACTTAGTCCTCCCTGTTGAAGGAATAAAAGATTAGGAACTTAAACACATGCACTAACACTTGTTCAAAATCCAGATCCTGTCCAATTTAATCCACTGCAAATGAAGTTCATACAGAACTGCAACTAACTTCCAAATATCTGAGAATGTCCAGAGCCATCCTTCCCAATGAAGACTGTCATTTCCTTTTTTCCAATATTGGATTGATTTCTAGACCAGTCCACAATTGAGTCAGAATAACTGGTCACATTAAAGGAAAGAGAAGAGTCATTATAACTTCTCCTCTTGATTAATTTTTCCAAGGTCTCCATGTTCTCTGTCCCACAAGCTCTAAAAACTTGAAGCAAGGCAGCTTGTCCAATCTGGGATATAGGCAAGCAAAGGTAGGTCAAGAATATACTTCGAAAACCACTTTCCTGTCACCATTGTCAGGGCACTCAGCAAGCTTACAATCAGCATCATTTTTTGTCCCAGCATCAGCATGTCACACCAATCACTCTGGCAGCTAGCATGCTCCTGCAGCATCCTGCGGGGGTGGGGGGAGGGGGGTGCGGGGGGGGGGGAGACACAAACATACCCTCTTCCCCATATTAAATACCTGATCGGGATTATGCCATATGCCTGTAAATGGATCCTTCCATCTCACCTAGGCATAAGTATGCCTAGTTGTAAGGTGCCATAGACACTCAGCCGAGAGTTCCTTGGCATCCAAATTTTAAAATTTTAAAAATAAAAAGTTTGATTTAAATAATGTGTATGGGGATATAATTCCCCCTTTTTTTTGTTTTTTTTTTTTTATGAAGATATTGTTTTAAAGTTCTACAATATCTTGTCCTTGAGAATAATAACAAATCCCAGTAATATGGGTAATATTAATTTGTCTATAAAACATATCAAATGCTTGTCTGTAATAACCATTTCCATTATCTGTTTTAATCTGGTTTGGAACACCAAGCATTAAAAAACAATTCAGTCAATGACTAATTACATTTTTAGTTGCTTCTCTTGTTAAAGCAGTTGCAACTAGAAAGCCTGAAAAAAATGTCAAGTCACATGTACATATTTTAATATTCCAGAATCAGAAATATGAGTACCATCTATTTGTAATAATTGACTAGATATAAGTCCTCGAGGATTAACACCACTTTGTGGTACAGGTAGAAACTGAGGACAATGAGGACAAGTCTTTACCATTTGACATGCATATTTGCTAAAAATACCAAATTGTTGTCTCAAATTATTACTATTTGGATGATGTAAAGAATGAGACTGTTTGGGTAATTGTTCCTGTGTAAGACCTATAATCTGCCTGGTATACAAATCTGCTGTGGCATTGCCCTAAGAAGTCTGTCCAGGCAATCCACTATGAGCTCTTAATTGTCCTATAAGGCAAGGAACAGTATATGCTTTTAAATGAAGCTGTATTTGCATAAATAATTGCAAAATTTAAGAATTAGCAATATCTAAAAAAAAGGAACAATTTCAAGCAATTGTAAACCCTGAGCTATATATTAGCTACCAGTATACAAACTAAAAGTTTGATATTTCAACATTTCAAGAACAGTGGCTACAACACATAATTCAATTATCTGTGTTGAAGTGGGGAAAACTCAAAGAGAATGAACATGTGATCCAGTTACATATGCTCCTTTCCCATTGGATGAGCAGTCGGTAAATACAATAAGTACATTCTCTATGGGCTGCATGCATAAACTTACAGGAAATACAAAAGCATGCATAGAGGAAAACTATAACAACTTTTTTGGATAATGATTATCAATTTTGCCTAAAATGCTTGCCATGAAATAGGCCATATATCAGTATTTTGCAATAACCAATTTAATTGCTGTTTGAAATAAGGAATAAACATTTCATCAGGTTCTTTCCCAAAATACTTTTATGATTCTATCCTACAATTCTGTATTAACACAGAAACAGCTTCATAATAGGGTGTTCAAATTTTACTTGGAGATGAAGAAAGGTAAATCCATATTAATGGTCCCTTTTGCTAAAGAACTGTTGTGGGCACATGAGTAGCAATAACACAAACAGCCAACAATTGATCTATATTTTATATAATGTAGCTGTTGTTGAACAATAGCTTCTACTTTCTGCAAAGCTATTTATCTCTCATCAGTTAACCATCCAGGGAAATTAGAATTTGCATACCACTTGAGAATATCAAACAGAGGCTTAAGGCTTAAGTCCTCCTGTGGTGAGCTTAAGGTGAGATCTTAGCCAATTAATATCTACTAACAACATTTGAAAATAATTTGAAGTAAGTAAATTATCTTTTCTTACTTGAATTTTCTGTGCCACAGTTTGTTCAGGATATAACTGAGGCCCCAAATATTGAAAAAGATATTGCCTTTGAATCTTTTCTGGAGCAATAACTACTTCAAAATTTTAAAGCCCGTTGTATAAGAGCAAAAGCTTGTGATGAAACTCCTTCAGAGGGATCAGTTATAATGAATAATATACACTGAAAGATTCAAAGTCCTAACTTCTTGTATTGAAGCAGCAACAAAATTTTTTACATAATTTAAGGCTATTAGCCATTCCTTGAGGCCAAGCTTTCCAATGATATCACTTCACAAACTCACTAAAAGCAAACTCTTTACAACCATCAGGATGCAAAGGGACAGTATAAAAACAATCTTCCAAATCCATAATAACTCTATATGCATTTCCTGGAGTGGCAGCTAAAATAGGCAAGCCAGGTTCTAATGCCTCCATAAGTTCTATAGCCTCATTAACCTGTCATAAATCTTAACTTTGAACTTTATTTTGAATTAATGGAATAACCAATCCCGTGGAGGTGAGTGAGTACATCAGCTCCAATGTCTATTAATCCTTCAAAACTTTCTTTAATTATTAATTTATTAGTAATAGATTGAACTCAGTACACATCAGAGGAACCAAAGCCATCTTGTCCTCTCTTACTCTTAAGGGAACTAAAACAAGTTGAGCAAGTCTTTTGTTAATGCCATAGGGAAAGCAGCCATAATTATTTATAACACTTGGATAAGCTGCCTGCAGTGAATGCCTTGGGGTCTGAGACTGACCCCTCCTCCCCCCACCCCCAGGAAAGAGCAGGCATCTTTCTAGGGGCTAGTCAAAACAAAAGGAATGACTCACAAGCTTCTGCAGAGGCAGCTCTGAGCTTTGCATTAACTCAAATGCAAATGTTTCTTAACAGGGCCAATTTCCTTAGGCCTGGCCCAAAGATTTCTCTTCCTGAACCAAGGACAGATTCCTGGGACTTGACTTGATTGTCACTCCTGCTTCTGTTCCTGGAACAATCCTTTTTTAAATGACCCAAACCCCCACATTTAAAACATCTTTATTTGCTCATTTCTGTGGAAGCATTGCTTGCACAGTGGACCCTTGTAAGGCAGCAAGCCATAGCCAGACCCTGATTGTATGAGAGTCTGATTTCTGCACAAAGATGAATGTATCCAGCTAAGTCTGGCTTTGCTCTGTACAGCATAAGAGCAGCATGGCAGGCTGCATTAGCATTCTCATAAGCCAATTGTGTAACAAAAGGAATTCCCGCTAGAGGATCTCCAAAAATTCTACCAGCTGATTTTCCTGAGGCTGTGATAGAATTGCAAGCTGCAGTCAATGGAACACTGACAGTTTAACTATAATTTTTTCTTTTGCAACACCAGAACACAACCATCCATAACTTTGGAAAACAAAACTCAGTTTTAAACAATAAAATCAATACCAAGAGTATTAATTACTTTCACGTTACAAAGTTTGGCTGCCAGTTCTTATATCTGAATGCATGACAGAGCAGCTTTCAATACCTCAAAGAGAAATTGTCCTAAATCTTAGTTTGATTCCTAGGATAAGAATTACATAAAATATTATCCCAACTTAGAAGTATCTTTAGAGACCTCTTTTCCTGGGTTGGCTCATGCCACGTGCTATTGTTTAGAATCACTCCAACCCTGACTTACCAGTTTTAAGCTAACTTTCTGTTACCAATGTTACACATTTTTAATCATACCCAATGACTTATAAGCCAATACTCTATAACCAAGACATGCAGAACATATTTATACCTTTAAAGCCAGTCAGAAACAAAAATGAAGTGGCTACACACATCTTATATATTTAGACCAAACAAAATTTTCTTGCTTTTTCTAACTATAATTTCAAGAGAAGAGCATCTTGTTACTTGCTGAACCATTAAACACAATTGCAGAAATTTTTCTAGGAAAAACAAACCATCAGCTTACTTGCCGTAGAACTTGAGAAGCTGCTGGCCCCTTTTAAAGCAGCTTTTGCAAACAGTCAGCTCCTAGTAGGGCTTCTCCAGCCATGCTAGACTCCTAACTACAGGTGCAGGGCTCCAAACGCCAAGTGAGACTGCCTTTTAAAACAAGTTAAACTAAATCAAGGGGTAGATAGCCAGCAGATAAAGTTTCAACCACTTTTTCTTTTCAACATGAAATGTTGGACCCGAAGGTGGCAACTACCGGTAGTTCCCCCTTTCAAAGACACAGAAATCGAGAGCGATGCAAACAGCAAGAGGTTTATTATTTCCAATGCATTGGGGTCGTTCTGCACATGAGGCAGAGGCGACCCCGTGGAGCCCGTTCAGGGACCTTATATAGGATTTTAGAACAGCCGCCATTAGGTACAATGTGATTGGCAGAACAGTGTGACTTTTAAACTGATTGGTCTTTAGGGAATGAGGTAGCAGGGGCTTAATCAGCCCCTCCCTTCCAGCCTATGTGCTTTCTAACCTGTTTCTTCCATGTGCTTGGGGGGGGGGGGGAGAGGGGAGGAATGCCCATCCCACAGGGAATATCTGCTAGCTAGGTGGCCTTATCTCCGGAGAGGGGAGAAGGGGAGGAAAAGCATTTCTTTCATTCCCTCCTTTTTTCTTGGTAGTATTTCAATCATGAAATTACAACTCATTTTGATCTAACCCTAGCTACTGTTGACATAGCATCATAATCTGCACTGTGCTTATGCGTTCCCTAATGAAAGCCAGTAAGCAATTTAGGATGCAAGGTCCAAAGGTTAAAAGTAATACTAAGATTATTAGGGGTCCTTTCCAGCGGGGTTTGTCGAGCACCTGGGCACGATGTCACGGCACATAGACCGGGTCTCCAACCTGGAACTGGTGGAACATCTTGGGGGTTCCTGGCTTGTAGGCAGTTGCCAGCTGTGTCCACACCTCTTGTTGTACCACCTGCAGGCCTTTTAACCCAGCATAACCCAGCATTGTTACTGTGACAAGTGGGTTCTATGCTGTCCCCTAAGAGGGTTAGGGGTGCTGGAGTCCCATACAGGATTTCGAAGAGGGTTAGGCTGAAGCGGGATGGGGTATTTCTAACTCTAAACAGGGCAAGGGGAAGGAGTACCACCCAGTCAGCGCAGTCTCCATGGTCGATTTAGATAAGGTCTCTTTTAGAGTTCTATTCATCCTCTCTACCTGCCCTGAGCTCCGAGGTCTGTATACACAATGAAGTTTCCAATCAACCTCTAGATATCTGGCCACTCCCTGACTTACCTGGGCAACAAAGGCTGAGCCATTGTCAGATCTGATTACCTTGGGCATGCCAAATCAGGGAAAGATTTCTTCCAGTATCTTCTTGACAACCACTGCAGCAGTTTCCTTTTTTGTAGGAAAAGCTTCTACCCATCCTGAAAAGGTGTCTATGAAAACTAATAGGTATTTGTAGCTATACTTGCCGGGCCTTACCTCAGTGAAGTCCACTTCCCAGTATACTCCTGGTCTGTCCCCTCAGTATCTCTTACCAGGGTCAGTCCTATTTCAGCAGGCATTCACCTTTTGGCAAGGCTCACAGCTGTGGACTATTACTTCCACTAGGTATTTCAGTCCTGTTATCTGTATAGATATTAAATTTTTTGTCCCTTCCTAGTTCAAGGGCCTTGGTGGAAGCAATAAGCTCTGCCTTTTGTGCCAAGGTTCCTTCTGGTAGGGCCTGTGCCCACACGACTCTATCCATCTACTACAGCTACACCTGCCTTTCATCTTCCTTCTTTCAGGAAGCTACTCCCATCTGTGAACCACGTAGCCTCAGCATCCACCAGGGGCTGTAGGACAGGTCTTTGAACCAGCCATGTGCTTCCACAAGCACTTGTTGACAGTCATGATTAGGTTCGAGGTCAGGGTCAGGGAGCAGGGTGACTGGGTTCAGACCATTGGGGGAGCGAACGTGATTTGGTCTGAATTAAGCAGCAAAGGCTGATAGTGGGTCATGTGGATGTTAGTGAGCCACCGGTCAGGGGGTTGATGGACCATGCTCTCAAGTGCATGAGGAGCAGATATTACTGAGTCTTGTCCCAAAGTCAACTTGTCTTCATCCTTGACCAGCATGGCAACCACCGCTATAATTCACAAACAGGTGGGCCACCCCACCTCCACAGAGTCCAGTTTCTTAGATATGTATGCCACCGGCCTTTTCCATGGCCCCAGTTTCTGGGTCAGAACCCCTTTTGCTATGCCTTTGTTTTCTGTCACAAATAAATGGAAAGGCTTTGTCACATCTGGGAGGCCTAGAGCTGGGGGCTGACATTAGTGCTGCTTTAATGTCATTGAATGCCCATTGTTCTTTCTTCCCCCAAATAAATGGTTGCTTGTCCTTAGTAAGTGGGTAAAGTGGGGCTGCCATCTTGGCAAATCCTGGTATCCACAGGTTTCAGAAGCCTGCTGTACCCAGAAATTCTCTAACTTGCCTTTGATTAGTGGGTGGTGGAATATGAAACACAGTTTCTTTTCTGGCTTCTGAGAGCTACCTTTGTCCATCCTTTAACAAATACCCCAGGTAACTGACCTGTTGGCTGCAGATTTGGGCTTTTTTTGCTGAAACGCGGTAACCCAGTTCTCCCAGTTCAGCGAGAAGGCGTCTTGTCCCCTTGAGATACAGTTCCTTGCTGGGGGCTGCCAAGAGGAGGTCATCTAAAAATTGCAAAAGTGTTACCTGAAGGGTTGGTGGTATGAAATGTGGCCAGATCCCGGTGCAGGGCCTTGTCGAAGATAGTGGGTGAGTTCTTGAAGCCTTGTGGAAGGCAAATCCACGTGAGCTGGCCCGTCATCCCAGACTCCAGGTCTTTCCATTCAAAGGCAAAGTACTTCTGCCTTTTAGGAGCCAGGGGCAGTCAAAAGAAGGCATCCTTAAGGTCTAGAATTGTGTACCAGGTCCTGGAGGGGGGCAGAGAGCTTAACAGGTTATATGGGTTGGGGACCGTTGGGTGGAGGTCAGTTACCCTCTTGTTTACTTCCCTGAGGTCCTGGACCAGTCCGTAGTCACTAGTCCCAGGCTTCCGCAGGGGAAGGAGCGGGGTATTCCAGGCTGATTGGCACTTTTGCAGGATCCCCAGGCTGGAGGAGTCGAAATGTGTGGGGTCAGATTCCATCTCGAGCCTCTTGAGAGTCCAAACCTGGATGGGCTCTCTCTGCTGGTCTTTAATTTGTGGACCCTCCAGGAGGAAATTAATCTGTACCCCCATTTGGTGAGGAGATCTCTCCCCAACAAGGGGTATGGACATTCAGGGATGACAATGAATGAATGGGATACCCGGCCCACACCGAGGTCCACTGTTCTTCGGGTAGTCCATGAATATTGCTTATGGCCTGTAGCCCCTTGAACCAAGGACTTTTTATTTGAAATGGGTCTATCAGATTGCAAGAGGACCGAATGTTGAGCTCCAGTGTCCACAAGAAACTGAGTGGGCTTCCCCTCCACTCTAAAGGTTACCCTGGGTTTGGGGAGGGGGCCCGAACCCGTCTCTCCTAATCACTATCCTCCTGCATAGCCAGTATTCTAGGGCCCCGGAGACCTCTCTCTCTTCTTGGGGTGGTAGGCCCCCTTTTTCTTCTTTGTGGGACAGTCCCTTGCCCAATGACCTTTTTCTTTGCAGTAAGCACATTGGTCCTTAGCCAAAGGTTCTCTTCTGTTGCCAGGTATTCCTTTACTAGGCTCCCTGGTCTCCCTAACTACAGTGGCCAGTATCCTGTGTAAATTCCTTTCCTGTCTCTTCTCTCTTCTGAGCTCCCTATCTTCTTGTTCCTTCTGTTTCCTTTCTTCTTTCTTTTCCTCTGTCTCTCTATTATGAAACACCTTTTCAGCTACCTGCACCAGCTCTCTTAATGACTTATCCTGTAATCCTTCAAGTTTCTGCAACTTCTTCGTAATATCTCTGCTAGACTGGTCAACAAAAGTGACAGTAACCGTCACCTTGTGCGCTTCACTGCTAGGATCATAAGGAGTGAATTGGAGGAAAGCCTCCATGAGTCGTTCTAGGAAAGCAAAGGGTGACTCATTTGGCCCCTGCATCACTTCTCTCACCTTGGTCAAATTTGTGGGTTGCTTGGCTGCCCCTGAGACCTACCATCAGAGTCTGGTGATATACCTTCAGGTGCTTCCTACCTTCAGGGGTGTTGAAGACCCAGTCTGGTCTGGTTATCAGGAACCCTGCATCTATATCTGCTGGTAAGAGGGAGGGGTGCCCATCAGCCCCAGGGAGGTTTTGTCGAGCTTCAGGGAGAATGTGCTGTCTCTCTTCAGTGGTAAAAAGGACCTAAAGCAACTGCTGGCAGTCATCCCAAGTGGGTTGGTGGGAGAAAAGAAGGGACTCAACTATGTTAGTCAGGCCCTGTGGGTTCTCAGAAAAAGAGAGATTATGAATTTTCCAGTTATAGAAATCGACCGAGGAGAACTGCCAATATTGCAAAGGCTGATGACCCCGGTCATCAGGGGGACCATAAACTCTAAGAGGGAGAATGTGAGACTGTTCAGGGGTAGTCCTGCAATGGCTGCAGGTCCCCTGGGCTGGTCCCACAGGGTTGGGGGCAGAGAGAACAGAGGAGGCGGGCAGGGCCGAGTGACCCATCCCAGGAAGCTTGGCAGCTGGAATCACCTGTGGCCCGGCCTCGGATGTTGCTTGAGACCAGACAACAGGGGGCGTATGGAGGAGGTTCATGAAGGAGTAGATCAGTATCTGAGGTGGGGAAGACATCTTTCTTGGGTCCCTCTCAAAGAGCCATGATAGGTGTTCCTGTAGGCCCTGGAAGAGGAATAAAAGGCTGCACCCACAATGGGGGATCAGTGGCTAGGCTTTCCCAGACAGTAGTGTATGGAACCTGTTCTGGGTGGCCTCTGGAGCCCATCCCAAAGACATGCCTTTTGACAGCCACTATAGGAGGCAGAGAGAAGGAACCCTCCACAGGCCAACCGGTCTGGAAAGTTGGCCATTCTGAGGAATGAAGAGTTTCCCACTTATGTTTCTTAACTTCTAGTGAAAGATTATGAGCCCTAGCTCTAACATCTGTCCAATATTTAAGAGTCAAACCTAGCGGGGTCGTCATAGTCTGTCCCATTTTGTCCAAAACTGTCCTCAGTCCAAGCACAAACACAAAAAGAAAGACAGAAAGTAAGATGCCAATGCGTCCCTGCCATGGACACCTCAGCAGAAAAACAGAGGAACTCAGCAGTGGCCTCCTTGCCACCGTACCCAGATGGGTCAGATCTTCTCGACCTGAACCCCCAAATGGGGTCAGATCTTTTCAACCCAAACCCCCAGATGGGGTCCAGAGTGTCCTCTGAGACCCTCATTGCCGTGGTGTTCCTGGCACATCTACCCACCACTTTTAGTAACTACATACACCATAATTCCCCAGTGAGTTGCAAAACCAAACCGATTAGCGGTGGCTGCCCAGAAACAGAAAGACAGGAAAAGCAGGAAAACACAAGCACGATAGATGCAAACTCATAGACACAAACAAAACTGTGGTACCTGCTTGTCCTTCGGTCTCAAGTTGCCAGCCAGCAAGGAGGAGTTTCCCGGTCAACGAACCAAAATGTTGGACCCAAAGGTCGCAACTACCGGTAGTTCCCCCTTTCAAAGACACAGAAATCGAGAGCGATGCAATCAGCAAGAGGATTATTATTTCCAATGCATTGGGGTCATCCTGCACATGAGGCAGAGGCGACCCCGTGGAGCCTGTTCAGGGACCTTATATAGGATTTTAGAGCAGCCGCCATTAGGTACAATGTGATTGGCAGAACAGTGTGACTTTTAAACTAATTGATCTTTAAGGAATGAGGTAGCAGGGGTTTAATCAGCCCCTCCATTCCAGCCTACCTGCTTTCTAACCTGTTTCTTCCATGTGCTTGGGGGGGGGGGGAGGAATGCCCGTCCCACAGGGAATATCTGCTAGCTAGGTGGCCTTATCTCCAGAGAGGGGAGGAGGGGCTCCACTTTGGGGTCTATCTTGTAATGGGAGACCCTAGCATGCTGGAGTTCTACAGAATAAAACCCTCTTTGCATTTGCATACTATTTGAGTCCCAGGTATCATTCTTCGGCGAATCATGGACCCTTACAGTAGAAAGTTATAAACTGTACTTTATCCTGGAAAGCCCCACTTTAATATGTAATTTTCTAAAGCAGATGAATTTCCACAACAATAGGAAGGAGAAAACACAGTTGAGACTGCTCCGGCTGGTGGCTGTGGACAAGCACAGTCTTGGAGTGTGGACAAGACTCTACCTGAACTGTGCTGTTTCTCATCATCGGGGTGTCCTGATATGACAATGGGGACACTCTAAATGCCAGCTCCACCTTGTGAGCAGTTACAGAAATCAGATCTGAGATGGTTACTCATCCTTTATGGCGAGTAATGTCAATATACCCAGGGTGGTTTTAGGAAGCACGTATTTCATGCAGCCATGCCACAGAGTGACACTCCAGACAGTAATGACTCCTATCATGGCGGCCCCATACCGTGGAGCCAAAATATTCCAGTAATCTGTCTACACTACAGCCATCACAATTCAGTAGCACAGCTTGTCACTCACAAACTTACAACTGCACTGATGTCAACAAAGCTGTCTAGCTGCCAGTGTCTAAAAGAGTAGAAGCACAGGTACTTGTAGTCCATAACACTTGACAATATGTATTTCTGGTTTATGTATTTTCTATACTTTTGTGAGTATTTTACAGTGTACGAATGTTAAAATGTTTTCGGTGAACCAGCATGCCCCGTCACCCTGAAGCTGCTCTACACATCTGTTTATCACACCTCCTGGCTGTATCAAAAGGCCTTCTCCAGGGGTTTCTAAACAATGGGGCTTTATGTAAGTAGCTCTATAGAGACTGTGAGATGAAGCTGCCTGGCAGTATAACTCTTAAAACACATCCTTCCATGAATAATGCATGACTGAATATACTATTATGTCAGCTGACACCACCTCTCCTCCATTATTGAGGATTTTGTTTCATTTTGTTTTGTTTGGTGGGGGGAGGTGGATGCTAAGATTGGAACCCATCTGGGCTGAAACTCATGATTTTCCTGTTAGAATTTCCTGAATGCTGGGATCACAAACATGGCAACATGTCCGGCTGTCTCTTCCCCTTTGATGCCGAATGTGCTACTGATTACAGCATTTGTGGTTTTGTCTATAGTTGTGAGATATTGCATAGGTCTATGTCTGAACATAGGGCATCCTGGATGGACACATGGACACAGCAATGGCGACCACCACAGGGAAAGGTCTGCCTCTGTGGAGAGGGAGGAGCCTGTTTCCATGTGAATAAGGCACAGCTCCATCACATGAGGAGAGAACATACTGGTTTTGACAATATTTACATGTTGGTCAAGTTTGCCTGTGTGTTAAGTAGCTAACACAACACAAATCGTCTCAGTTTAATCTGTGATCCTTGATTAGCATCCCCCTTTCCCCCATCCCCGTTCTTTTGTGCGACCAGGAGTTTAGATTTGATTTAGGATTTGTTAATTGGATATTCTAGAAGAACTGGAAATTGGAAGTGAGGTGGAGGCAATCCTCAGCAGCAGCTGCTACGTGCTTTCTGTCTTAAGCATGGCAGCCACAGCTTCCTGACTGGTGCCAGTTTCACTCTCAGCCACCTGACCATGTTCAGAAGTTGGCAGGGCAGCTTTAAGTTTTGACAAATGGCTTTCTAATTATAAGAGACAGTGTTTCTCTGTGTCTTTCAAATTGTTCCTGAAAGTTCATCCTCAAGATGGTTCTTAACTATTGCAGTTGTCAAAAAAAAAAAAAAAAAAAAAGGAAGAAGAAAGAAAAAAAAAATACGTCTCTCTCCTTAAAGGGAACAAGAGCTAGTTTATTTAAATTTCAAGTGGTCATGGCCTTGGAACACAGATTTAGGTTACACAAAATTCCATGTCCCAATGTAGAAGCATTTTCATGAAGTGTTATAGTTTTACAGAATGAAGAAAGTCATAAAAATCAAGACATTTTTTCAAAGACATTAGTGGAAACATTAGCTATTAAGTAGATGATAACCATGCTACAATCCACTGATCCAGAAAGGCTAAGTAACAAGGAGAGCTCTGAGGGGGACATATGGATCTCCCTGGTTCAGAGAAATAGAATAGATTTTGTGGGTGAACTGGGGGCAGGTGGGGATGGGAATAGGAAGGGTCAGTTGGGGTTGGAGGGAGAGAGAATGGGTGAGACAACTGGAATTGGAAGGCATTTCTGGGAGACATGAAAACAGTGCAGTAGAAACTCCCAGGAATCTACAAGGATGATGATCCTAATGAGACTCCAAGTAATAGAGGATACAGTTCCTGAACTGGCCATCTTCTATAACCAGGCCAGTAGTGGGACTGGGGCATCAAGACAGCCACAAATCCTTTGACCTACTATCTGTCCTGCCTGCAAGATGTGCTGGGTTAGTGGGGCAGTACAGAGCTTGTGAGAGTGGCCAACTGATGACTGGTCTGATTTGAGGCCCATCCCAGAAGAAAGATCCTATACCCAACCTGGATGACAAGAAATGGGAGGCTGGATAGCCCAGAGACCTAGAAAAGGAAGTGGGTATTCCTAATGATACTTTGCTATATTCATAGGTTGGATGCCTTGCCCAATCCTTATCAGAAAGTTTTCTGCCAGCAGCTGATGAGAGCAGATGCAGAGACCCACAGCCAAATATCAGGTGTGAAGAGAGCCCAAATTAGAGATCTCCATGGGGTCCCACCCATTGGAGCTCAGGGAACTTCATGGAAGACAGGGAGGAAGGAATGTAGAAGTCAGAGGGATTGAGGACACAAGAACATGGTGACAGAATCAACTAAGCAGAGACCATATGGGCCTCTCAGAGACTGAAGCTGCTACTGTTGGACCCATGAAGATCGCAGCTACCAGTAGTTCCCCCTCGAAAAGACACGGAGATCGAGAGTGATGCAATCAGCAAGAGGTCTATTATTTCCAATGCATTGGGGCCGTCCTGCACATGAGGCAGAGGTGACCCCCAATTCCTAAAGCTCACACTTTTTATACACTCTTGAGGTAGATTCTGGTCACAGCCTGAGTTGGTTGTTGACTTTTCACACAATTAGGGGATTCTTAGTGAGTCATCCCTGTGGTTATTCTTTACCCCAGGGCTAATCACTGTGGTTATTCTTTATCCCAGGGCCATTGTTGTTTGGAAGAGCCTATGTTGACAGAGAATACCTGCTGGCCAGTTGGCCTTATCTCTAGGGAGGGGAGGAATGCCCCTTTCTTCTGCTAGCTAGGTGGCCTTATCTCCGGAGAGGGGAGGAGGGGAGGAAAAACATTTCTTTCACTACAATCATTGGGCCTGATGAGTCTGCGCTAGGTGCTTTGCATATATGTTATGGTCGTTAGCTTGTGGGTTCTGTGGGATTCCTAACAGTGTGAATAGGGGTTTCTCTGACTCTTTTGCTTGCTCCTAGGACCCTTTTCCTCCTACTTGTTTGAGTCACACAGCCCTGATATGAGGGTTTGTGCCTAGTCTTATTGTACCTTGTTATGCTGTGTTTGACTGATATCCCTGGGAGGCCTGCTCTTTTCTGAAGGGAAATGGAAGAGTGGATCTGGTGTGGGGTTGTACAGACTGGGAGAAGTAGAGGGAAAGAAAATTGCAGTCAGGATGTATTGGAATAAAAATAAAAATTAAATTAAAATTAAATTAAAAAGAAAAAGAAAAGAAAGTTACACCAAAATGGCAGAAGCTCTCTTATAGGCCTCAGATACCATCTGGTGACATCTTGGTAGAAGCCAGGGATCTGCTAAATTAATAGACATCATAAGACTTTTTAACCTATTAATTGAGTAATGTTACCTCTAACACAGAGATGGGTAAGTACTGGCTATTCAGGAGGCTAAAATTAACCAGAGAGGAGGTAATTAGCATCTGACTTTCAACATTCCAACCTCACTTAAGTTTGTCAACCATCTTTGCAGACCCAGCTTCTTTCCAAGAGTTCTGTTGCTGGCATAGCAGCTCTACAGGTGCCAGGTAATGGCCCATAGCAAATTCTTTTGCTGTGCTGGCTGGAGAAATGCAGCTTTCTCCCAGCTGACAAAGTGCCAAGGAAAGCCTTCTGCCTAAGAATAGATAATACATGACAAGATCAGAGAACCAAATAAAACGGCATGAGAAGAAGAAGAAAGAAAAATGAAAGATAGTACAATATCCTAGAAGTTATCAGTAAGGCCGAGGGGTAAAGAGATGACCACAGACAGATATGGTTGGAACTCAGAGAAAGCCAGCTATGGAGTAATCTTTACTTGGAGGCTTGAAGACCAGCTGAATAGTACATTCAAGCAAGCAATGGAAAAATTCCATTGCTAATCAGTTATCAATTTAGACGAATGAAACTTAGACAGATCTGCCAAATAAGGTACCCTGAAATGACTCAAGAGCAGAGGACAGTATGGCAAATGTCATGAACACACAAAGTGCTAAGGCTGTGCCTCATTCTCGGGAAGAAAATAAATAAGAAATCAAGCTAATTTACAGAGATTGGGTAAAAAAAAATATTACTTAAAGATATAAAGTATTAAAAAAGAAAGATTACCAAATTGAAAGAAAAAAATCAGAATAAAATCATTGTGCCATGTTGGAATGTTTATATGTTTCACTTTTTAAAAGATTTTACAAAAATAAACTCTATACACAGTACCCAGTATTTGGGCCTGTCTCACTTACTTTGTCTATCTTGGTTGGTACCTTCTATTGTCTGTGCTTTGTGTTTAGGGAAATGTAAATCAACTGCCCAGAGGAATTTCTTTTGGATATTAGTCAAGCAATAGCCTCATGGGGATTAGCAACCTTGTAGGCCATTGAGGATGTATCCAACCTTCTGTTTCCCTAGTAATAGTAAGAGAGGAAGCCCTTTCTTAGGATTCAAATTACCATATGAAAAGATAGAGGAACATTAAAGCTTTTTCATCTTGGAAAAAGAATAGGCTCTAAATTCTATATCTGATCCTGATGGAGACTTGATATTTTCACCTTTACATTCTATTGTTTCCTCCTTTTAAGAGTTAATCATCTGGCCCTTCTCTCACCTGGCCAGGACTCTATCCTCAGGAAAGTCCGGTTCACATGAAGCCATGCTAAGAAGATGGATTGAGTCCTCAGAAACCTTGCCTCCATGAAGCTGCAGAACCTTTGCTACCTACCCTACCCACTAGAAAAGCTTAATTTGTGTGTGTGTGTGTGTGACTGATTTTTGTTGGAGTAGATATGGTCTTATTGGAGGAAGTGTGTCACTGGGCCTGGCTAGAACATATGAAACCTTGAAGCCTGCCCCCACAGTGACAACACTTCTTCCAACAAGGCCACACCTCCTAATAGTGCCACGACCTGAGCCTATGGGGGCCACTTTCATTCAAACTACCACTGTAGTCATAACAACAGGTGGTCCTAATAGTAATCATAACAAGGTAGTTGGAGCAACTTTTTGAAATTAAGACATGGTTGTCATTTCCTGGAACAGGCAGTATAAAACCATTTGTAGTGAAGGTCATAGGCATAGCTCAATTCTTGAGAAATAAATTTAAGTATAAACAGGGATGAGTCTAGTTTATTTTTATTCTAAGAGGGCTTTCAAGCCTAAAATGGAGGCAGGCTGTTTCACTGACTACCCCAAGTTCCAACTTTCAATACAGAAAAATTTCTTGGAGTTTCCATGGTAACAAAACAAAAACTTCTAAGTCAAGGCACTTTAAAAGTAATTGGGTAGAACAGGATGTTATGGAGCAGAATTTAAATCTCAGCACTTGGGAGGCAGAAGAAGGAAGATCTCTGAGCTCAAGGCCAGCCTGGTCTACCTAGTGAGTCCCAGGACAGCTGAGACTACGTAGAGAAACTCTGTCTGAAAAATCCAATAAATAAATAAATTTGCTGGGGACCTTAAGTAGATCTCTACTGCTGTAACATGGATGATGTGAACTATAGGCTTTAATAACACTTTACATTCCTTAGGTTTTCATATGTTTATCAGGTTGTTAGGTCTAACACCAAAGTGGACAAAAAATAGCTCTATGATAGCACTAAAGATAGCTTGAGAAACTTCTAATTTTACTACATTTTAAACTTTTCCAAGTCACTAACATTTTAACCAGCCTCTATAAACATGCTTATTTTTTGCATTCTTGTTCATAGTAATCTGGCCAAGACAAATGTAGGTTATTTGATTCCTATCTTAATTGCTAATACTGACTTTTATATCACACTGCACATATAAATGTGTCTCTCTATACATGCATATATGTAGTTTACAGGATGAATACAAATTAAAGAGGCTATAGAAGAGTTCAAAATGTTTCAGAAGTGGGCTGATAGAAATGTTAACAGAGACTGTATTGATGAAACAACAAACCCAGAACCTCCAAAAAATGCTGTTACTGTAGTGGTTAAGCTGCAAGAGAGTCAAGTTTGAGAGTGAAGATGTTGTCAACTGCAGAGGCTAAAGAGCAGCAAAGGTCTGGAGCAGGGAACAGCAGATTCAGGTCTAAACTGGATAACTGGTCATCCTGCAGTTGGGTGTGTAGGCTGCATCCAGTCCTGAAGCCCAGAACAGTCAGGATCCTCTGCATGTCAGTTCTCCACATACCACATGGACCTGTAGCATCTGGCCACTTGGTGTCCGTCATTTGTTCATTCATATATGTGAGCTCAACTTTTTTACCCAAACTAATATATTTAATAGGAAAAGTTACATTATTGTAAATATAAAACTGGTACATCTTCCCAAATGTGAGGTAACTGACTATAAATATACGTACATACATACATATGTACTTACATGTGTGCGCGTGCGTGCGTGCATGTGATATATGAACATTTAGCTAAAAATGTTTCCTCGGTGTTACTAGATAAGATTTTGAAATCCTGCATGTTACATTTCCAAAGAAGACACCCCAGAATGGCAGTTCTGGTGACACTGTCCTAGATAGAAGGACTCTGGTCTGGCATACAGAAACCTAAATACTGGTTTTCATTTACCAGAAAAGCAGATCTCATAAGGTGGGTTACTGTTTACCAGGAACCTCCTTAATCTGCCCTCAAAGGTCAACTACTTCAGGCAAGAGCATCTAGATCTGTCAATCTGAATATCAGTTCAAATACCCAAGCACTGCCAACTGTCACATAAAATCCGCTTGCTTTTCTGGCATCTTCGTTTTCTCTGCCCCCAAAGAGATAGCCTCTGCAGTTTAATCCTCAGTAAACACTTTTTCTACCCACAGAATGGTATACTTTAGTAAGCTTGCTTATGCTAGGTACTTTTATTACTGTTAGGTCACAAAACAACCCCCCAAATGGCAGTGCTGATGCCAGTGACTTGAATCCCACTTGAACTGGATTCTGCTAGGAAACAGAAACCCAAACCATTTCCCAGAATCCCTTAATGGCTGGCTGAATGCTCCTGACCACATCTGTCTGAAAGGATCCCCACACTAACCACCTGGCTATTCCAGCTTTTGAGCAGCCTCTCCCTGCTATACGCTCATAAAACCTAACAAGCTTTTACAGCTTTGGTTTTCCTCTTCTATCCAAGGCATCCTCGTAGGTTTTTTTGCTTTGTTTTGTTTTGTTTTAGATAAACTCTTCTTTCTCTCCACAGAGAGACTGTGTTCAGTGGTTTCTTGCCATGCCTATAATAAAAGAAAAGCTAGCACACTTTAGAGAGATGTCAAATCTATGGTAGCATGAACCTGAGAGTTTTGCTGCATCAGTATTTGAGGGGAGTTGAAGAGGAATTGAATCACTGTGAGAGTCAGCTGTTTTAGGCTCTGCATATCTATGGACCCTAGACCATATACCCCATGCACCCAGAGGAGTAGGTGATCTCCAACACTTTGGAAAATACCACAGAATTCTGTTTAATCTTATAGTTGAAATTGTATTTTTTGCAGTGCTTTTTAAGCCACAAGTGTGAACTTTGAACCTTGTCTTCCTCTTTCTTGACCCTGGGATTGGGTGGTGGCGTGCACTGAGAAACTAACTCACCCTTCTAGTTCCTTGCCTGTCCTGCCTGACTCCTCTCATGTCTCTATGCAACAGTGAATATAGATGTTGACAGAACTGCATTTGACAGGCTCTTTACAAGTATTCTTCACAAATGTTTCCTTGTTATTTAGCCTGCTTTCAACTGTTAGAAGAAGCCAAGCAACATGACAATGTAGAAGATCAATATTACTCCTAGTTTTAATAAACTGATATTTTATTTTGCACATAAGTAAATAATTGATTTAATGCATAGTTATATCACTTCCTGTCACTTTCTTGTAGGATAGTTGGCATTGTATACACTTTAATGATACTGTGCATTGAACATGTTGGTGTCTCTGGTGCTGGATCAAGATCTTTTTCTACTACTAGGTACCTAGTCATAATGTCTGATTTTCCTTTGAAACAAGAACTGTTGGCTTTTGCCATGACTGTTGGAGGATTATAGGTGATTCATCACTGACACTATTACAATTATTATTTCTTAATTAATTTGCTAAATTAATTTTAAAATGCTACTTTAGGCCAGGCATTGGTGGCGCATGCCTTTAATTCTAGCACTCGGGAAGCAGAGGCAGGTGGATTTCTGAGTTTGAGGCCACCCTGGTCTACAGAGTGAGTTCTACAGAGTGAGCCAGGGATACACAGAGAAACCCTGTCTCAAAAAACCAAAAATAAATAAATAAATAAATAAAATGCTACTTTAGGAGATAGATTTTTGTAGCAACTACCAGATATCTCTTGTGAGGGAAAGTATAAGACTTGGAACCAACTACAAAGATTGCTTAGACATCTTTTCCATAAATTGCTGGATCCTCCAGAAGTATTTGTACCTGCCAAACTCTTCAGCTATTTTGTGACTGTCTGAACTGGAAACCACTGATAACAATGCAAACAAGTTTGTCTAGAGGCATTCAAAAGGATTCTGCCTGCTAGAAAAGGTCACACTGAGTGCAGTTGTAAATTCATTCTATTATTCTGTATAAATAACCAGTCCTCTGATCTGTGCTTTGAATAAGCTGTGGTCTAATTCTTTTTAGTATTTTTTAATAATAAAATTTAATTGTTAGAGAATTTTAGACAAATGTTCCATATAACAGTATAAGTCAATACAGTACTTCTAATGAACAGTTTACCAACAAGTACCAAAATATAAATTGTGCATAAAATTTTATCTAGTAAACTTATTTCTAGGAATTTATGTTGACAAAAATATGTATGTACTGTGGGATATCTATCACAGTTTTATATAAAATGGTGAATTATGAGCTACGTGTCAAAATTAAATACAGAAGAAATAAATTATAAAATTACTTGTAGACATTTCTAGAATTAAAATGCTTATTTTCTAGGCTAAAACGTTAGAAGCCAATATTATCATCATCTTATAATTTCACATTATAAATATAATTAAAATAAGTTAAATCACTTTGTAAAAACATTATGCAATTGGAAATTATTTCTGACAGATCAACTCTTACAGTTTTATAGGCCATTCATTTTTTTCTCCTTTGATAAGACAAAGGAAGTTGACTTCAGTCAAAATAGCACACAATCTCATAAATCTCACGTTTAATGTTACTTGTTTTCAGTAGGTTTTGAAAACCTTACTACTGTCACACTCAACTAGAAATAAGTTGACAACTTCTGATTAAATTCAGAAAAAAAATAAATATTAGTCTTCTAAAATATACAGGACTCACCTCCCTAATGTGAGCATAAAATTCAAATATCTCCAGTGTTCACCCTTGAAGATATGTTAGCTTCACTCTGAGCAAAGAGTAAGATTCCTTTGCATTTCCCAAGGCCATTACACTGAAATTCATCAGATACCTATAGCACTTGCTGAAGTTACCCCTTAAATATTTCTATTTGACCAGTATGAAGTGCCCTTCCTTATCTTTTTTGATAATTTTTGGTTGAGAGTTGATTTTATTCAATATTAGAATGGCTACTCCAGCTTGTTTCTTGGGACCATTTGCTTGAAAAAATTGTTTTCCAACCTTTAACTCTGAGGTAGTGTCTGTCTTTGTAATTGAGGTGCATTTCTTGTATGCAGCAAAATGTTGGGTCATGTTTACATATCCAGTTTCTTAGTCTATGGCTTTTTATTGAGGAATTGAGTCCATTGATATTAAAAGTGTTGCTTCCTGTTTTTTTTGTTTTTTTGAAATGTTATTTTTATGTTTATGTGGCTATCTTCTTTTGGGTTTGTTGGAAGATTACTTTCTTGCTTTTTCTAGGGTGTAGTTTCTCTCCTTGTGTTGGTGTTTTCCATCTATTATTCTTTGTAGGGCTGGATTTGTGGAAAGATATTGTGTAAATTTGGTTTTGTCATGGAATATCTTGTTTTCTCTGTCTATGGTAATTGAGAGTTGTGCTTGGTATAATAGCCTGGGCTGGCGTTTGTGTTTTCTTAGGGTCTGAATGACATCTGCCCAGGATCTTCTAGCTTTCAGAGTCTCTGGTGAGAAGTCTGGTGTAATTCTGAAAGGTCTTCCTTTATGTGTTACTTGACCTTTTTCCCTTACTGCTTTTAATATTCTTTCTTTGTTTTGTGCATTTGGTGTTTTTACTATTATGTGACAGGAAGAATTTCTTTTCTGGTCCAATCTATTTGGAGTTCTGTAGGCATCTCTTTTTTTTAGGTTAGGAAAGTTTTCTTCTATAATTTTTTTGAAGATATTTACTAGCCCTTTAAGTTGGGAATCTTCTAATCTCTTCTATATCTTAGGTTTGGCCTTCTCATTGTGGCCTGGATTTCCTGTATGTTTGGGGTTAGGAGCGTTTTGCATTTTGCATTTTCTTTGACTGTTGTGTCAATGTTTTCTATGTTATCTTCCACACCTGAGATTCTCTCTTCTATCTCTTGTATTCTGTTGGTGATGCTTGTATCTGTGACTGATCTCTTTCCTAGGTTTTCTAACTCCCCGGTTGTCTCCTTTTGTGATTTCTTTATTGTTTCTATTTCTGTTTTTAGATCCTGTATGGTTTTGGTCAATTCCTTCATCTATTTGGTTGTGTTTTCTTGTAATTCTTTAAGAGATTTTTGTGTTTCCTCTTTTAGGGCTTCTAGCTGTTTACCTGTGTTCTCCTGTGTTTCTTTAAGGGAGTTATTTTTGTCCTTTTAAAAGTCCTCTATCATTATCATGAGAAGTGATTTTAGATAGGAATCTTGCTTTTCTGGTGTGATGGTGTATCCAGGATTTGCTATGGTGGGAGAATTGGCTTCTGATGATGCCAGGTAACCTTGGTTTCTGTTGCTTATGTTCTTGTGCTTGTCTCCTGCCATCTGGTCATCTCTAGTGCTACCTGTCCTCCCTTTATCTGACTGGAGCCTGTCCTTCCTGTGATCCTGATTGTGTCAGAACTCCTCAGAGACCAGCTGCCTCTGGGATCCTGTGATTCTGTGATCCTGTAATCCTGAGATCTTGGGTGTGACAGAGCTCCTGGGAGTCATGCTGCTTCTGAAACCTTGAGATCCTGGTGTCACCAAGCTCCTGGGATCCTGGGATCATGGGATCCCGGGATCTTTTCATCCTGGGAGTGTTAGAGCGCCTGGGAGTGTAGCTTCCTCTGAGTGCTGTGGGACTGGCTGAGGAGTTTCTGCTCAAGGTCTGCTCAGGGCATTGGCCCAGATTGGAAGGAGCCCATGCCACTGGTCAGGCAGCATTCCTGGGTCCCTGGATCCCACTGGTCCCAGAGTGGGACAGGTGTTGGGACAGATGTTGTGTCCTCCTCACCTTTGATCCTATGATCCTGGGTATGTTCTGTGGTCTGATTCTTGTGTTTTAAGTTTTAATTACCATAGCTAAGAAATCCATGAAACAAAAATGCCTCTAACCTGTAAGCCTCTTACTCAAGGATAGATGCTTCCAGAAATACTGGAGGCTATTTCTTATGGGAGATAACAAGCCACATGTTTTCATACCCCTAAACAAGTTTGTTTGACCCAGCTGTATTAGATGTGTTTGATCACATGTGGGCAGGAATTTTTATATGGGAAGGAAATACGTCAGGATGTATGTTTGTCCCTGATTGGATGTAAGAGGGAGGTATGCAAACAGGAAGTAAATCAGGATGCATGATTGCCCCTGATTGGAGCTGATGGGAAATGCAGTGAATTGTGGATTTTGCCTTTTTAAGCCCCTGCATCCTTGACTTGGAGCCATTTCTGGGAACCTAGAAATGGAGTTGGCCAGTCCATCAACCTGGCCAGTATTTAATCAATTAAAGCCTGCTTCAATTTTGGTTTTAAACCGTGATAGTGGCCTTATTCTCAAATCCTCAACCAGTGAGATTAACAATATCTATATAACAATCATAGTTTTATTACTTTAAAATTTTTCGTTTAACTCTTTTGTATGAAATTCCAAGATTGAAATTTAATTCTTTAAAAGCTTTATTGCTAAGGGTAATTTTTTTTTAGTTTAAATAATGTGAAAACACAACTGCTAATATCTACTTAATACTACTATAATTATTCCTGTGATTAACACAATGCACACACACACACACACATACACGAGAGGGCTGGCTCTTAATTTTGACCTGTTAAGAAGCAACAGAAAGGAGATTAGGTTACACAATTATTCTAATTATAGTAGCTAAGGATTGACCCATGTGACACAGAAAGGAAAGGGAAGACAACCTCTATAGAAGCAGATTCTCCTTTAATTAGAACAATGTAGTTAAGGGGTGTGGGGTTTCATCGGACAGAAAAGGGAATGGGGGAGGGTGGACAATTCCATCTGTAGCTCTGTTCCCCTAATGGTCTCCAACTTGTAAATACCAATAGAGGTTGATAAGTTGTCCTTACCAGGAAGGGCCTCCGAAGAGCGGAAGATGTCATCAGCATGCCAACCTTGTCAAGACTTCCTCAGCTCTATTGTGGTTGTCAGATCATTAACCCTTCAATAGCTGTGAGTGGAAACATTCCTAGAAAGAACTATATCTTCAGAAACTGCTCGACTGATTAGAACTGCAATATGGTAACCACAAAGGGACCTCAAGAATCATTTACTTTTTAATGGGTGAATCACTTGAAATGAAGTCCAGACTATTTGGTGTTCTTTCCTTCTCCTCCTCCTCCCCCTCTTTTTCCTCCTCCTCCTTGTGTGGGTGTGCTTATGCATTTGTGAGCATGTGTGTGTATATGCACACGAGTGCACTTGACAGAGAGCAATACCATGTCTTCCTTTATTGCTTTCTCTCCTTGTTCTTGTTGTTTGCTGTTGTTTTGATATAAAGCCTCTCACTAAACCTGGAGGATGCTGTTTGACTAGGCTGGCTGTTCAACCAGTGAGGCCCAGGCTTACCTTGTCTCTGCTACCCAGGCCCTGGGTAACAGATGCATGCTGCTACACCCAGCTTTTTATGTAGGTACTAAGGATCTGAAAACAGGGCTTCATGCATGTGCTGCAAGTACTTTGCCACTGAACCCTCTCCTGAGACCTGTATTTCTTTATTTTTATTTTTATTTTTATTTTTATTTTTATTTTTATTTTTAGACAGGGTTTCTCTGTGTAACCCTGGCTGTCCTGGAACTCACTCTGAAGACCAGGCTGGCCTCAAACTCCTCAAACTCAGAAATCTGCCTGCCTCTGCCTCCCAAGCGCTGGGATTAAAAGTGTGTGCCACCACTGCCTGGCTATTTCTTTATTCTTATTCACTTGCCTTCTGTTTGATTTACAATCACTTTTTGCTTGAAAATTATCTGGAGAAGGTATCACTGTTTCTTGGAGGTAAGTGTATATGTATGTTTTCTTTCTTCTGTGTCGGAAGGCTACAGCACATCATAAATGTATCTAACATAAATAAAATCTGTACAGATGCAACAATATCAAGTGCAGTGAAAGAATCCTAAAAATGGAGGCACAAAACCCCAGTCTTTGGCTTAGCGTGACACCTATGACTTTGTTCTGAATGGTTTTGATTTTCATCATTAAAGTAAGGTTGATAGAGTGGATGAGTTTTTTACAGACTCATCAAATTACATCTGCGTGATCCTGATTCACCTGTTAAGTTAGAGAACTGGGCTAGAACCTTTAACTTTTATTCTGTATCTATCGGAACATTGAATTATTTTTGATTAGGTAATTGTTATAGCACCCTTTCTTGTGGTGGTATCAATTCATTTTATTCTAATTCCATGTGAGATCTCTGTAACTCGGGGGCAATTAGGAATATCCCTGGGAAATTTCCTGGCCTTGCTATAGCTAAACAAGCCTTGTAAAATCAATGATAATGCGTCAACATATTAAACAAAACGTTTAGTTTGAATCTCTTCAGCTTTTATTTCTCCCTTTTCTCCTAGGTTCTATTGTAAGGGTCCATGATCCAAAGAATGAAATCTTGGACACAAATAGTATGTAAGCGCAAAGTATTTTATTCTGCAGAAGTCCAGCATGGTGGGGTCTCCCATTACCAAGACAGACAACCAAGTGAGCTCAAAGTCCTGATTTAAAGCACATTAGGGGACTCTGGGGTGGGTGACCTTTATCTTGCTCCATCTCTAGGGACATTCCATAACCTGGGTGTGGGGCCGGGGAGATCAGGAAACTGCAGCTGACCCTTGTCCTTGCCTCAGGCTGGGTGGTGGGACAGCTTCTGAGGGCAGGATAGTTTCTGACTAGTTGCCTGAAGCCTGGGTTTTTTTGTTTGTTTGTTTTTGTTTTCCTTTCTTGTAACACACTTGCCTGGGCTTGCCTAGTTCGTAGGCCTAGTCTCCTGAACTGCCAATTTGAAGCCTGTCATGGAGTCAGCCTGTCTCACTATAATTGTAAAAACTTATACTTAGAGGAACATCTAAACCAAAGATATTCTAGAAATGTACATTTATGTTTTGTATAGATCTCAAATATATGAGCTTTAAAATGTATTTTTTAAAATCCTGCAGTTCGTTGTCTGCAGCTGATTTCTGGTGGTGTCTACCAGCCTAGTATACTTCTGTCAAGACAGATCTAGACCAGGGACAGAAGTTAAAGAACTTGAAGTAAATTTACATTTGGAGCTTCTCCTCAGGGATAGGCAGAAGCAGGGAAGCTTAAGCTCAGTGACTGATGGGAGTATTTATCTGAAGTCTGTTTGACTTGTGAGAGGTGAATAGTATTATAACTTTCAAAATTCCCCAAAGCTTATCTTATCATTGTTTCTAATTTGTATTGAAATTAATATTGTAGAAAAAAAGCCTCTAACAGGTGTCTGTAAAACAGTTGGCCTTTGGGTTATAGCAAAAGCTATGGCTTTGAATTAAAAACACAAGAGATTGTGACTAAAAATAGCAGTCAATGATGTATTCATAAAAATGATAAAAGAGATATATGTGTGTTCTATGGGGGTGTGGTGAGGTGTGGGGGAAGGGTGTGTCTCAGAGGGCCCATGCTGAGACATCCTTTCCCCCTGAGGGACCAGTCACAGAAAGGTAAAGTATAGAAATAGAGTTTATTCAGGGCATGGGGAGGGGAGTTAGGAGGGTAGTAGAGGCAGAGAAAGGCAGAGAGAGGGGAAGAGTAGAGAAGTGGAGAGGTGGGCCATAACCACATGGGGGAGGGAGGGAACAAGAGGGATAAGAGATGCAAGAGAAGGGCAACAGATAAGAGAAAAGAGGGAGCCGAGGGGCGAGCAGCCCCTTTTATAGTGGGCCAGGCCCACCTGGCTGTTGCCAGGCAACTGTGGGGTGGAGTTTAGACAGAATGCTAATAGTCAGCACTTTACCAGCTTGTCAGAACTCTATTGATTAATGTTAAACTTTGAATTTTTGAAATCTTAGAATAACAATAGCACAAAGTAACTTGTATTTATATACCTTAAGTTATTTTTTTAGATACTCATCTTAACTTTCATATCTGCAGATGTTTGTTTACAAGTTAAATTATTTTTAGACTTTTATAATTTATATAAATCTTTTTATTCATTTACCATATAAGTGGTTGATTACTGAGAGCAGTCATAAAGCAAATTCTTTAAATAAAGGATTAAAAAAAGTTATGTTGAAACCTGATTTGAGAGTTTATCAGTCTGCCAACTAGGAAAACTGTCTGTCTGTCTTTCCCAGGATGAGACCTAGCAGCTCTAGGTAAGTGAAGCCTGAAGTCTGATTTAAATGAACTGCCAAGGCAGCTGCAGCCTTGGGGAGGGAGCTCGTATGCTTGTTGTTCTTAAGCTAACAAAGCAACAGTTAGCAGAGCTGTGAAAACCATCAGAGATCTGAGAAGAATAAGATATAGCAGGACTAGCAGGACATATAATTCAAATGACCTATGTAGCAGTTAAAATGCCAGAGACTTTCTGCTATCTGTGCAGTTACCCCAGGCTGCCGTCTTTTCTTGCTTTGTTAGGGGCAGTGGCTGTAGGTCTTACACTGTAACATAGAACAGCATTACCTAGAACAGCATTAAATCTTCAGTTGCTGCGTAGGCCTTAGGCTGACAGACAGAAGGTCTGAGAGGTTTTCTGTGGAAAAAGATCTTGGAGAAACTGACCTTTGATGAGGCAGAGTGTGGCAGTCAAACAACAGTGTTAAAGTTTGGCAGGTGAGGCACCCTTGGGACAGATGAGGCCTGGAGCAGTATTGGTCAGTGGTTAGCATACCATAGTCCAGGTAATTTTGTCAGGACCCCATTGTCTTCTTTGGAGACCTTGGGGCTGGCAATAGGAGCTGACATTTCTGTCTATCATGGGAAGCCTTTTAAAAAACACTGTATTTATTCAACAGATCTCTGAAAAGTTTTGATGGCTATACCTGACTTTAAATAAGCATGACTTGTTTCTAGTTACTTGTTCTAGACTTAACATTGACAACATATAGTAGGCTATATAAAGCTTATTTGTGTAAATTACATTTGTTGATAATTTGTAAGATGATTATTTGCATGTCTTAATTACCTTTAATAGTTTATAAGTTAGCAGCTTTTATAAGATTAGGATTTTACAGTTTTATCCCTGGTAAGGTTAGCATTTAAAAAATTACAATTTTTTTGAACTGAAGCTCTTTTAGCATCAAAATAAAACTTTAGATCATAAATACAGTCCATAGGAAGACCAACAGCTTTACATTCCTGCTCCTTTCATGGTGTATTATCACAGAATATCACAGTTGCTTGTATGACTCAGTTTATCTAAATAGTAAAGCTTAACAGGGCAACAAAGACAAGGAGGCTAGATATTTATTTATTTATTTGCTTTTTGTTCTTTAAATTTTATGTATTCACCATTGCTTTCTTCAGACACACCAGAAGAGGGCAGCAGACCCCATTATAGAAGGTTGTGAGTCACCATGTGGTTGTAGGGAATTGAACTCAGGATCTCTGGAAGAGCAGTCAGTGCTCTTAACCACTGAGCCATCTCTCCAGCCCAGGTGAGCTTTTTAACAAACATGTTTGAGTTAAAGAACAGTGAGCCATAAGTGGTAAGACAGGAACTAAAAAGCAAGGATTGTCCATTTGGAGACTATCCCACAACTGTGATCTTCGATGGAACAGGTCTTTGTTTTCATCTTGGCTGGTAATACTGCCTATGTGCAGAGTTTTCTAGCCCAAATGGTAAGATTACCTATGTACACCTCTCTAATTATTAACTCTGTGTTCTGAGTCTTAAGTCATCTTTTCTTAACCGTATATACTAAACCTTGAGGTGCAGAAAGTTTATATAACTGTCTGACAAATCTGAGATCAGGTTTATTTCTTAGCAAAAGTTTTAGGCAGTTAAATGAAACCAACAATCTAATTTTATAGCTATTCTGCCTTGCTCCTTTTTTTCTCCTGCCCACAAAATCAGATGGGTCATCTGACATAGGGCAGACATTTTCCAGCTCCAGAGTCAGCTTCGCAACACAGTAAAACAGCATAAAACAAGATTTCCATGTTGTCCATACCCAAAAGGCATTTGAGACCCTGGTATTCTGAATCCAGAAAGCTCAGACATAAGAAATTCTGAGCCCTGGCTATCAAAGTAGCCACAGCAAGTGGCAGCAGTGGATTTGGGGGAAGGGAGGCAATGCACAAAGCCACAGGGGGGTGGGTGGGTGGGGGTGTGGTTTGCTGATCTAGGTGGTGTGGGGGTAGTGGCAGCTAGAACTTGGTTCACCTCCCATGTCCACCTGTAACTAGAGAAGACTAATGGGGACACAGAAGCATGTATAAGGGGCAGAGACCTCAAAAAGTAAAACCAAAAACAGAACATACAAGAGACAGAGACAGCAAAAGTTTTATCTCAATTGCCACCCTACACACCCCAGGCAGTAGGAACCCACTAGAGGCTTCCTAAGTGTCAAGTCCCTGGTTCAGTTAGGCCAGGCCTCTCTAGTTTCTCTTTTGGCTCCCAGTATCCTGCACTGGGCCTGTCCAACCTTTTGGTCCCGATATCACCAAACACCCTCAGGGTTCTGCATCTCTGTTGTGCAGCCTAGGCGTTGAAACCTGGCTAGTGGGCACCTAGAGTCTCACCCATTTCTTGCCTCCAGGCCTCACCAGATATCCCCAGAGTCCCAAGGCAGGTCAAAAAAAAAATTGGTGGCTCTAGCCGAAGTCTAAGTAACCAGATGAACAATGTGACTCCTTGCGTTTTGCCCTGCCTGAAGGAATATTGGATTTTGTCAGACACTCACCCCTCATCCCCAAATAGGGATCCCACAAAACCAGATACCACAGAGAGATCTGTGACTTACCAGAGGAGGGAAGCCTCCATAAACAAGTGCTTGCTGCTTTCTCTTGATACAGTCGTTTGCTCAGGCATTCCAATAAAATAAAGGTGTGCCCTGGGATCTTGGAATGTCTCCTAGATGCACACCCCATAGGGAGCAGCTCTGATGTCCCAGAGGGACAGAGGGAAGAGTCTAGCTTCTGAATTTAGGTTAGGATCTAGATCTCAATTAAGGCCTCCCAATGTTAATCCCACAGATTCAAGGAGAAAGATCACTGACCCAATTTAATTAAAGCAAGCTTTTTGAAAATTTTGTATACGGCTGTCTCTCCCCTAGAGATGGGTTTCAACAGATGAGCACTGGATGTAGGTGAGATAAGGGGTTTTATGAGCCAGGAGTAAGGGTTTCCCAAATGGGGGATTTGGCAAGCAAATAGGATTACAGAAGCACAGCATACGCGCATGCATAACAAGTTGATCATAGCAACCCCCTGAAACAAAGACTTGGTCACAAGGCCATTTAAGGAGATGCTCCTAACAAGGTAGTGGGAACAGCCTGTGAAACACAGGCCTGGTTGTCATTTCCTGGAACAGGCAGGACAGAACCATTTGTAGCAAAGGTTACAGATGCAGCATAGCCCAATCCTTGCGAAACGGATTTCATCATCAACAGGAATTAATCCAACTTCTTTTTATTAAAAGATGACTTTCAAGCCTAGGATGAAGGCAAACTAGTTCATCTTTAGCTAACTCACCTCGCTCACCATGTGGGAAGCAGAGGCGGTTGAAGGAATGCTTGTGTGGTTATTATCTGCATTCTCTTTCAAAAACTGAGTTTCCAAGTTTCCTATGATTTGAAGTTTAAACTAAAAAGAAAAGAAATAATCAGTTTAAAATGATTGGTGCCTGTTTAAAACTTTACCGATAATCGATTTAGGTTCTGTGCCTTTAAAAATAAAAGGTCTATTTATATGAAAGGTTGTGCCTTCAAAAGTACAGATTTTGGAGTAAGGACTGTTGGTGTATAGATATTAAAAAACCTGATCAATAGCCTAACAAAACTAACAAATAATACAACATCTGAGGCTTTAGAAAAATCTATCATTATATTTGGCTGTGTATGTATGTGACTGAGCTTTATAATCCAGTCAGATTAACAGTAAAACCAGCCATGACAGAAATAATAATTACATTTTGTTCCTTGACAACACAAAATAACTCAATTTAAGTACATGCAAACCCTCAAGGAAAGATTGTTGTCAAAAGAGCTTTTATCCTTTTAATTCATTGCTAAAATTTATATTCATCATACGTTCTAGCATTTTTAAAAATTTATGCACATCTCTCTCCCTGAAAAACATGTTTTAAAGCATATCACCAAGTGAAATAACCTACCCAATTTTAATAGGTAGCTAAAGGGCAAGCTCCCAGCCGAGCTAATGAAATGACTTAGAGTTTTAAATTTTCTTGAAGATATTTTGCTTCTTGGATGTAGGTAAGGCTCCTGTGCTGCCTGTATTCCTTGGAACTGAATGTTCTATCATTGTTTCCCAGAAAAAATAAAGGTATTTTAAATGCTTCCCCTCGTTGAAACGGCCAGTGCTACTTCATATGATGTTACCACATAGTTGGCTAAATATTTAGAATTGGAGCTAAGAATATGGTCATAAAACAACCTGAAATCACTGTGAAGAGAACCAAAGAGAAATCACAGCACTAGATTTTTAATAACAATTGTCCTCTTTGCAATAGAATCATGAGAAGCCACTCAAACCAAAATTAATCTGCCAAGGAAACTTTTTTTTTTTTTTCTAATAGGATAGATCAGAGTGGACACAGGTTACCGCTCTGCTTTCTGCCTAGTCTCTAATAGCCAACATTTTCCCATAATGCATGAATTCGACAGATCTAATCCTTCCCCCCCTTCTTTGCCTACTTACTGCATTTCACTAGCAAAAGTAGAATGTCAACAGCAATACAGGAGTTTGGGCTTGAGGATGATGTTCAAAGAAAAACCTGTAGCAAGTCTCTGTCCTTCAAATCTTTAAAAGAACGTGTCCGAGGATAAAGAATGTCCTCGAGTTTGGGACATTTCCACTCCTTGTCCCATAAGAACCCTGTGTCCTTTCCCTTTTGAAAATGGGAAATATTTTTCCTTGAGTTGGGCAGTTCTATTTTATTTTCTGAAGCCTCAGACTTAGATAAAACCATTTCCTCTAACAATCAGTCGCCAATCTTCCTCTCAGCACAAATTTTCTGGGGAAATTTAGAAAATACTGAAAATGTTGGAAAACAGCAGAGTTTACACAGTCTAGTTTCATGTTCATAAAACAATTTTAAAATAATAATAATTAATTGTCAGGGGCCAGGGCCTCCACACCATCCCTGGGAATCTGTCCTTCTGAGAACCAGCTGTGTTTGTACAAGATAAGCTGGAGACATCAGAGCCAGGGCCTTCACGCTGTCCTTGGGAATCTGAACCCAATGACCTTCCAAGAACTAGCTATGTTTCTATAAGATAAGCTGTCCTTCACATCTCCGGAAAATAGACCGACCATAAAACAGTTTGACCCAGATGGTCTGGTATAATAAAATAATTAAGCTATTTTAGCCGGGGGGGGGGGGGGGGGGGGGCCCACAAGCCTCCTTTCCCCCTCCCCTCTGCATTCGTTTTTCTTTAAAAGCTACATGTGTCTGGAATAAAGTGAGACCTTGACGAAATCTTGCTCCATCTCCCTCCTCTCTCTCGCCCATTTTCTTTTCAGGCTCGGTCCTCCTCGCACCCTACGAATAACGAGGTCCAGCTGGATGGGACACGTGGCACCCAACGTGGGGCTGGTGAATGGGTCGAGGGCAGACGTGTGGGCAGAAGGTTAACAGAATCCATGTGTATGATCATCTCCACTCTCCTCGCAGCTCCCAGACGGTGTCAACATCTCCAAGGAAGCCCAAAGGGGACGAGGACAAAGAGTGGGCCAGGATGGACGTGGCGGACCCCCAGCCATTGGGCCTGTTCCCCGAGGGCGAGCTGATGTCGGTGGGCATGGACACCTTCATCCACCGCATAGACTCCACCGAGGTGATCTACCAGCCGCGCGGTAAGCGTGCCAAGCTCATCGGCAAGTACCTGATGGGGGACCTGCTCGGGGAGGGCTCGTACGGCAAGGTGAAGGAGGTGCTGGACTCCGAGACTTTATGCCGCAGAGCAGTCAAGAAACTCAAGAAGAAAAAGCTGCGCAGGATCCCCAATGGCAAGGCCAACGTCAAGAAGGAGATCCAGCTGCGGCGGCTGCAGCATCAGAATGTGGTCCAGCTTGTGGATGTGCTGTACAATGAGGAGAAGCAGAAGATGTTATATGGTGATGGAGTACTGCGTGTGTGGCATGCAGGAAATGCTGGACAGTGTGCCGGAGAAGTGTTTCCCCGTATGCCAAGCTCATGGGTACTTCTGCCAGCTGATTGACGGCCTGGAGTACCTACACAGTCAGGGCATTGTTCACAAGGACATTAAGCCGGGCAACCTGCTACTCACCACCAGCGGCACACTCAAGATCTCTGACCTCGGTGTTGCCGAGGCCCTGCACTCTTTCGCTGTGGATGACACCTGCCGGACAAGCCAGGGCTCCCCGGCCTTCCAGCCTCCGGAGATTGCCAATGGACTGGACACCTTCTCAGGTTTCAAGGTGGACATCTGGTCTGCTGGGGTCACACTCTACAACATCACCATCGGGCCTTTTCTCTTGAATAGACTCGTGGGTCTTGTCAAGAGACAGGTAGACTCCATGATGGCACAATCCCTCCAAATATATTATCACAGACTTGACCTTGCAGATCGTGGTCTTGCCGAGCCTGAGACTGACTGGCCTCCTACGGGAGCTATATAGTATTCAAGGCTATATACACTGCTATTGACAGTGTGGGTACCGTGAGGTGCAAGGCTGAGCACTGCAAGGAGGGGATACCAACATCCATCTTGGACCTCCTGAGAGACACACCTGAGCTGCATAGAGGTTGCCCCGGTAACGACTCTCCCTCGCAAAAAAGGGAAAAAATGGAATCACAAGAGGGGCTCAGGTCACTGTTTCCCCTCACAAAAGTTAATGCCCACTCCCATACCTAGGGAGAGATTCTGCCTGTCCATCCAAAAAGATTGCTCGTGCTTTACAAAACAAAAAGGGAGGAGATGCCAGGAGCCGCCTGGCCCAGAACTGGCCCAGAGCAAGGAGCAGTGCTCTGAAAAGAAGGCTGATTACTATCTCAGGCAAATACCTAGATACTTCCCCATTCTCAGGTTTTACAACTTTAGCTAGTTCCCCATTTCTCTGGTTTTACAACTTTAAGATATTTCCCCGTCCTTAGGTTTTACAACTTTAGATACTGCCCCATTTCTTAGGTTTTACATTAACTCTAAGTCAACTGCTTCGGGAGAATCGAAACCTATACTATAGACCCTCCACCTGCTGACGTCTGTGCTGCCATGTCTACGAAGAATTTCGGTCGCGGTTTTTTGCTTAAAAACTCGTGCTGTTGTCCGCAATAAACGGAGCTTGGTCAGAATCCTGTCTCGCTCTCCTTCCTCGCGTCTCTGGTCCCCCGTACTCTTTCTCCAGGTTTGAGGCCCCTGCTGACTGCCCTGCAGGTCGGGGCAATTAATAATAATAATTTTAAGTTAGAAACTTATTTCTATGTGTTCAGGATCAGCTTTATGTGAAAAACAGCTTAAACTGGACTTGAAAATTCCGTTCACCTGTATCTCCTGCCGCCGTGAGATCTTTCAGAAACAGGGGGTTGGAAGAGACTGTGTATGCTGAGGTTACAAGACTCCACCCTTCCTTTACTGCTATGAGAATCCATTGCCAACTCCCTAACCATCCAATGTGGATCCAAAGCTCAGGACAACCCACAGTCAGCTCATTATGAAAGACCAGAGTCTTAGTTGAGCAACTAGAGATGGAAGAAGGAAGGAAAAAGATGGAATAGTTGCACAAAAGGACCTCAGTATCATCTCTTACTGATCAGAGATCTTCATGGCCTAGGATTGGACACCAGACAAAGAGCCCCTACAAATCTGTGCAATAACCAAACTAGCAGGAATTAAATTCTCAATGATTGCCCCAGGTTTTCTCCAACTATACCTTTGTGTGAGTGTTTGGGGGGGGTGGGTGGAAGGGACACATGGACATAATGATATTTTATATGTTTAGAATCTATCCATGCTTTCTCTGTTAAGATCAGACACCCAAAGAAATAGGAATTATTCTACTAATAATTTGCATTCAGTCTTTTTTGAGATCCATAATCCTGAACTCAGAACTTCAAAGATTGACAGCTTAGCAAGAGAAAATTGTAAATAAATGTCTGCTTTGGCCCAATCTGGGTAGAATCTGTGGTAATGCAGGTGGCAGCTGAAATTGTATGTGTGTGCTCAGAAACCCCAAAGAACAAGCCATTTTTTAAAATTTTTTTTTCACTTATCTGAATCGTTAAATGTCTATGATGGTGACAATTTTGAATATTATAAAAATTAGAACTTTATACAAAAGTACACATTGGAGGCTTTGTATTCTCCTTCACTTGCTTGCTCAAATGAGTTAGAATTGCTATTAAGATTTCTAAAATAATGCAATTAGATTCAGAATTGTGTTTTATTGCTTAAGTAACACGTTCAAAATAAAGGGCTGGAAAATGCCTTAGCAGAGAAAGTGACTGGGACAATGCCTGGAGCAGAGACCGGTGGCCTGGGTCTGAACCCTAGAACTAACAGGGTGGAGAGAAGTGACTCCTGCAAGCTGTTCTCTAACCCCACATATAGGTTGTGGTAAACACACACACACATACATACACTCACTCACATTAAATAAATAATAAAGCTTAAACAAATATATCCATGTATATGTCCATATGGATATATATATATATATATATATATATATATATATATATATAAAACTACATTTTCACTCTGGGAACAGAAATGATGATATGAAGATGGAGATATCCCTTGAATCAAGACAGCAGGTCATCCTCTGGAACTTAGTTTAATGTTAAATAATAGCAGCTAGTGTCACACAGTACAAAGACTCTATCTGAGGTAACTCAACAGCCTAAAGGTGTCACAGCTGCTATTATAATCAGCTCACTTTGAAAGTAAGACAGAGAAATACAGCAACCTTCCCAAGTTCCACAGTAGATAAATGGGAGGCAAAATTTGAACAGAGGCGATTTGACTTCTGCCATAAGACTATGTCTGAAAAGGTGGAGAATGTTTACTACCTCTATAGAGCAGTTATGAAACAAAAATAGAAGTTTAAATGTATTCTTCATGAGTAAATGATAAAAATTTAAGGTGACAATTATGTTAATTACCTTGTACTGATTGTTACCTCATGAACCAAAGTATCACATTGTGCCTTGTGACTATAAATACCATGTGTCAATTAAAAGTAAATTAAACATAGTTCACATGAAAAGTAACTCCAACGCTATCAGGCAGAACACAAGACACTGTAATAGGCATGTAGAAACTAGAAGTCTTAATACATTCTGAGTATGGCGGTAATATTTGGTCACTGTACTCCAAAATAACCTAGAGAATCAAGATATATTTTGTAACCCAAACTAATGAGTATAAATTTCAACATATTTATGTGAAGACAGCCAAGACAGTCTTCACATAAACATATTTATGAAGATTTATATTTTGTAACCCAAACTAATGAGTATAAATTTCAACATATTTATGTGAAGACAGTCAAGACAGTCTTCACATAAACATATTTATGTGAAGACAGTGAAGACTAAACAACTTTTTAGTTTCTTTAAATGCTTATATCCAATATTAACTACTTTGTAAAGTTAAGTATAAAGTTGGAATAAAAACATGTTCTAGGCAGGCAGTGGTGGTATATACCTTTAATCCCAGCACTCAGGATGCAGAGGCAGGTCCATCTCTGAGTTCTAGGCCAGCCTACAGACTGAATTCCAGGACAGCTAGGGGTATACAGAGAAACCCTGTTTTGGAATAAATTAATAAATGAATAAATAAATAAATAAATAAATAAATAAGGAGGTAGGGAGGAAGGGATAAAGGGAAGGAGGGAGAGAGAGAGAGAGAGAGAGAGAGAGAGAGAGAGAGAGAGACCCCAGCCCTCTTGTCCACTGTTATTTTGAGCCATACAAATGTACCACCATTCTCTAGGAAGAAATGAGAAATGAGAACTTGGTATTTCTAAACTGTGTTCAAGAGGTAGAAGTACAGCAATAAGTAGAACAGAAATGAAAAGTCATCTGGTCTACCTAGAATGAACTCAGAGATTTGGTTGGCACTGTCATTTTCATGGGCATCCAAAGCATTCATTCGCAGCTTGGTTCATGAACCCAGTCCATAATCTTTCTTCATGGGGTAGGGTGAAAATTTTTACTTGTTCTATTAGTTTTTGCAGTGTCTATTTTAACACAATCTACCTGCATTCTAACTGGAAAGAAAACAGGAAAGAGAAGGAAAGGCCAGGGCATCAGAGACCCAAGTCAAAAGCTCTTCTGCAAAGAAATCCTGCCATTGTGTTGACTCCGGTTCTATGAAGCTTGGATTATACATATTAAAAGAGATGAAAAGGTAAAGGCATGGATGGGAAGGTGTTATTGCTTCTGTAGAATCCCTTCTTCAGACAGATGATGTTGAAATCAGCAGTAAAGCCATGTACCTGCCATCATGTCTCTTAGCTGCTTCCTGAGAGATGTTGTCAATGGTGCTTGCCACTATGTCTGCTTAGACAGTCACTAGCCCATCACAGCTGAAGCCATGATACTTATGCAGAGCCCCAAGGCTACAGGATGTCACCGTGTGGCATTTCGAACACTGAAATCCCAAGCTGTAGATCTTGATGAATTCAACTTCACCCTCAGCATGATAAAGCAATGCTGACAGTTTGGTTCCTTGGGATGATGGTACATTTTCCACCATAATTTTTTTTTTTTTTTTTTTTTTTTTGTGATGGATACTGATCAAAATTCGTAACTTAAAAGAGCTGTGTGTGCCTTGAAGATTACAAAACCTATAAAACTCTGAGAAGTATAGATGTACTGGCTGGTTTTGTGTCAACTTGACACAAGCTGGAGTTATCACAAAGGGAGCCTCCCTTGAGGAAATGCCTCCACGAGATCCAGCTGTAAGGCATTTTCTCAATTAGTGATCGAGGAGGGAGGGTGGTACCATCTGTGGGCTGGTAGTCTTGGGCTCTATAAGAAAGCCAGCTGAGCAAGCCAGGAGAAGCAAGCAAGCCAGTAAGTGACATCCCTCCATGGCCTCTGCATCAGCTCCTGCTTCCTGACCTGCTTGAGTTCCAGTCCTGATTTCCTTTAGTGATGAACAGCAGCATGGAAGAGTAAGCTGAATAAACCCTTTCCTTCCCAACTTGCTTCTTGGTCATGATGTTTTGTGCAGGAATAGAAACCCTGACTAAGACAATAGACTTCTATGGTTTTCCTTGGCTAAGATGTGCTGTTTTTATTCTATGACTATAAAAAAAAATGTACACAAAAGCCTAAAAAGCCAACCATCTCCCCAAATAAATACAAGCATAGATGTAGTTTGAAAGATCAGTGGGTATCTCTCAAGTGCTATTTGGTATTTTGGGAATCCAAAATGATCATTTGATATCTGTGTTAGATTTTTGACAACTTGACACAAACTAGGGTCTTTGGAGCTACGTTGAAAAAAATGTCCCTACCAGGTAGGTTAACTGTGGGGCATTTTCTTGATTAATGATTGATGTAGGAGGGTCCAGCTCAGTGTGGGTGGTGTCATTCTGTGTCTCTGGAGGGTCCTGACTTCCAGGCTGGGAAGTTGAGAAAGCCATGGAAAGCAAGACAATAAGCAACATTCCTCTGTAGTTCCTGCCTCTGCTCCTGCCTTGAGTTCCTGCCTTGGCTTCACTTACTATGCCCTCTAAACTATAAGATTAAATAAATACTTTTCTCTCCTGTTGTTCTCGGTCATAACGTTTATTTATCAGAGCAATAGAAAGCAAACTAGGACACTGTCTACTTACTAAGCAGGCAGTAAGCAAGTGATATTCTCGGCCTATTTAATTTGCATCAGCTGGAAATCTGAAAAATGGTTCTCTTAAAGATGTGCTGCTTCTTTTGTTTTTCTTCCCCCTCAGAATGCCAGAGCTGAGTCTTTAGATATGAAACCAGGTGTCTCTGGTTCAGATATCCATACACTGGAAAGCCAAATGAGAAGATCTAACTCAAGATTCTCTGTACATTTATCTAAGTAGCATTTCTACAAGTATGCAAAAATTATTTTATATGTCATACAATGTGAAATTATTTAATCCTGTTGACAGATTTTTAAGATAAGGGATATTAATGGTCTCTTTCTGACCAGGTTCCCAGTTTCTGTCAGGATCGGATTCAAATAAGAGTGCCTGGATCAGTCATGCTGTGTGTAGTTTGCAGTGCTGCCTCACACAGACTTGGCAAGGCTGCCTGGAAATAGAATCCGTGATGAGAATCACACACGTTTAATCATACTTGATATACAGATGGTTATACAGTGGCTGTCAAAGCACCCTTGGAATCATTAATGAGTAGGATCCAAGCACCTCACTCCCATTGGTGTCTAACAGATGCAAAGTTTACTTCTCACTTCAGAGTTCCTAAGACAAATTAAGGAAAAACTTTCCTGCCTTACTTATAATTCCAGATCTGGTTGTCAAGTCCTACCCAGCCAATTTCTCCAAGAAAGGTTGCTTCCATAGAAACACTGCCTTGATAATCCCAGAAATCCTGCAGCTTGTAGGCTTTACGCAGAGCACCCTGTGTCTGTGTTGGAGTCTCTGTAAGCATCAGATTCTACTGTGAAAACATTTCTCTCATCCTCTGGCCAAATGCCTGTCTGCTGCCCAGAATCTGAATTGAGATTCCCAGTTCTGTGACACTATTTTTGCAGCACCTCAGGGTGGCTCTGGGAAAGAGTTCCTCTTTAAACTAGTAATGCCTCTGCAATATTACCATAAGAATGTCAGCAGTTATGTATAAGCCTCATTATGAGCCACCCAAGAGGAAGAACAAAGGTCTGTGATTACAATCTCTGCATGAAGGCACACATTTTGGGTTCACTGGGATTTAAGCCCTTGGCAAAATGCCTGCTTGGCCAATGCTTTACACCACAGGGTCACCAGTTGCTGACCAGTTTATCCTGTTTTTATTCCCAATCCCATGGGTTGAGAATCTATAAAACAACTCTGCCATCTCCCAAACTTGAACAAAAAAGCTGATGTTTTCCCATTGTCGCTCAGTTTGCGTTTGCTTAGTTGTCCTCAGTAGACAGATTAGCCATGAAGGATTTCATTATAAAACTATCTATTTAATCATCAACAACTTGTTATTACTCACAGCAAGAGAGTCATTATGGACATAAGTCATTCTCAAACTTGATTATTCTTGATTCTTCGGGGAGTTCTTACTGCATCCCATGCCCACACTCACTCCTTTCAGGTATGACAGCGCCTCAGGAGGGCAAGTTTGGATGGCAGACTTGGTAAGGTTCCCTAGACAACCCCACTGTTTGAGAACTACTGAATACAGGTTTTTTTTAAAAAAAAAAAAAAAATACTATTCTCTCACATGTTACATTCCAAACACAGTTTTCCCTAATCTCTCCCCCCCCCCATCCACTCCTCCTGTTTTAGGGAGTTTTATTTTTATTTAATTTTTTAAAAATCTTTTTAAATGGGAACAGTCATCATCTTATTTTGATTGAGCAGATAGGACAGAGTAACATAACAATTGTTTCCTGTTGTTATAAATGTTACCCTTATTACCTCCATTTTCTAAGTATTCTATAAAAACTTATTACCTCCATTTTCTAAGTATTCTATA